>BDGG01000001.1:9227834-9333084 GCA_001949185.1 Ramazzottius varieornatus
GTAGCGGAAGGGTTCAACGAAAGCTGAGACTCGATAGAAGGGATGGGCGAAAGCCCTGCCCTTCGGATGGACTTAAAGAACTGAAATCGCATTTGTCGACAGCAAAGTGGTGCAGTTCTCTATATCCATCCGGGCGCCGGTGCGATAGGTAGAAGAATCTCTAATTAAATAAAAATTTCGGGACGGATGCACCGGCGCCACGGTCCTCCTCGACTGGAGACTCCACGCGCCGAGGACTGGGTGGGTATTCGGACTCAGCGGATGCCAGTCGCCCCACGCTAACTGAAATATAATTACGGTTCTACCACCGAGATCTTCGCCGAAAAAGTTTTATTCCGAATTTTTGTAAACATTTTGGTGATGTCTTCTGATCTTCTTCTATCCGTTGCTGCTGTGCTTCCTTTTCAAAACAATTCTGGATGGAGACGGAAAAGGAGGCAAAGTCAAGGGAAAGACCACGTCCACGTGCCGCTCTAGCCGCGCTGGACTTGCTGGAGTGTCTCGTCGGTCGCATCCTTCGTATGCTTGCAAGAGAAACTACGCTGTATGAATCGGTACTGGAGCTTCCGTTTACCTGCTGCCGTCCTCTAGTACCTCGCTGCCGAAGTCCTGCACCTGGCTGGAAACGCTGCCCACGATAACAAGTAGTCTCGCGTTATATATTTATCCCAGCACTAGTAGCCTATCAGGTGCGGAAGTATGGCTTGTCCCCCTTAAAACATCCTGACTTCGAACAATCATAATTCTGCTCCCCCTCGTCCTTTCGTACTAAACAGATTCTCCTGTCAGTCTACCAACTCCCGTCCCTTGTTTGAGAATCCATCGATTCAGGTTTGTCAGCTCCGGAGCACGCCAGGAATTGTTTCGACGGAGTCATGCATAAGTGAAATTTCGGGGTTTTTGGTTTTTGAATTTTATTGAGGCAAGAACGCGTCTCGCATCGCCGAAGAAATCAGACCTGTGTTTGATGATGAAGCACCTAACAGTTCTACCGTGAGAGATCGGGATGATCGGTTTCCCTCTGGAGATTTTCATTCGAAATTCACCCTTACGCAAGACTGAAATCGAAAGTGGACGACAATCTGTTGACCGATCATGTCACACCCGATCCTTCCCAGACTATGAGATAACTCTCACAGAATACAGACTAAGGTGTGCCTCCGCAAAGTCTCATAGTGAATTTAGACAAGACGAGAACGAAAAAAGAGAATTTGATACCCCACTTACTTCGCGCACCCCGAAAAATAACACAGAGTTTTGCCGTTTTTCCCTCTCCGGATCGCAAACAAGAACGAGCCGATAGCAGGCCGCATCACTATCCGTGACATCACCGACACTCTATAGAAGATTTCTAAGCGAGAAATAGGATGTTTTGCCAGAGGCAAACTAAGACAGAAAAGCTCGAGCTGTGAGTGGCACTGGAAGAGAACCATGATTACATTTCGATGGCCACCTCACACGCCTGACCACTATAAATCTTTTTCATCCAGCAATGCGATAACGTTATTCTATCCCTCTGTAGAACAGGCATTATTTATGGAAACCTTCCCTTTGAGCAAACGAAATTATTTCACGAAATGGACTCACTACTGTTGCAAGTCTGCTCCAGAATGCACTCTGAACAAAATACTTTCGCAAAACTGCAGGAATAGGAACTGGAATTTCCCATCGAGACTTCTTATAGTAGGATCCTCCTGCCAACAGATTTTCAACTGATGAAGGCATTGGACCTTCTCCAGCGAGATAGAGAAATTTTCCCGAAAGTAGATTTGAAAAGCGGCGTTACGGAGATTATTGTCCCTCTTTTCCCAGGCTTTTGCAGCGGTGGAACGAAATGTCTCGGAAAAAAATCTCGGGAGTTCCGTGCTAGTATGATGGCCAAAAGTCATAGTTCCGCCCCTGATAGTATAAGTTTATTAGCGGTTGACGATTGAAAATGCGCATGTCACTTTCATTCAGTACTCTGAAAAGAGGCTTCCATCTGACCATATCGTTTCAGTTTGTCCGGCACGCAAATGTGGATGGCGACCGCACCACGAGACACGGAACATAGAAAAAGTCGGAGCGAGTTGATACGTAGCATTCTCTATTTCGAACAGAGTGGATTATTTCGAGCAGCCTTCGCGGGATATTCGTCGCATAGCTCTGGCTACGGTTTTCATCTTATCCTCAAGGGTGGGAACCGGAGGAGCAACCTGAGTAATTTGAAGACTCTGAGAAAGCTGCATCAGTTGATCGAAACAAGTAAGGCAGAAAACTTTGGTAATGTTTACTGGTCGACGGGTTCGTCCTCCCTTTCCTTTGCCCTTGCCTTTGCCAGTTCGACCTTTTGCGACAGGCTTCTTGCCTTGAGACTTCTTCTTGCCTTGAGATTTCTTTCTTTGAGGTTTCTTTCCCTGGGGATTTTTCCGTATTCCGTGAGACTTCTTTCCGTCTCCTCGACGACTCTTACTCTTACGGCTGCTACATTGACTCTGCAAAACAGCGCCTTTGTCTAATATTACTAAACTGTAGATCAAGGGGGACTGTAAAGTGCGAACACAGAACTAGTGCCGAGAGGCTAAGCGAAATGCACTTACGGACATGGCAATGACGAAGGGCTAAAGTATTACAGATTTTACTGTTTCAAGTTACAGGAGGCAAGGTATTACAGAGACACTCCGTGAACAAAAGGAATGGCGCACGCAAAAGACTATGGTCGAACCTGAAGTCGACCTGGGGTTCTGGTTTCTTCGGGCGCGGCGGTTTTGTTGCCAAGACTTTCAAACAATGGCGAGCTAAGCATGGAGCCATCTTGCACTTTTAACTGCTTGCAGGAAGCATGGTTTTACCCGCAAGAAAAAAAGAATGGGAGTGACGCAAAAAAGCACTTGCCTTTTTTATACCTGACGCTGCAGGCTTGGAGGTGGGAAAGAATGAATCTAACTGAAGACGACAATATCAGATTAGATTTTTAAAACAGTTCAGAGTACGATCTGTGAGCATTCGTACAGCCGTATTTCTGCAAAGTAGGAAGAGCTGACGGTGTCATGCATATGTGTCATAAGCAACGGAGCTCGAAGCTGAGGTTAGAAAAAAGATATAACTAATAAAAGGTAGCATCTCCGATTACGTCATCTACTAGCCGATGGTTTTCTGCCGTTCCACAGAGCTGGTCCTTCGAAGGGGTGGAAAGGAACGACAAACGGCAAGCCGGACTTCTTTCCGAGGTCCATCTGCCTTACAGCTACGATAAGCGAGTGCTGCCGGATGCCGACTGAGATTTCAAACGCAGAACAGTTTTCTGGGTAAGGGGAAGACCCGGATGCGCCTTCAAGGAACGTAGAACCAGAAAGTTTTGGCTGCCGGGACTGATCTGACGCAAGACCAGCAGCTAGCTGGATGACGAGCAAATTTCCTGGTCAGGTGGCTGATGAGGTGCTTCGTCGGTGTATGGTTTTTTATGCAGCAAATTCAAGACGAAAGTTGCTTAGTGAAGAACTTTGATTTTCCAGCGATAAGTGAGGTCAGGAAGGACTGGATCGCGAACAAAGGAAGAAGAGAGATTTCTACGTTACAGCAAATGCCGAGCAACGCTATCAAACGTTAAGTAAAGAAAGCACCGGGTGCGTATTTGCCGTTGTTGAGAAAGGTTCTCTGTCCTTGCGTTGTCAGTGGTTACAGTCGCTCCCAGGGGGTCGCTGAAAGAGCTGAGGTCCCGCTCATCAATGCTGCAACAAAGAAAGGAGGGGCGTTGGAATGGAAAGTAAGGTGCGAATAGTTCAGAAGGCCAATTTTATATCCTCTGTAGAAGGGAGAAAATTGGGGAGGAACTTACTCGGCGTCGGTGCTTCGAGCCTCCTCGGCGGCCTCGTCCTCCGCGGCTGCGGCTGCGTCGTACGCGCTTTCCGTGACTGTGACGTCGGCTCTTGCTTCCGCGGCGGGCTCGGCTGCGTCTCTGACAATCACAAAGCGGGAACATCAGCTATGGCCACAACTGAGTTGAGCCAGAGTAATTATCTGCCAAACAGGCGTCACCTCCGCTCTTAAAGTACGCATTTCATTTCGAATTTTGAGTACCATCGACGAACCAGCTGAAATCAGTCTTGGTTTTCGGATACGAGGTCTCTCGTCTTATAGGCGGAAACTATCTAGTCGATTTCCATGAGGACCTTACGGTATACTTACAGGCATTGTGAGGGAGGGGGATAGATACTACAGATAAATTAACAGTATGGAGTACGTAATAGGTAATGCGACCGTTCTTCACTTGACAGAATCTGTAAATGATTTGTTCGAATGTCCTGCATGGCTACCAGAATTTCGTTTAGTTGCCAAGCTCTGCAGCTAAACAGCCTCGGTTGACCGGTCAGGCTTTGGATCCGTCCTGGTTGCATGGCGTACGCAGTGGACATATTCATCCATTCTTCCCATTTTCTGCGCTGCCATCGCAGCAACGCCCTGCTCCAAGCCCATGGAAGGGTCCTTGGAGTACCCGAGCACTCTTGCTGTACAGAGAGACAGGACTTTAGTCATGCAGGGAAATGGGACTTGATGATGATGCGTAGCGATCTCAAGTCTTCAGTACAGAATACTGCGGGACGTACCTTAAATTAGCTTGCGACAGCGAAGAAGAATCGAAAAATATCTTTATTTGGGGGGGCCAAGTCGCCTGACCCAGCTAGTCCTTTTAAGCACCTTCACTCAGAAAACCCAATACATTAGCTGAGCACCTCGATCCGTTCGCGTAGTACAGCCTTCCCTCTGAATTTGAAACACGGAAGAATGTCGCCTAGGGATGCATGACACGGACTTCCTGGAATATTCGATGTCCCGCGTCGCTCTCTACTCCTATAGACCGCGCACCACGGCAGAGCTCGATCGGAGGCGGTGTGAGCGAGGCAGCCAGACTTTGAACGCCGAAGCCTGCTGAAGGACCCAAACGAGCTGGAAGTGGGATCGATCCAGGCTTAAGGTCACCTGGACTCATACTGTTGGCGGTTGTACGCCAATTCCTGCTCCAGAGCAGGCGCATCGTTTATGGACGTCCTGGTAGCTGTCGGATAAACAGCGAATCGATAGACAGATTGATGAGTGTATGTGTTCATAAGCTTGCACAGGAAGAGAGTGTCGTACGTAATCCGTGCAAGAAGGAAGAGGCATAGCTGCCGCAGGAGGAGGAGGAGGAGGAGAAGGAGGAAGGGAAAGCATGGCAGCCAGACTTTTCCTCATATACTTGGCCACTTGGCGATGCGGCTTTATCGATCACCTCGCTGTTTCTCCCTTAATTCGCTGCTGCTGCTGCCTACCATCATGTGAGTATGCAGGCATAACTATCCCAGGAAATGCACATCGTTGCCCGAGCCTATCGAGGAGGTATGCAGCCACCTTCCTTCTTCTCACCATTTTTATCCCTGAACTTCAAAGCTGTTTTGGTCTTTTGCCAGGTAGGCCACTCGCCTAACATCAATCTGTGCTTCGTCCGGAGTTAGTGGCCAAGAAGCAAGATGGCGGGCAATCAGGGGATGGAATCGCTGATCCCCATCGTCAACAAGCTGCAAGACGCCTTTACCAATCTTGGTGTGCCCTTAACGCTCGATCTCCCACAAATTGCCGTTGTCGGCAGCCAGAGTGCTGGCAAAAGTAGTGTACTGGAGAATTTTGTCGGCAGGTAGGTTCCTCTGACCACAATTCCGTATCATGCATTGACAAATGCCCGAAACATTGTACGATAGCCTTTCTTGACCTTTTGCTAATTGTGGGCAAGCGTGGTTAGTTACAAAATTGCACGCCGTCAAGGATGGAAAACTCCGGTGAAATTAGATGCTCCTGTATTTATAGGGACTTCCTGCCGCGCGGTTCAGGTATCGTTACAAGACGTCCACTTGTACTGCAGCTGTTCAACTCTCCCACAGGCAAGCTCACTTGACAAACAGCCTCCTCCTTTTGTTGGAAGTCAGACTTCTTTATCCCGTGGCACTTGGTGGCACTGTGGGAAAAGCATGAGGATTATGGGAGTGCCTTTAAGGAGCTTGCTTTCTTGTAGAGTACGGTGAGTTTCTGCATCAGCGAGGAAAGATATATACGGACTTTGATGAAATTCGAAAGGAAATTGAGGACGAGACAGACCGGTTAACTGGCAGCAGCAAAAACATTTCGCCCATCCCCATCAACCTCAGAGTTTATTCGCCTCATGGTGGGTACCGCCGCTATATTTGACTGCCGGACTTTTTCCCCCAGCTAGACCGTGACATTGGCTGGTAAAGGGCTATTTGGTGTTTCAGTATTGAACTTGACGCTGATCGATCTTCCGGGTATGACCAAGGTACCGGTGGGCGACCAGCCGCCCGACATTGAACGGCAGATTCGTGACATGCTGCTGCAGTTCATTACACTGGACAACTGCCTCATCCTGGCGGTTACACCGGCCAACGCTGATTTGGCCAATTCCGACGCCCTGAAGATCGCCAAGGAGGTCGACCCAGAAGGTTCTTCCGCCAGCTCCCATTCTGTCAATGCAGTGATTTCGTAGACTGGCTGCAGTCTTCTCCGTCGCCTATAATAAAACAGATTTCTTCCTACCAGGTTTGCGGACCATCGGTGTGATTACCAAGCTGGATTTGATGGACGATGGGACCGATGCCAGGGACGTGCTGGAGAACAAGCTGCTACCGTTGCGTCGCGGTTACATCGGTGTGGTCAATCGCAGTCAGCGTGATATCGAAGGCAAGAAAGACATTCGCGCAGCTCAAGAAGCTGAACGCAAGTTCTTCATGACCCATCCAGCCTACCGGTAAGACATAGTATTACATGCTGACCCACACATGTCCATCACTTTTCCCCATAGATGATTTTGATGGTGCACTATATAGGCATCTGACCGACAAGATGGGTACGGCCTACCTGCAACGCGTTCTGAACCAGCAGCTGACCAACCACATTCGCGACACACTGCCCGGTCTACGGGACAAACTGCAGAAACAGCTGCTGTCCATGGAGAAAGATGTGGCCGAGTTCAAGAACTACAGGCCCGATGACCCTGGCAGAAAGACCAAAGCCATGATGCAGTGAGTACTCGGTCTGCTCTGCGGCTGCAATAAGGCCATTGAAACACATCACTATGTTGCTTGCTAGGATGATACAGCAGTTTGCTGTCGACTTTGAAAAGATGATTGAAGGTAACGCCATGGGCATGTCCAACGAAATCAACACCTTGGAGCTCTCTGGTGGTGCCAAGATTAATCGCATCTTCCACGAACGCTTCCCTTTCGAGATTGTCAAGGTGAATACTCCGTCTAGGGCGTCTCATACTTTTGTCTCTATAAAAAGAGGTAGCTGATGAACATATTTGCTTCTTGTTTCCTGACAGATGGAGTACGATGAAAAGGAGTTGCGACGTGAGATTGCCTACGCCATCCGTAACATCCACGGTATCCGTGTGGGTCTCTTTACGCCGGATAAGGCGTTCGAGGCCATCACCAAGCGCCAGATTGTCCGGCTGAAGGAGCCCTCCTTAAAATGCGTCGATCTGGTGGTGGGCGAACTCTCCAGCGTCATTCGCAAGTGCAGTGATCGGGTGAGTATAATATAGATTTGCTTTATTCCCTCCCCTATGAGGCCTTGGATGTCCTAACGACTGTTGCATAACCTGCCTGCTGTCTTTTCTTGCCGCCTTTCCGCTCGACAGATGAGTCGATATCCGCGCTTGCAAGAGGAAATTGAACGTATCGTCTCTGGGCACATTCGTGACCGCGAACAGTTTACCAAGACACAGCTGAACCTCCTCATTGAGATTGAACTGGCCTACATGAATACCAACCACGAAGACTTTATTGGTTTCACGGCGTAAGCTATCACATTATCGACCGTTTAAAAACAAGTTGGTCCGAGGAAAAAGCTCTTTGCCTTTATAGGGCGGCAGCAACCAGTGGATCAACAGATCAAACAGCCTCGCAAGCGGTCAAGAAGATTGGCACGCAGGTCATCCGCAAGGGCTACTTGGCTGTGCACAATTTCGGTATTATGCGGGGAGGCTCCAAAGAGTTTTGGTTTGTGCTGACCAACGAGAGCTTGTCGTGGTTCAAGGACGGCGACGAGAAGGAGAAAAAGTACATGCTGATGCTGGATGGGCTGAAGCTGCGCGACATTGACTCGGGCTTCATGTCGCGTCGCTTCATGTTTGCTGTCTTCTATCCCGATGGCAAGAATGTCTACAAAGAGTTCAAGCAGCTGGAACTGTCCTGTGCCACCCAAGATGACTTGGACGGATGGAAAGCCTCCTTCTTGCGGGCTGGCGTCTACCCGGAAAAGAAGAGTGAAGTGCAAAATGGCCACGGCGAGTACGAAGAAGTATGAAAGCAGCCTCTCAATTTGCGCGCTCTCTCCCTGGATGTTGTATCTGCATTTGTAGAGTATGGATGGCATGGGTAACGAAGGTTCTCTGGACCCCCAACTGGAGCGCCAAGTGGAGACCATCCGCAACCTGGTGGACTCCTACATGAAGATTATCACCAAGACGGTCAAAGATCTGATCCCCAAGACTGTCATGCATCTGCTAATGAACGAGGTACCAATCGCTGTCTCATTTCTTGAAGAGGAGTAGAATGTTCCTATTATCTTAGACGAAAGAGTTTATCCACGGTGAACTGATGGCGCATCTTTACTCGACGGTGGATCAGTCGACGCTGATGGAGGAAAGTCCCGAAGAGGCCAAGCGACGCGAAGACTTGCTGCGCATGTACCACTTCTGTAACGAAGCCCTCAAGATCATCGGTGATGTCTCCATGGCCACCGTCTCCACAGCGGTACCGCCACCAGTGACCGATGACTGGCGTCGCGGCCTGGAACAACCCGGCGTGTAAGTGACCAATAATACCCCCGCACCTTGTCAGCAGTCCAAATAGGTGCGTGACCTTTGTTTTCAGGAGAAGAGCGCCACCTTCGCCAGTGCCGGGAGCTCGGCCCGGTGGGCCGCCCGACTTTGGTGCAGCACCGACGGCTGGTATGCCACCTCGACCGGGTCCCCCACCGCAAGGCGCTCCACGACCCGGAGGACCGCCACCAGCGGGATTCCGCGGTCCGCCACCAGGTGCACCTGGAGGTCCGCGTGGTCCGCCACCCGGTATGAACATTCCCGGACTGCCGCCCGGCGTGCGACCTGACCAGATTCGCCAAGCCATAAACGTGGCCGGCCAGATGATGAATATGATGAACCCGGCTACGCCGCCAGTCGGCGTTCGAGGCCCACCTCCTCTTCCACAGCGAACACCGCAATAAACCCACAGATATGTCGGAATACTCCATCTTAAATGACTTATCTAAAAAGAAGTCTATCATAAAAATAGCTACGAATAACTTGTGGAGATTAATGTACAGTTTTAAGCACAGCTATCCTCAGTTTTGTCAAAGGTTTCAATACTCGGATCTCATATGAATACTGCAATTTGGAAAGTTGAAGTATTTGTGATCGATTCCGTAAATACGATTGGCGTTTTCCTGGTTTTGAACTTTTATCATGTGTTGTTCGCTCCTTGATTTTGAGATCTCTAGAGTATCAACTGGCCTCCCTTTTTGTGTTAACCAATATTCCGTTTTGATGTTACATCCCAGTGCTTTAACAGATAAAAACAAAAATGAAATTAACACTCACAATGCTAGCAACAGATGTCTAGTCAAGGTATCAGGCACGCTGTGAAATCAGCAAGTAAAATCGCCATCGCCATTTCTTTGTTCAGAGTCAGCTTATGGGTAAGGGAAACTTCAGGAGAATATCCTGGGCAGCAACGTGCATAGCGTTACAGTCATGGGAAGGAGGATGTTGACCAAGGGAGTATGGCGTTGTGGTCCGGCACCGTTGCATAGGTCGGTGGTGCACATGCAGACGGATACTCCGCTATCATACTTGCACTCGATGATGTTGGTCCCGGGAACGCCGCATGCGCGGATAGTGTTGGCACTCACTTTAGCCTTGATGCAGGTATTGATGGCTCCTAATGGCGACTTGCAGTTCGTCTTCATCGATTCCGTCACGTCATCGCACGGGTCACCCGATTTACAGACGTAACACGAATGTCCATAACACCCTGCCAGGACACGGAAGCATGTTGTTTCGTCGTCAAGGCAGGACATCGTTCGTAAAACCAAGCTTTTCCCAGTCGATGTCAAATGCACGGTTTTCGACGAAAACTCGTTAATTCTGCAGGGATCGACTTACCGGAAGCCAGCAGTGCAACAATGCAGAGAGGTATGCCTAGCTGGGTCCAGATGTCGTTGGTGAGAGGGAGGAGCTTCATGTGGACTGCTGAAGAAGAGGCAAGGCGTCTGGAGCTCGTCTAAAAGGTATACCATAAGATACGTAAAGAGGGACTGTGCTGACAAAGCACGGGCAGCACTTTCTGGACCAGCCGTAATTTAAACTTCATTTTGCTATACTCATCACGTTAGATTGTTGGCGGGTAGGGGAAAAGTTTCCATATCAACAGCAGGAAGAGGCAGACGTGCCTTCCAGCCCAATGGTTTCGAGCACCATTCCCCTCTGTTCTCGGAAAACCAACCACAATTCTAACTTTCGACCGATGGCCATCATGGGCGAGTACGGCCTTTTCCTGCGAAGCTACCATTCAAATTTTATGACAGGAAGATACCACTAAGTACTAGTGAGTAACTTTGCGCCAAAGGCAGCCAGTATTTCGTCTGACCAGTACGAATGCCGGCATTTCCGCTTAGCGCTTCTTGTAGCTTTGAACGGAACTTTACTTTACTGTACGTACAAGAGTAAAAGCGTGAAACGGCTATGCAGCGTGCAACAGAAGACGTGACCGTCCTGCCGGAGTCTCAGAAGCCAGAGTATTACAGAGAACCCAAAAATACCAAAAAGAGTTTGTTATTGTAGAGATCAGTGGGAAGTGGTTTCCCTAGCGTCGTCCGTACTGTGTGCCGGAGGAGGTTCCGTAGCTGGAGGTGATGGGCCGTGTCATGTATGATCCTCCACTTTGTCCATATCCTCCGCCGCCGCTACCGTAGCTCGGCGTGATGGACACTTGCATGCTGTAACCAGTTCCCGTGTTACCGTAGCTAGAAAAGATTAGAATGGTGTCAATTCAATTGCAATTTTCTTCAAGTGACCAATAAAAAAAGAGTGATTGAGGCATAGGGCGCATACCTTCCAAGACCACCTCCGTAGCCCGTCGAGGCACCGCCGTAACCGCCACCGGTACTGCCGTATCCACCCGTCATGCCACCATAGCCACCCGTGCTTACTCCGCCGCCATATCCCCCGGTTTGTCCACCATAACCTCCCGAAGAAACTCCTCCGTAACCTGCGCCGCTGCTCCCATAACCTCCCACAGCTCCACCATACCCACCGCCCATCATACCGCCGTATCCTCCCGAGCTTCCTCCATAGCCGCCAGACTGTCCACCATAGCCTGCCGACATTTGTCCATAGCCACCGCCCCCCGAGTTTCCTCCGTAGCCCGACTGCATGCCGTAGCCGCCCATCTGTCCGCCATATCCTCCTCCCAGTCCGCCGCCACCATAACTCGTGCCCTGCCCTCCGTAACCTCCGCCCGATCCTCCATATCCACCCGTCTGTCCCCCACCGTATCCTCCAACCATGCCTGTCGAGCCATAGCCTGCGGACTGCCCTCCATACCCTCCGCCAGAACCTCCTCCGTATCCTCCTGTGTTGCCAACTGAACCATATCCGCCACTTTGGCCACCGTATCCGCCCATCATGGAACCGCCATATCCTCCAGATGTTCCTCCATATCCACCGCTGCTTCCTCCGTAGCCACCGCTCTGGCCATAACCACCACTCATACCACCGTATCCTCCTGTCCCAAACCCTCCGCCATATCCACCGCTCTGGCCACCGTAACCTCCATAGCCTCCTCCCAGACCGCCACCACCGTAGCTCGAAGAACCGCCGTATCCCGTGCTGACGCCTGTTGAGCCGTAACTGTTTAGACCAGACGATCCAAATCCCCTATAAACAACACATTGATATTTTTCTTGAATAATTTTCTCCAATTTTCGTCGTTGACGGGTTGAAGAAAATCTCAGTCAAATTAAGCCAAATCAGAAAGATAAGAAATGTCCGAAATACAGTCCAGTTCTATGCTAGCCAAGACTTATACATCCTGAGAAACATAGAGTCGAACTCTGTGCGCCATGAAGGCTCCCTGACATTCATTAATTTGTCTTGTGGAATCTAATATTAATAACAATATGAAAAGCAAGCAAGATTAAAGTCTTACCCTCCGCCGCCACCATAGCTGGCGCCAGTGCTCCCATAGCTGAAACAGATCAAAGAGTATAGTTTGACTGTATGATAAGACAAGCCGCATTATGTAACGTTTTCGTTTCAGGTAGTGGGGCCGGGAGAGCAGACTGAGGAACGAACCTTTGGCCTCCTCCGGATCCGTAGGTACTTCCGGTCTGACCATACTGCGCTGTGGTCGGCGATACTAACAAGTACAAGGCCGTGGAAAATATCAGCCTGTATTCCATTCCGATATTAGAGCTGCCCAGATGCTGCCTGATCAAGTCTGGTGATAGTGAAGGAGGCAAGAACCAGGAAGTAGACGTGCGTCTTGGTTGTCGATATGGAAATGTAAAGTGAGCAGCCGGCGACTTATGCGATTGACCGGATATAAGAAATTTATATGGAGAGGGTAATGATGGGTAATATTTGGAAATTATGTATGTCGGTAGTGTGCAGCGTGCGGGAGGTATTGACGAGAGCGAGCTGGACAGCGGACAATCTGTATGCACAGACTGGGTGTTAGCTCTTCTCTGCTCTCTCACAGCTGACAACAAATGTACCGCGCTTGTCAACAAGCCCGGTTGCATCGTGGCCTCCTTTGAGACGCACAAGACCTCACGGCAGACGGACAGCACAAGGCACAAGCATCCATTCTGAGAAACGAGCCGCAAAATAGAAATTAAAATGTCGTCCGAAGCAGCCAAGAACCCTTCGGTGGACTATAATGGTACATCATCCATCACAGAAGCTTCACTGTCAAGTGTGTACATGCTCTCTTGTTTCATGTTGATATATATTACGTATCACTGCACACACATTGTGATGATGCGCCTTTAGAAGTTTGTTAGCTCCATGATTATGCCTGTGATACCGCGCATATGAATTCAAGATGTCAACATCAACGTTCGGCTACTGTAGAACTATGCCACGTCACCGTGTTGAATATGTTCGTCACTTGTTCGACCTTTGGTTGACTGTTGAATACGTTTCTCTTGACCAAGCCTTCTCAGCATTACGACACGAGCCGTTTCTACTGAGATTCAGTTATCGGTTCTACTCTTCGGGCTCGCCGAAAATATAGGCTGTTTTCTGTTCCGGAACTCCCACCCACCACATCATTAAGACACGTGATGTCAGGTTTTATACAGGAGCTGCACAGAAAGACGATTGATCGATGTTGGTTTTAAGAGCATCAGTTTCGGCTTATAGTTTAATCGGTCATCTTCACAACTTACGCATAAGCTTATCCTCTCGAGTGAGGCTTAAGGGATCACCAAGACGAAAGCAAGTTCTGGGTCATGTGCACAAGCTAATAAGTGTTTTTTTTGTTGCTTCATTTGGCTAAGGAAGGCTTTTGGTGAAGCTGAGGTACCCTAATTTCGTTTTATTACTTTTTGTGGTGATTATTTCGTTGTAGCAAAAGTGCGCAATGTCAAGCTTGCTTTGCCTTTTGGTGCTTTGCGAATTTTACACGAAACAAATGCAGTTGCGAAGAGAATCAAAATACGACAGTGGACAATGAGCCAATGGTCAACGCCATAGTAACTAGTCGCCCAGAACACGATGAAGTCATAACAAGTGCATCGATGGAATGGGTGGCGTTTATTTACGGCCGGGAGCAGGGGTGACGACGGGCCCGGCGGTGGTGGTGATGTTCGTTCCGTTGACAGCCCAATAAGGAGCGTCCGTGCGGATGTATGGCTATAGAAAGGAAATGGGTTACGAAAATTTCTCCCAAAAGATAGCTGGCAAATTATAGAAGGAGGGAACCGACCTTGAGTCCGAAGACGAACTCGTTGTCAGCGATGCCACGTTGATTTCCGTAACCGACGTAGCCACCGTTGGCCAAATGCATGCCGTTTGCTCCCACACCGCCTTGACGGGCAAGATCGGGTGCTCCTCCCTGTCGGGCAGCCTGTCGATGTTTGCCGTGAGTCTTGTGAGCGGCCTGCCTGGAAGATTCCTGGTGAGCGGCAATCAGGGCTTGCTGGTGAGCCACCTGTTGGGCGTGTTGCTTGGCCTGTTCGGAGGAGACCCAAAAGCATATTCATATCAGAAGTTTCATTCTAGGCTGAAGTTAGGCCAAGGACCATAAGGCTTTTCTTCGCGCGGATCGGACATTTTATGGACGAACCTGTTGAGCGGCCTGAGGTCCTTGTGCGTGTTGTTGCTCAGCTGCGGGTTGGGACTGTTGTTGGGCTGCAGCTCCACGGACCTTTCGTTCCGATGGAGCGGCCTGTTGCTGGGCGGCTTCCTGGATGTTCAGGGCCGCTTGACGGGCAGCAGCCTGTTGGGCAGCGAAATTCTGTTGTGCCATCAGCTGCAATCAATCAATGAGCACTTCGAACAGTAACCAACAGCAACCGTAACCATGCCTAATGGCGACCCATGGTAATGGGCTTAGGAAAGCTGCATATCACTAGATATTTCCCTTTTGGGATCAATCGAACAACCCGCCACAAATACAGTATAAATTGATGATTATACAGATTGTACACAAAATTCATACTGTATTTGTCAAGATAACTTCAGACTTGAAAGTTCAATTTCCGTTCCGTTTCTAACTTCTGATGAGGTAATTCACGTGCCATCAGCTCCTGCCAATTTCAGTGCTGTTGTGTTTGTCGATCTGTATCCAAGTGATTGTAAGTTCTATTCTAATTCATTCCTTGGATACTCACAATTTTTTTTGAAAAACGGTCTTTAAGAAAGCCCCGAGGGTTCGCTGAGGTCTTCGATCAAAATCGGTAAGTTGACCTATGAAGCTCACAACCAAGTACGAAATATGTGAAAGCCCAGCAAAGACTACTAGCTGGGATAAGTTGATCAAGTAAAATGTAAGAAGAACTTGCCTGTTGGGCCATAGCTTGGTTAGCGGCAGCCTGGGCTGCGGCTTCCTGCTTGACGGCCTCAAGAGGCATCTGCTGGGCTAGCTGCTGGGCCTGCAGGCGTTCCTGGAGCTGGCGAGCTTCCTCCATCTCCTGCTCGTAGGCTTGTTGACGGGCGGCCTCCTCCTCGTCATTGCCGTAGTAGTTGCGACCGCGATGTTGTCGGCTCATCCTTCGCTGGTAGGCCAGCTGTCGTTCGAAATCCTCGTCATCGGAATAGTAATTAGTGTAGGCGGGACCGCTGCCGAAGGCCTGGACGGAAGCGACCAGGGCTACGCCCATAAGGGCGGCCAACAGCATGACGTGCATGTTTTTTGGGAAAACTGGGAGAACACTCGCGGAGTAATACAGTGCCTTGGCTCTCTATGTGGACTATAGAGGCTAAGGAACAGTCAACCTGTCGATGGAGCGCGACTGGAATAGCGTTTAATATGACCGCTCCGAGAGCAACGTAACCTCAACTAATTTGACCAGCACCTGCCATTTCTGCCATTCTTATCCTCTTGGCAACACAACACTGCAAATTCCGTTCCTACAGTAATTTACCGGTTATCATCAGCTGAAAGTAACCACTGTCCACCTTCAAGGTCAAACGTAAAGCAGGGAAAAAGCGACGAGCCTTCGCCGGTACGGCGTCAAGATTTGGGACCCAAGAAGTCTTATTAGACGGTAAATAGTACGATCGAAGGTTCGGCCCCTGGTCTAGTTAAGCCACAGTCCAAACAGGTGTCATCGAAATGGCAAGTGGACGTCCAAACGGAAAAAGACCGTTTTAGTGGTGAGCGACCTTCCAAACAAATTTCTCTGTGAGTTGCTTGGCCCATTAGTTGCAGCTATCAGCTTGATGCAGTGGAAAAAAGGGATCGAGCTTTTCGCGGGGCAAAACTTCCGCGATCGGCTGGCGAGACTTGAATCTGGCTTTCTATCACTACAAACGGCAGACTTTACAGCCTGCTGTGTCGACATTGATTCTTCCGCAGCTGACTTATTACACATTCAGATAACTTTTATTTCAATACTCAACAACGTTCACTAGTCTCGACGATCGACTCACTCAAAGCACAGAACAATTCTAGCCTTATAACGTACCAAACCTACACAACCAGCATTTCGAACGCTTGAAGAACTCCATTGCAAGCTCTGAACGAAAGAAACTGCCGGGACTCGAGGACAACGGATACTAGGGTGTTTTAACGGTGATGGAAGGAGTGGTGGAATTCTGGTCAAAGGTCTTTACGAAAGGCATGAGGCCAAAGATGTAGTCCATGTCGGTCATAGGGTTAAAGGCTTGTCGCATCATCTTCGGAGCTTGCTGACGGACTGGCTCATCTTTCGACAAAGCTAAAGGGTGCACAATATACTTATGAGAAAATCAGATATGCTGTGATGGATGGCCAAGCTGGCCAGGGCGTCAGTTACACTGACCGCGCTGTCGTCTCCAGTTGGGTCCTTTGGTTCCCATGTAGATGTCGCTGCGCCAGTCTCTGCATAACAGACCGTCCCAGCACAAGCCGAGGCATACGATGCCCAGCAGTAACGATACTTGGCTAACTGACATTGCTGCACTTGACAAATATTCGGAAGAAGAAAGGAGTACGCGATAAACCAACAGTGTGCGAAGGAAGCCCGGAATATGAATGCTCTTCTAAAGCGGCTTCAGTGCTGGTGCCAAAACTCTAAATGCTGTGACAATTTTAGAGCCAGGTTCCTCGAACAAGGGAGGTTCTTGAAAAATTGGTTTCCTGGGAACACTAGTGACGTAATATTAAACTTTCCCGGTGAAGGTAAATGTTCAGGTTTAGAGAGATGACTTTGACCAGTCAGCCGCGCGCACAGGGTCCGAGTGATTCTAGCACGGTCAACCGAAAAATGGCCCCCGCTGCGTACGAAAGCACGCGGCTGACGCTGGTGGATTTGTGTTGAATGTGAAGTGTTGATTGATACTGTACTATGAAGTGCTGTATTCAGCCTGACGTTGAAGGAAGGCTGAATATAGCAGAAGCGAGCACAAAGGCCAACGAACGGCTAAACTAAAATTAAACCGGTGATAGAAAGGTGGTGTAACAGCAGCCGGTTTGACTTTGCTCTTCACGTGGAAGACTACCAAGAAAGTTGAGGCAGTTCTTGGCAAAGGACGGATGTGGTCATGCAGACAGCGCGCATCACGCGTTCTTCGTGTATACAGCAAACTGAGCAAAGTACTTTCTACACAGGAAGTCTTCTGTTTTCAAGACCGAGAATGTACTTTGTTGCCGACTCAAAGTTAAACAGCAACAGCTGATTTGCAACATTTCCAGCTCTGCTCACAGCATCACGCCGCATTGCCGCGTTTCCCGAAGGACCATGAATGGCCTGTTTGTGATTTCCTGATCGCGGAAGTGTGTCCCTGACCGGGAAAGGATCTGCATCTGGAGGAGGGAGATGCATGTGAGGAAGCCGGAATTTCTACCCAGAGTATCGAAAAGTCAGCTGGAAGTGGCGGACTGCACGGAAGTGCCCTTCATCATCAATGCCGATCGCAGTCATGCTCTACGGAGCATGCGTTCGGTCTCACTAGCTGGCCCTGAGCATCCCGAACTGATGACCAAGCTCCTTTCTCGACGACAGAGTCTCTATGTGCCACCTCTCCAGTTCGGTGACTTGGGTCGGGACTTCCATCCCAGTACAAACAGCAGTCCGCCACCTGATCGCAAGCCAACGCCGTCCTAATGAATTAATTCCTTTCTTATAAGACGCACTGAAGAGCAGACATGATCTTTTCGATTCTGTTATAATTGTACTGTACAGAGTTCCTGATATTCGGACATTTATGAGAGATTTCGTCAGCTAGCTGTACACTAGCTGTACTGCGTAGGTGGTGTCGTTGCTTGACCTTTTTGTGGGAAACTGGCTGCGTGTATGGTGTTTTCTGCAACCTTCCATTTCGCAATTGTAGAATTGTAGATTAACATTTGATTTATTATTACCTGTACAAACGTTACAAAGCTGATTTTACGCAAGAGCTTTCACGGACAGTTCATAGTCTAGAAAGATAAGAAATAAAAAAAGGAGCGTTACTCAGAAATTGTGCTGTAGAAAGATTGGTCCTGATTAACTGGCAAAAGTCAGAAAAAGAGAAAAAGAGAAACGTACAAAAAGAGCAGATTCCAAGAGTCATGAAAGGCCAGCCAAGAGTGTGGCCACATGATGTAATACAAGGAAACAGAGTGTTCAACCAGGAAGGAACACATGACAGCACACAGCATAATCTAGTCGGATATTTGGATATATAGTCACAAATACGTGTATTGTAGTAGGAGGAACCGGGTTGAGTGGCGTCACCATCTTGCATACAGTCTTCAATCACCGGTGGGCTTGGTCCACGGGTTGCTGGTCAGATATCGACATATCCGCAGAGAATCAAAAAGATCCGCACAAATTGAGCAGGAAAAGGAGAGAGAGAGGAAAACACAGGACTATATCCAATTACAACCAACAAGAACGTCAAAGAAGGCGAAAGAGGAGAAATGATGAAGATGATTATGGGTGGGTGAATGCTTGTGAAGGTAATGCTGTCATGTATACTTATGATGGGAAATGACTGTATGATATAACGTATACAAGGAAGAAGAGTGAGGCTGGTAGGGTAGTGTGTCGGTTTCAGCTGTTGAGGAGGAAAGGAACATAGAACATTTTGTTTTGTAGAAGTTTGGCAGCGGCCAGCTGGATTTGGGGGTTGAGGTTGAGGAGAAGATGGAGGCGTTGCTGGGCTTGGCGGCCATGCTGGCGGACCAGGTAGCACATGAGGGCGTTCATGTACTGTTGCTGGTAGAGGCGGAAGGCCGGTGCGCCGTCCTGCAGCATGATGAGAACCTTGAGGGCCACGTACTCTTCGGCCGACAGGTTGATGTCGCGCAGGTGGCGCATGAAGGAGATGAGTTGGCGCAGCATGTCACCAATCTCCCGCTCCAGCTCCTCGTACTCCACTTCGCGACCCAACAGGCGGCGCAGGTAAAACTGCAGGTGCAGCAGGCTGTCGTGAATGTCCTCCTTGAGGCTCTTGTCACCGGGACTCAAGACTGTGCTGGGCTTGGGCGAGTCGGCCGGGCTGGTCGACGGTGGCGCCGCCATAATCAGCGTCACTTCCGCATCGCTCTCTGCAAGCACATAGTATAGGCATTAACTTTCCGTCCCTCATGGACCTTTACTGAGGGCAACACCAAGGCCAGCTCAAATAAATGGGTTAGCCCCAAGGCTTAAACGGTCACATTTAGAGAGGAAAGGCTAAGCATCTATCTCCTCAGCAGCAGTTAGTACTGGGCCTTGAGTTGGATGGGCAAAGTCACCTTTGATTGTGGGAACCTGCTTGCTGTCTTGGCCGCCATTCTCTTTTCTGGCTGTATCGTCGGAGGAGTCGCTGTTGGGACTGTGGGTACTGCCTCGGGAATCTAGTCGATGGCGGTAACGAGTCAGCAGCGTCTGATGGCGGTCGCTGGTGGAAGTGGGCCCCTCACTGTCCTCCTCCAACTTGCGCTTGACACCGCGACGACGCTGGACGTTGAAGAAGCTGCAAGGACAATTGTGTAGACACAACCTATTACTACATGGACCAAGAACGTAAGTGGCGGTCATGGCGCAATCAAGCCTTGATAGAGCCGTTGGCCGACCTGCTGCCAGCAACATGCTGAGGCAGGCCATGAGAAGAGGAAGCCATGGCTCAACCAAGGAAGGACAGGGCCAAAGTGACAATCAAGTGTGGCATTCATGACCATTACCTGGTGGATAAGAGGAGGATGAGGTGCCAGCGGTGGGTCAGCAGTGACGTCAGCAGACCAATGGGCAGAGTGGAGAGGTAGGGTAGGCGTTGCGTCCATTCCACCAGCTTGATGACCATGCGGTCGCCCATCTTGCGCAGGCGCTCCGGCAGCTCAATGTTGGTGTCGGAGAAGAAGTTGTCCATGCTCTTTAGCGTGGCCACATCCTCCAGCTGGTCCAGCTCAATCAGCCTGCTCAAGAGCTGAATGTCTTCTGCAAAGCCAGAGAAAAGACGTCAGACGATGGCTTCAATCATGACAAGAAGAGCGAGCCGAGGGCCTTTACAATACCTGGTCCGTTCAGCATGTCAAGAGCGGTGTCGGCAGGCAGGCTGTCACTTTTGTGTAGAGTAGGTGCAGTGTGACAGTTGGCAGTGGGTGTGGGAGAGGACAGAGGAAGTAGAGCTTTGGCTTGGGGTGAGGAGCCTCGCCCATCGTTGTGGCTGGACTTGCTCTCCGAGTGGCAGCGCTCCTGCTGCTTGTTGGGCGGTGTCAGGCCTTGTTGTTGGCTTGTGTTGTTCTTGCGTTTGCGCGAGCGATACTTGACTTTATAGAGGTTGTAGACGGCGCCGCTGTTGCGTCCACCCGGCATGCGGTCTTCACGGACAGCGGCCAGCACCATACCCTGCTTCAGACACTTTTGGAAGCGGCAGTACTGGCAACGGTTGCGCTGCGTCTTGGTGATCTCGCAGCCACCGCTGGCCACACAGGTGTAGACCCGCTTGTTCTGCACTGTCCGCTTGAAGAAACCTTTGCACCTGTAACAACATGGACTAGAGTCATCTCTGCTGAGCCAACATGTTGCTGATACTGACCCTTCGCAGGTGATGATGCCATAGTGCAAACCGGTGGCCTTGTCGCCACAAATCATGCAAATCATCGGTCCGTCCATGGCAGCAACTTGTCCTCCTTCCTCCCCTTCACCGCCTTCCAGTGACATCTCGCTGCCAAAGTCACTCTTCACACTGGCTGTCGAGCTGCTGGAAGGCAGAAGGCGCCTTCGGGCTGTGCTGCAGCTACTGCGCAGACTTTGCTGTGGGCTCTGTCGACCACTGGCCATCGTCAAGTTGACTGGTCCTTCTTCCCGCCCTCCCTGATGGAGGCTTCCACCTTCCGTCTTATTACCGTAACCTTCCATCACCGCTCTCGGTTGCACCAAACATCTGCAAGACACCAAGGCTTTTCACAAGAGCGCATAAAGGGTGACGACTGCCCCTCCCCGGACGCACTCATTTCATGGCGCCATTCCTCTACCAAAGTCCCGCTGAGCTTTGCGCCGGCCACTAAGCAGACTGGCCCTTGGTAGAAGAAGAGGCCAAATAAGCCTTAACAGTTCAAAGTAATAGCCTATGGGTACCTGTAGAGGATGTTGCCGACAAAGTGTGTGGCGGCATTGACATTGGCCATCATGGCGTTACTTCCGCCCGCGGCAGCGACATTGAGCCTGGCTGGTGTGCGCATCATTTCAGGCGGAAAGTGTTGAGGATAGATGGTGGGGTAGTAGGCCATAGTCTTGGCTCGCAAGAGTTGGGCATGCCTCAAGACGTCAAAGTTGGGCTGTGAAGAGGTGACGGAAGGATGGGCTGGCTGGCAGGAGGTGGGTGAGGACAGCAACGAGTCGCAGTCGGAGCGGGTAGGGCTGATGTCTAGGGGAGAGTCCACCTGCCGATGGTGGTGCTGATACTTGGGCGGACGAGGCGAGGAGGCCGGCGACTCCGACTGCTCCGAATCGGAGGAGCAGGTGGCGCTGTAGCCCGAATCCTTGGCCCCGCCCTCCGGCCTCCCCTCTGACGTCACTGCAGACACGCCCCCTTCCGCACCAGCCTTTTGTCGTTTCAGCTTTAAATCGTAAAATAAACTCATCTTCTGGCTTTGGCTCTTTGGCGCTTTGGTCCTGTCCTTTCCAATCAAGTTTCCGCTTCACCACCACGTCACGGCCATTAGCCTCCAGACAGTGTCAAAGAACCTATCAACAGCAAGAAAGATTTAGTACTGTGCTGATATACAGAGGGGGCTTTTTATCCTGTCCTATGGCAAACTTGATGAGCTTTCTGCCTTGAATTTATGAATGATGAACAGTTGACCAATATTTCTGAAAGGCTGCCGGAGAAAAGTGAGAGCGTGTTGATGCGCGGAAAGAAGGAGAGTTCAAGTCAGACAGATTAGACAAGAAGGCGTTGCATGGCGTAATAGCGCCTATAAAGAGACCGAGATTACGATGGCGCCACAACGTCCTAACAGACATTTTTCCCCCCAAAAGTGGGTCAAGCGAAAGCCAAGAACAAGTCGTTCAACAGTCTCTGCCCCAAATATGACACAAGACGCTGTCGAATATTGCGCCAACGTCAAGCGTCAGCACCCAGCTGCTGATACACCACAGATGGTAGCGCACTATGAGCAAAGATCCACCACAACTTTGTGGAACAAGTTGCGCCCAAGAAATCAAGCTTGTGGAAGATGCCTCAAGCATCATGAGGCATTTACAGTGAAATAAGGGCAGAGGCGCATGACAGAGATGAGGCCTTAGCAGAAAGACATGATGTGATGGGGCAAAGCTGCTGGATGAAGGTGAGTATATAACCAGAATAGGTCGACGGTGGCGATGCCCATCGGTGGGGTTCGAGCTGGTCTTTTCTAGGTCGTCCCTGATTAAGACATGATTAGCATATAGGCGGCAGAGAAGAAGAGGCAAGGACCAAGTGGCTGCCATGACCGTCTAGTAGGTCCTCTCTTGAGCCACAGCCAAAAAGTTCGGCGCGATAAAAGGCAATGTGCTGCAGTTATCAGCCATAGAGAGAAACGAGGCCTATTCTAATGTGCGATGGCATCAAGGGCAAAGGCAGGGCCCTAGTCGGACGAAACATGGCTTTGTTGCGATAACAGCCCATGCTGTAAGCCCTCTTTCCGCCTATACATGACGTCACTGCCCTTCCCGTTATCCCTTCGCCCTCCTCGTCGTCAACACAAACACCTTTGTCCTTCCAATCATGGCCAAATAAGCCCTGATGCCAATCGCTCCCTTTCCACGGCTGGCTGAAGGCCATGCGCTCACCAACAGCTGCAGCCTCGACAACACTTCCGGCAACAATCTACTGTATAGGAGGCAAGAGTCGACCTTGAACCTCGCTTCTCCTAGCAGAAACCTCACCCCTTTCCAGCCTCACAGAATTGACCCACTCTTCTCCCATCAAGACCCAATTAGTTACAAGGTTTCACAGTAGACACATCTTGACAACAACATCTGCCGCTCTCTTACCCACTCCGCCTTCATATCCCTTCCCACATCACTTAGTCCTGTCCATTAACATCAATTCCATACACACAGCATGGACAAGTTGATGCCTTGTGCGTATAAGGCAAAAGGTTATCTGTAGCGGTATATGAAGAGCGTCAGGCTAAGAATAATGATAACTTGACAATGAGATGTGGCGCAAGTAGCTAATTAAGCAGTTAGACTATGGATAAAAATGAGAAAAGAGGATGAAGCGGCGCCATGGATGTATGGTTGGTCGCTGCATGAGGAGGAAGAGAAGGCAGGCCTGAAGGTTTCCTTGCCTATAGCTGTGTGTTGGGGAGGTTACGATGGAAGCTGAGGGTACTAGGCCGATTACGACAACGTACAAGTTCGTTGACCAGGCTGTGTGCAAAGGAGAGATGCCAACAAGTGCGAAAGCAGCGACATTGCACTTGTTTCCATCAGCATCACATAAGGCTCCTTCCTCATGTAAGATGTTGGCTTCACCTTAGCACCAAGGCAGTTTGCTCGATGGCAGCTAGGCAAGACCTTGGCTTTCCTAGGATGGACACACTACACACTACGCTCTACACACTGGCTCAACTGTGGGGAACGTCTGTCTCAATAAAGCCATATGATTGGACATGTGTAATCAGCCGACCGCCACAAAATGCTGCAAAGAGTCTTATTACGTCCTGGCCAGCTCGTTGTGATGCAACAAGCGGCTATACCTCTCTGCCGCGCTCTCTTGTCCGATGGCTCTCTCTATCTACGTACTACACACTAAGCGCAACTTGACTGAGCTCATGCACTTGAAGACATTACCCACCACCATTTAGCCTCATCCTTCCTACCGCCCTCAATGACGTCACTGCCACCCCCACAGTCCCCTGGAAGCCTGCTTTGCTGTAGGACTTTGAGGCAGTGGCCGATAACGTCCAAGTGGCAGAGCGGCCATTGACGATCAGCTACCTTCTATAGACCAATGGCCAGCTCTAGGCCCGCAACTGTCCTCTTATCAAAGCGCCAGTGGCCGACCACCTACCTACCCAGGGAGCTTTCCCAATTGTCCCTGGCCTGATAGGCAGCCGCAAGTAGCTGGCATTCCTAGGCAGTGGACAAGCCACTTGGGGGGTGATGAAGAAAGTGATCATGAAAAACATTGGGGGGTTACTCTTGAGACACGATTGGCACATGGCTGGAGATGTTACATGAGGCAGCCATGAGGAGACAGCAGCTTATCACCAGTATATTATGACTTGTTGTTGATTGCTGAGAGGGTAAAGTAGCCGAGCTCGACGACCCTGGCTGGCCGACCAATCATTGACTCGCTGGCTGGCTGGCTCTTCCCCCTCACGCACAACATGTAAACATGGCCATGCCGTTCTCTTGTCAGTGTGCCGACCGCAAGTAACGACGCAACTGCAAACTTGTAAAGGCTAGTAGCTGCACAGTCATTACGCCAAGAGCCAGCTACCAGCCATCAGTTGAGTTAGTGGGCCCATCGAACGAGCCAGCCAGCGAAAGTGACTTTGATCAGCGTAACTCTTGACCTTAGTTCCGTCCTTTCCTTCCTCTACACAGCCAAAAGTCTCTCACGAACGAGCCTGCGGCTAGGCATAACACCTAAGTTATTATCGCTAAGCGCACATCCGACACCTGCAACATAACATAGACAAGTCCCTCTATACTATCTAGGAACCTTCACACCTAGTAGACAGACATGCCCATGCCGCAACAAGACTTGGGCCCTGCAGGCAGTCGACCATGCACGACATAATACAGATTATTATCAATAATCATCCACCTCCACAAGTGAAACTATCGATTGGCCGCAATAGTCATCAGCTGGCCCCCTAAACAGTCCAAGGCAAAGCACAAGGACCTCTCCAAGAATGGAACTGCTCCCCCAGCTACAAGCCAACTTGTCCAATGCGCACCACCCAAGTCAATCTTTCGCTCATGGCAAATTCATAGACTGGTCTTTTGATAAGCCATACACAAGTTACCAAAAGTCCGCCCTTTTTACAGTTGAAATTGACAGCCCCATCAAAGACTTTGCTAAGGCAATACTACCATAAGCTTACCGCGTAGCGATACCAAGCAAAGGCTATTCCAGTGAGGGGCAGCTGTACCCAAGTAGTTGCACACCGGCCAAAGAGCTGCAACAGCAGATGAAGGGAGGGTTGCCGCTGACCAGTCCACTACACCCTCCTTGGCAGCCACAAAAACAATGTCCAAGAAAGAGCGACTAAAACCAGACAAGACCTCTGTCGATGGCTGTGGAGACAGTCATATAGGAGAGGAGATGGACTTTAATCAGCAAGGAATAATAATAATCATATCGGACAGAAAGCCTGCTGTACTGCACTTGACAAGTGAAGCAAGCAGCTTCTTGCCTGTTATGCAGCAAAAGCTTCCTTCCTTAGCCTACGGTCGAAGGTCCTCCCTCCCTCGCACCTTCTCCACTGTCCGTTGGGCCCAAAACATGCTATACTATACATGTGTCCGTATCGTCAAGAGTGGCCGATGGATGGTCCATCGCTTGGCGTCATCGGACGACCTTGCTGGACGGCATATTATCACTATACTGTGCTCATACTGTACTCTGCCAAGCTTCAGCAACGTATACAGCCGACGGCCTGACATAACAGCTGACTTTGCTTCTATATGGCTGGCCCTGTCCCTGTCCCTGTCCGCCATGGCACTTGAGTGAGCGACCCACACAGACGATTGATGTGGTGCTTGACGAGTTGACTTGCTTCCTTCCGCTCGTCCGTTGCGCCAGGGACGATCGTCTCTTCGTCCATTGCCGCACAAAGAGAGGCAGCCAATGCTCTCTCTTCTCCTATTACGGCCCCCCGTTCCACCGACTGTCCTCCTTAAGCTTGTTTGTTTGTGTGGTCACGGTCTAGCTGGATGGATGGCTGGCTGGCTTACAGGGCCGATGGCCGTTCGTGTCAACACGGAAGACGAGCGCCAGCGGTTATCAGAGCCGAGGTCTAGAGCGTCCATCCGCATATCCTATAGTGCTTCAAGAGGCAACCAGCGAACGGCCCTTACGTCACAACGAGCTTGCTCTTGCACACATTACACAAACATTGACAACATACACACACACACACAGAGGCAGACGCAACAGGCTTATGACAAGTGCAAGACGTTGGCCATCCATCCAGCCATCCTTTTGCTGACTTGTTCGCTCGATGGAACGAGCGAGCGACATTCTGCGCTCATCTCTGCCCCAACATCTTCATTGACGAACAAGACCTACGCTAGGCCTTGCAGTATCATGCTCCATCAACAAGTCCGCTCATTGTCATCTGCCTTTCGCTCCAAGCGGCCAAGCCTTAGCCTTACCCTGCCCTGGCCTACATGGGACCTGTTGCCCACAGTACTGCCCACATGCAACCAGCAAGACAGTGCAGCGTATCGCAAGGTTGGCCATCTGCCCTTGGTCATACTAACACCATCTCCAAGCTTTCTCACATGCACATCTCCAACATTGGCAAAGAGCAAGGCAAGCCTCTACCAGAACCTCTCCTGCCACCACAGCCTGAGAAGGCTGCAGAAGGTAGATGAGCAGTGGCTGTCGCTACGGTCAGAGTGAGCTGGGGCAAGCAACCTGCCAGCTCTTGACGACAGTCTATGGCCTATAGCCATGGACTACTAAGCTGTACGGTCAAGCATGGAGGGGGCTCCACTGAGCCCTATTACGCTGCTATACACTGTCCCTCGCAACATCATCTCCTTCTCTACAGCTCCTCAATTACACTCGAACATGTCCACCACATACTCTAGGCTGAACGCTGACATTGCTACACTGCAGAGCGCTCCTCGGCCAATGCTCCCATTTCAGCCATTACAGAGCATAGATCGAAACATAATGCTTACAGTTGGTCAGACAAGCCAACCTACAAGAAGCTGTCCTGGGGCTGCGCCCCCTCCGGAAGGTGGGCAGGAAGAAGCTGACTAGGCCAGATGCAATGACTATAGACCTCTTATCGGTTGCAGACGACGAGGTTGCCTGAGCTAGATCAAGAGTTAACAAGGCCAGCAGCAGGAAGACGGCTTGCAGCAGCAGCACAGTGAAGGCTGTGCAGTGCCTGGCAGGTGAATGACTTGGGCGAGCTGTAGAGCCGATGCCAGTAAAGGCAGACATTGACGTTAGCTGGTTACATTGACCTTGAGGACAAGCATCTGCTCTAGCAGTAAAGTACGAGAGACAGGATGAGTTCAATCTATATCAGTCTGTCATGGCTAACACATAGGGAAGCATCACTGTACTATATGGCCGGGTGAATAACCCTCCTAGCTCATAACCATAACATGACCGCAGGCCCAGACCTTCACTTCAGCCCCTGGCGGCTAATGCACCCATTGCACTGTAAAAGGCCCTAGCCAACACCGCCATTCAAGACATTCCTCAACAATAACACATCATCAGCCCACTAATTTCATATCCGACAATTATCATTACAACAAGATGCAATAATATGTTCCCACAAGTGCCAACCAAGACCCTACACAGCCCACAACGTCATTGCTTACCAGGGCCGTAGCGGCCTGTATTGGATGTATCAAGACTGCACTGTGACGTCACCAGCTTGAGGCTGATGACAGTGCAAAACTGATGGCGATGCATGACGTAGTTGATGCAGCCAATACAGGCCGCTAGGGCTCTGTTGCTTGCCCTGGGTTCAAGCCCAACAAATGCTTGGCCTCTAACACTTTTGCAAAGGCCCAACTTGAAGACATCTCAAAGTCTGTTCCACAACAGTCATGCTAATGGCATAAGCATTGCCAGGGAAACAACGCCCAAAGGCAAGACTATGTAGCGCCAGTCAGCGGAAGGCAAGCGCAGACAGAAGAACTAGTCTCACCTCCATCGTCTGTGCTGGCTTCCTCCAACAATATGCCCAAAAGGTTGGGGAAGGCTGTATTATTCCACACAAATCCGTTGGCAAAAAGATGGAAAAGAGGTGCTGCTGCTGCCAGAGACAGTCACATCGTCCGGGGGTATGCACTGCACTATAATAGTGTATTTGGCCCCTTAACTTAAGCACAGCAGGTTCGTTATCAAAAGAGGTTAGTCAAACAGGCTGCACTCTCCGCCGACACCATTCCCCTAAATGGCAAGAGCCAAACTCAAGGTATATCCTCTCATCCCCGACACGGCTCATTCCTCAGCCAAAAGACATGCCAGTACAATCCTATTTTATTCCCCCATACGATAGAAGGGGATGACAGAGACTACCTTTGAACATTTGATATGTGGATGGAGGCGCAAGACATTGGGGTGGCTATAGTCACGTACTGGCATAACTGGGCATGGAGACGGTCAATGTTAAGACTAGAGGAAGTCTTGCGCGCTACATAGTGGCTGTAGGGCAAGGACTACGGCGCTACTAGCTGCACTAGCTGTACTGTACCGTACGGAGGGGGTATAGCGATCGTATGGAGCTATCGGCCATTGACACGGAAACAGCCTTGGCCTCTTCCTGCATTATACACTATTTGATCCAACATTAGGCCGCTCTCGACTCACTTGGGCCTCATAGCCAGCTACCCCAACACAATCCATTTACATTAGCGCCTGATATAAGATATATCACTTCGCCTAAGCGCAGCCAGGCAAGCAAGGGAAGGAAGCCTATAGGGGCATGTTAGCACCAGCCATAGCAATAACATGTTCAAGATCACATTTCCGCTTTGATTTCCGACAACCCGACCCTCATATTCCGAGGCTAGGTGCAATGACACATAAGGCACAAAAATAACAAGGCACAACCCTTCTCCAAGTTCAGCATCACCTCCACCTTCCTATTAAGGACTTGGTCTACGGGATTAAGAAGCCAGCTGTCGATGGTCGGCTGGCCTAGCTGGCCATATTCGACAGCCAGAGATTACCATCCCATGCGCACCCCAAGGGCCCTCTTCTCATCCGCCTTAGGTCCAACAGCGGCTTGGTGGTCCGCCCAGGGGCCAACAGCGCCTGCTTGCTTAAGCGATGGTATGTTTTATGGAAACTAAGGCTGACGCTAGATGGGTGTAGAGGTTAATACTTTAAGCATCAAGTTCATGTTGGTGCAGGCTGTTTTGATGGTCAGTATTGTGGGCCTGTGAGTTGGCCGAGGTGGACGCACGGCGCTTGATGGTGGACGATTAAGGGGGGTTAAAGGAAATGGTCAGGGTTATGCAAATGTCAGTCACCCCGCTGAAGGCACTGACTGGTCAAAGGACATGTCCAGGCCTCGGCAGACCAGCTTCCTGCCATTCCACCACACAGACATGCACTCTCCATGCCCACTTGACCCTCACTTCAACTTAATTCTCTACTGTACCTCCTGTCCTGTATAATTATATGCAACAGCCCAGGTGGCAGCACTGCTTTATATCAGCCCAAGATGGAAAGAATGAAAGCAAGTCTTCGTCTGGCTTCACTGATGAAAGCATATAAGAACTTAGTCTTATCGCTCTTTCAAGCTGCCCAATGTAGGCCAGTCAATCACCCTACTTTCCACCATTGCGCATTACACTCCACAACATGGCGCTACACAGTACACAGTACAAGATCCAGCGGAAATTTGCCGCTGAGCAAAGTAAACCATGGCCCATTTATGTCCTCTATTCAATATATCAAGCACATGTAATATGCTTAACAGTAATATGATGTCGTGTGCTCGTTGCGGCAGGACTGGCCAAATAAACCTTTAAACAATTTTTGAAAATTGCCATATTGACTGGCGCCCCTTCACAAGTCACAAAAAAGCTCAAACTGTCCCTCTGCATCTTTGGCAAAAAGTGTCGCTGCTTTAGCAGGGGAAGGCTAAGAGTCGTTCAAGAAAGTATGTGGGGTGGTGAAGATGATGGTCAAAAAGTCGGAGGAAATGTAGGTTAATAAGACCGTACCACATCGTTACTCATCTTGTCAGCCAGATTCAAACTGCCAAACTTTCTCTTTGGAACAATCGACACTAGTTTCATCATCATTATCATCATCATCATCACTGATGTATAACTTGAAGAGCAAGAATGAAAGGTGAGGAGGGCTTGAAAGAGTCCAGTACTGTGGCTCAAATGAGAGCCACTGAAGCCAGCGGCTCTCTAGCTGGCAAGTAAGAACTGCCAGCACGGTCTTGCTCCAAAGTATTGGTCAAGTTCAAACGGACATCTGGGACCACTGACAAAACTGGCCTTTGACACATTGGCCAATACAGGCCACGGCAGCAGAATAACCCTGATACACGTCGAAAGACTTGTCCCCACCGGAGCTGTGCTATATGCATTTTGCAAGAGCTACACTTTGGATAGCCTTTGCTGAATTGGCCAAGTATTGATCTGATCAAGGGTGCGGTCATCTGTGGGAAGCGATGACAAGTTTGGACCAACTTGGACATCCAGATGAGAGCAAACGTCAGTAGGTAGAGGGTTTTTTTCTGGTCAAGCCTGGGCTAACTTGCTCCCAGGAAAGGTCGGAAGGAACAGAGTACTAATGTCTATATAGCGGCTTAGATGCCATCTCTCGTGGTTGACGAATGAGGTCGACACTGACATTCGACACATGGCTCACCATTCAATGTTCTAGCTCACACACAGGCAACAACTCCCCTTCAAACATCGATTTCTTGTTCAGCAACCGCCGATTTGGATCATGAGAAAAAACAAAGAGCATCGTAGCCATTGATCGAGTGACATACCGGGGGGAAAAAAGAAGCATCAGTCAGGCAATGTCAGCAGGGGAATTTAAGGCACGCTGCTGGTACGTATAAATCCGCTATTCACATCAGCATCGACGTCGCGATCGGGTACAGGCAACAATATCGACGTGGCCCACTTTTTTCTCCCTCCTTCTGCTGCCTTGTCGTCATGATGGGCCTCCTGGTTTGCCCCATAGCCCACTGACATACAGTATAATATATCCCTTTACACAAAGAAGAGCTCTGGACCGTTGTGTATGTCGCAGGCTTGGCCGGGCTTCAATTAAGGCAGTTGACCTAGCAGGTAGTGTAGGCTCCCTTGACACAATCCCCTACAGGCAAAGGCAGTAAGGCCGCTTTCAAGCAAAATCAGGGAAAGATGAGCGTCAGCTTGTTCAAGATAATCAACATGTCAATCAGTCGATGGGATGGGAAGGCAAAGGTGGACAGCAGAAGCTAGGTCCCCGCAGCTAGAGACTAGACCCAACGAAGAAGGAGATGAAGATGTTACTGTTGGCCAAAGAGCGCTGTCTTCGTCAAGGAAGGTTGAGACCGCTCGATGGCTGCTACCTAATGGTTGGCCTAGCAAGTTCTTCGTTCCAGTTACACAGAAACCGAAAGTTAAGTGTGCTGCTCTTCATCATCATTCTCTGCCATCTTTGTGGCTACGAGAGGCAGTGAAGGATGAGCAACAAGAGAGTGGCGACCTACAATCTGTGACGGTGTGCCGCCTGGCCTAGCGCCTCATGCCTTCCATCTGTGGGTCAGTAGTGCCAGCGCTGCCATTGAAAAAGAGAACGAACTTTGCCAGTCAAGTCTATCTGGAGCATGCATATACCTTATAGCTCACTTACTCCATACCAAGATGGCTCCTACACAATATGTCATCAGCTCATGCAGCCCATGGCGACACCATGCTGTGCGCAGCTAGCCGGCGGAAAAGAGCTGCCAAGAAAGGCAGACACCAACGTTTCAGACAATGAAACGTGGCCTTTTTTCCCTTTCAACCTACAACGTTTAATATCGCCTTAAGTTACTTCTTCGTCCATTTCTCCTCTGCTTTTCTGTGCCATTGACGTAAGGATGACATTGACCATCGTTCATAGCAGCCACTCCTTCAGTCCGCCACTGTTGACAATAAGTGACGGCCAAGACCATCACTGCAAATGCCCGACAATGCATCTCCTTCACAACTTCAACGTCTTGTCCTCCAAGTACGCCCTTCTTGTATATCCCTAGCAGTGCATTTTGCCTCACATATCCAAACTTGTCCAAGAACCCTTCCTACCAAAAGTCGAGGCGCGATGAGTCTATGCCGAAAAGGTCAAGTTGGAGGAGCTGCACATACCAAGCCGAGGGAAGAAGCAGCCCCCAGCCAACATCTGCTTCAACTGACCAGCCTGAGACTGGATTCCAAGTCTAGTTTCCTCCTCACGCCACGCCACGCCACTCTCTTATGTCATGTCATACAACATACGGCATGACGCGATATCATCACGGCAGTCAATAATGGCCAATACGGCGTCGGCGACCGACTTTCACTGCCAGTGCCATGCTGACTACATTCTAGGTCACACATCTCACACACACATAAAAGCATGCCGACATTCACTCACTGCACACAAACCGACTTTCAGCCCACCGGCAAGCTTTCGCTGCTGCGTAGCAAGCACTAGCTACTAGGCCCTGACTAGGCGGACATTTCAGCAGCACTTCCCACCGCGACAACGCCCAAGGACCTTCTCACGCCGTAGCACAATTCTTTCTCTGGTCCTCCAGCCACAAGCACTACATGCATCTCCTCACTGACATGTTCCAGCCAGTCCAAACACCTTGTCATTTCCTTCACTAGTCCCTATACAAGACCAGCAGCAGCAGCCACTTACCTGCCAGGATAGACGTCATGCCGCTCCTTTCTTGACTCTTGCTTCATCCGCCTAAGCAGCTCGTCCAGCCATATTCTTCGTGGTCACCTTTTGGCCATCTTTGAAGGTAACATGCAGGGACATGGATGCGCTATTTCCTACAAGCCAAAAAGAGACGTTACACGCCTGATGGACGGCAATGGCAGAAAAGAGAGAATGAACATGGTCATGTAAGAATATTCCACTCTAGGGCCCAATGGATAAGGTTAACGTGGTCGACGCGTCGAGGCTTCAGCGCCATACTTCCTTCCACATGGAGGACAGCGCAAAGGGAGAGAGGGAGGGACGGTGGAGGAGTGAGCTCGTTGGGGATAGGTCGCTGTCAGCAGGCAAAATGCAGGTCAACTTTTATGGAAAAACGGCGCTTTACAATCGGACCGATCGTTACTACACTCTTCACTTACTACGCGAGCCTTGATAGTGAAGTTTTCGCGATGGAGATAGCAAGAGCAAGCAAAGTGCAAAGCCAAGACCATGCCGCCCAAAAGTGGAAAGGAAATCGATGGCGACCTAGAAAGAAAAAAGCGACAAAGTTCAGTCATGGACAGTGATAGTTACAGGGAAGAAAGGAGCAAAGCATGCAGTGTTAGGTGAAAGGAAGCCCGGAAGACTAGAGCGCCATTCCTGACGCTATTCTTTCAAATATTCTTCAGCCTTGTTGACCTATCATCATTAGCAATATTTTGCAACAAATTCCTTTTCCTGTAAGAACTAATATCCCATTGGAAACAACTACTCTGTGCAATACTGTGGCAGGAAATTTTAACGTCCTCCAATTCGCTGCAGTGGTAATAGGAGAAAATTTGAGCAACTTCCAGTTCTTCTTTGAAAAAAGAAATGTTGCTCGACAACTTTGAAATATATTGTGCATGAAGAGATATGTTCAACCATAACAAAGTACCTGACGAGACTAAATGGATATGGGATAATGTCCAACGTAAGGGAGATGGTATCCCTCTTCACTCCAGCAAGAATGAGCAGTCGTACGTACTTGAACAACACACCTCTGAATAAGTGAGCTGCCCAGGGAAAAGACTATGAAAATGAATCTGTGAAGATTTCGAAAGACTGTTAATCTGAGATTATTCCGTCGTCTAGGCTTGCTCATTGTCACCCTTCGCACGCTTGAGTTCCTTCGAAGCGTCTGCAGTACCTTGATCAGAGGACGACTTTGCCTTGGTGCGCTTCTTCATGCGCTTTTGTAGGAGCTGAGTGCAGTAGTCCACTTCTTCCGGTGTCAGCTCCTGCAGTTGGTCCAGCTGCTCTTCGTAAGCCTCCACGGCCATCTCCAGCAGCCTCTGTCGGTCGATGGTCGGACTCACAGAGTTTGGACAAGTGCACTACCACAACACATACCTCGTTACGAGCCATCAAATAGTTTCATACCATCTCGGGACCTTCGAGGTTACTCTGTTGAAATTTGAATAGTTTCAGTTTCAAAGTTTAAGAAGATATCTCGCAATTTCCAATACTTTCGAGAGAAAAAAGAACACAACATATTTCAAACGAGCTGGAACAAACCTTGTTTACTTTGAGACCGACGGGAATCCAGTCTTTCGTGGCAATGTTGCGGGCTTCGGCAATGTTGAAGCCCGAATTGAAGCCGAAATGGTAGGCTTTAGGAAACGTGATTATCATCTCCCCCGCCTGCTGTTCAGTCTGTCAGATGAACAAGTACAGATGATGTAGTTACAAAAAGTATAAAGGAATTTCTTACTGTATAGACAGGTATGCCCCGCTGCAGAAATAGATCTGGATGGATCATCAGAGTCTTATGCCGAAGAAAGTTTGGGCAGATATCAGACTCAGTTTTCGATAAGTCTGGAGCCAGCCAAACATTTGCATTCACTGGGGGAAAGAAAGCTGCACAGCGATAGAACAATTCACAAGTTACCTTTAGCCAGCTCTTCCACTTGGGTAGCGTAACTTTCGGGAACCGAGTACCAAACCTTGGCTTGTCCATCGTGCAGATAGTTTACCGAGTATAGATCATGATCTGCAACATCCATACACACGAAATCATACTGAATAAGGATGTTATAAAAAGGAAGATCGATTCACTTTGCGATATCTTTAAGAAGAACGGTTCATTTCCCCAGTGTTCCTACCTTCGATGTGTAAAGGAAAGGTTGTTCCCCAGTTGCCAAAGTATAGGTAAGGGGAATAAACTCCCGGAGTACGCAGTGAAGTGTAGCGCCGAGTCAAACAGGGGAAAGTTCTGCTGCCGAAATTCCAGTACTGGAAAGAAACAACGCTGGATGACCAAACGAGAAGCTCCTCAACTTCAAAAAGATAGTTTACCCCAGTGGCGCAGGCACCGGCCAATGACACTGGAAATAGCACCACTTGGGAAAAATCAAGATCAGTTTTCCGAATAGCGCAAAGTATCGATGTTGTTGGCTGAACGCATGCGCCACTTGAGAAAAACGACCTTAACGTAACTGTCCGCCGAGCTCCAAGACAACCACATCTTGTCGCAGCATCTTCAGGCAACAATCAATCGCTTTCCAGGCTTTCCGATTCGAAACACAAACTACTCATATAAAAATTGGTAATTACCTCAAACTCCTTCTTCATCAACGTTCCGGAAATGTCAGCTCCGTAGGCAGCACAGGCCTGAAGATCCCGCGTGGCCCAGTACTTCTCCCGCAGAGACATTGATTCGTACTTTGTCTTGCCGTACTTCTTGCAGGCCAGTTTGTCGGTACAAACTTGCTGGTCGTTCCCCACACGTCGAAAGTCCAGGGCGGTGGTCAGGTAGGCTTCGTTCTGGCGTCGCTCAACGTTGTAGACGGGTAGCTTGGACTTTGTACGCTTTCCAGGCTGCGTCACTCTAACGAATCGCTGCTCCAATACGGGCATGCTGTTTTGCAGCTTCTTCATCAGCTGTTTCTGTGGATCATGTGGCTCGTATTCCAGAGGACAGACGGTCTACAGAAATAGACACAAGCCGTTGCTAAGCTTGATCGTCTGCGTGCGCCAGGATGAGTACTTAAATCAAGAATCAATCAAATCGAATCGAGTGCATACCTTGACGATGCCAAACTTGACGCCATACTCGCGCACGATCCCAGAGTTCAGGTAGCCCAACTCGTCCTTGAACTCCTCGATGGTGGGAGTAAGAGAAACGATCTCCTGAAGAGTTAGCGGTCCCTTCAAATCCACATTCTCCATTGTACCTGCAAGATAAACCATTGAACGTTTCGACTATCGCATTGATGCGGCGCAGTCGAGTGATTCTACCATTCATAGCTGTCACTTACCACTCACAGTTCACACAACGACTTCCCGCCAAACGCAGAGCACGACGCCTGTCCTTCTTCACCTGCCGTCCACAGATAACATCACTATCTTAGACTAGGTTTCAGGGGAGAAAAGAGCTATGAAATTAAAACCTTTCTCGACTTTGACACGATTCTTCTGGACAGATTTTCTCAGATTCTGGGAAGATAAAGTATGCAGGTCACCGTCGCCCACCGATGCTTGCACAGCGCACTAAAGTTTTGCCTTGTGCGCCACCTGACACGTGAACGTCTTAACGTTTCCCGAGGCTTCTTTGACCACGTGACACTTGTCGAAACATACAATTGGATGTTGTTTGGATGGATCCGCCTTTGGTACGCATTTGTATGAAACAACAAATCAACGAGTCAAGGAACGAGTATCAAGAAACGAGTTACCGGCTTTACCACATCGTTCGCGATTGATTATTGAACGGTTCAGGTTCAGTTAGTTGATAGTGACTTGATACAATTGATGGTCAGTTCACTTCCGGCGGCGAGCGGAGATGCTATGTGCCTCTTTCATCAGGACTTCTGCTCCTTCACGGGGCTGTCTATTTGTATAAGGAGCAAGGTAAGACGAGTAACTAATGTATCTTGCATGGTTGTCTCGTCTCCAAGGATCGGAAATATCGTTTTACGCAACTCGTGTCTTCTTATTTCAGGTATTAGTCTACTGACGGCGTGCATCGTTCAGCTAATCAGGTATCATTAATAACTACCCGGCCGCGGATTTACCACCGCAAGGACAGTAAGAAATTGTACACGCTGCATGCCACATCGATGCGATTACACCAGCTGCCGTTGGTTATCGTGCCATCGACGAGCCACCTAATCAGATGACTACCGTCTGGTTAGTGCGAAGCGGAACGCCCAAAGCATCGTTGAAGGAAAAGTACTCTGTCTGATTCTTGCTCCAAGTCTTATCATCACGGACGGTGTCTTGTGGTTTCCATTTTGTGGTCCCCTTCTGCATCAAAAATCATCTAATTGATTGTGGCCATTAATTCCGTCAGATTTCGTCCTGCTTCCGCTGGTCGTACTTTGCTCTTCGTTTTCCCGGCTAGGCACATACGCTTCTGCTCCCGAATCTTCATCCGCCATCTTCAGGGAACCTCGAAGAAAATCATCTCGTCCTTTTGTCCATTTCGTAGCAACGATCCAGCAATGACAACACGTCCGACCGAGGAAGAGGATCTGATTGCCACGCTTGACGTCGGCACATCCAGTATCCGGTGTTTAATTTTTGGGAGTCAGCGTCAGGTTGTAGCGAAGCATCAAATTGACATCAAGCGGCTCTATCCCCATCCAAGGTTTGTGCTATTCAAAGCTCGCAAATCACTGACCTGCATACATCTTGATTGTCTACCGAGCTGCTAATGAAGTCTGCAAGTACGTGGTCCAGCGTCGCCAGACGTGTTTCAAGCGTGAAGATGTGTGGCTGACACACCTTCTTCGTCAGCCACTATCTTTGCAGTTCAGCATTAACCAACGCGGTCGCGTCCTACGCTGTCAAACCGAGCCCGACAGAGCTATTAGTATGAGCATATGTGTAAAGAGATAAAATAGCTAACCTTCGGCGCTTCCGACGCATGATGGAGCACCATCAGCGCATAGTTGTCATGTGACAGACGTCGTCATTCCGTCCTGGTCAATGGTTCCCTTACTGCTGTGAAATCTTCATGTAATCCGGTCAGAGTGAACTGGTGGATTCACAGGGATTGTAACTTGCGAGGTTCGCGGGAATCAATATTATGCTAAGGCCCTTGTTGTTTCTGCAGTTGGGTGGAGCAGAATGCCAAGGAAATCATTACCAAAAGCACCGAATGTATTCAGGGAGCAGTGACAGAATTAACCTTTGCTGGATACAAGATAGAAAAGATCAAGGGTATAGTAATTACACTTTGAAATAGTCAACATTGTGTGGTTTTGTGTGGAGTATTGGCCATTATACCTTGTGCAATGCGTAGGTTTGGGAATAAGTAATCAGCGGGAAACGACGGTCGTCTGGGACAAAGTATCGGGAGAGCCCTTATATAATGCCATACGTGAGTAGCTGCTTTCCTTCCCTCCCCTGGTTAACACCATCATGTGCCATGCTGACGAGCATATCGTGTATGGGGTAGTGTGGCTGGATAACCGAACGGCGGACCTGGCCGAGTTCTTCGTCAATGGCAAAGGCCAAGGCGAGCGCGACTGCCTGCAAGACATCTGCGGTCTGCCCATCCACCCCTACTTTAGTGCCCTCAAACTGCGCTGGCTGATGGACAATGTCCCCACCGTCCGGGAAGCCATCACCCGCAACACCTGCCTTTTCGGCACTGTCGACTCGTGGGTCATCTGGGTGGGTAACTGTGGCTCCTAGTAGATACAGTGTACTGTACACAGCAGGTTTTTTGGCTGAGAGACATGGTGCATGGTGCTTCTGTTGCAGAACCTGACTGGAGGAGTGGAATCTGGCGTTCACCGGACGGACGTGACCAACGCCAGCCGAACCATGCTGATGGACCTAAGGAGTCTGCAGTGGAGTGAGAAGCTGCTGGACTTTTTCGACATTCCGCGCGCAGTCTTGCCGGTCATTCACAGCTCCAGCCAGCTCTACGGCGCCACTGTCGGCACGGCCTTTGCTGGCAAACCCATCGCTGGAGTGCGTATCTGCTGCTGTCGTATATCGTGATGTTTGCCACAATGCTCTTGCTCAGTGGGGTCAGGTGACAGGGGCCTTGTTGCAGGTGTTGGGCGATCAGATGGCCTCCATGCTGGGTCACGGATGCATCACACCGGGGACAGCCAAAAACACGTACGCAAACCCAATGGCCAAACCCTTTAAAACGACCAGTAGAAGACCACAAGCAGCTAACTTACAAGCTAATACGATTACTGAGGAGCGAAGTATGGACAAGCTACAAGCTGTCTCGTTCGCCGCAGTCAACGAAATCAAGTGTGCTTGTAACAGACCAACATATAATTATAACCATTCTACATCCAATTTTTTTCGAAATCTTCTTGGGCACTCGGTCATCAAACAGTTTTAGACCATCGATGGAAAAAGATGCTGACAGGAGTTACTAGCTGTCTGCTGACATGGTCTATTGGAAGTGATTTTGCGTCTTACAGATATGGCACGGGCTGTTTTCTCTTAGCCAACATTGGCGAAGAAGTCAAATTTTCCAAGTGCGGACTACTAACGACGGTGGCCTATCAGCTGGGACCGGGGGCCAAGCCTGTCTACGCTTTGGAAGGCTCGGTGGCCATCGCAGGCGCAGTGATAACCTGGCTGCAGCAGAACCTGACCATCATCCAGAAGGCCGAGGACGCCGACGAGCTAGCCAACACGGTCCAAGACAATGGCGGCATCTACTTTGTCCCAGCTTTTTCCGGCCTGTATGCTCCGTACTGGGATACCGAGGCTCGTGGGTAAGTGACCTGCGCGATGGTGTGGAAGGTACATTCAGGCTGTCTGTCCATCCTAGGACAATTTGTGGCTTGACCGAATACGTCGACAAGGCCCATTTTGTGCGAGCTGCTCTTGAGTCAACGGCCTTCCAGTCCTGCCAGGTACAGTACATTCCCCGACTATTTTTGCGGGGCGGAATACTCGGCCAAGCAATGAATGTTAGCCGGCGCCCTTTGTCGCTGTAGATTCTGGATGCTATTCAGAAGGACAGCGGTATGCAGCTGACTCGTCTACAGGCCGACGGGGGCATGTCGGCCAGCAACCTGCTGATGCAGTTTCAAGCCGATATGGCCGGCATTCCAGTTTGTAAGTCGATACTGTTTCTTCTTGTTAAAGGAGCCTTTTCGGGCTGGGTTATTGCCGTGCCGCCCATACTGGGCAATATTGTTGCAGGTGTGCCAAAGATGCTGGAGATCACATCGTTAGGGGTGGCAATTGCAGCAGCGAAAGCTGTCAACTTTGTCGACTTCCTGCAGGAAGGTCAGCCCATCATTGCCGGTAACGTCCGGCAGACATACGTTCCGCGTATCACCATAGAGGAACGGATGAGCAAGTATTCCTTCTGGCTGGAAGCCGTCGAGCGTTCGATGCACTGGGCCAAGGACCATAGCAAGGCCGGGCCCAAAACCGTCACCGATGCCATCGAGTACGCCAAAGCCACAGCCAACGAAGAAGCGGCTCGTCACAAGTTGTCCCGCAGAAGTAGTTTCGCTGATGGACTGACACCGTACCTAGTCGGTGCCACCGCTGGTGCGCTCTCTTCCTTGGTCCTGGCTGGTCTGCTTGTGCTCATCATCCAGGCGGTCCACCGGCGCTAAAGCTTGTCGAAGCTGGTCAGAGTCTTCTTTTCTAGACCGAGTTTCTTTCCCAGTGTAATCGAAACGTTTCTCGGTGTGAATGCAAAATTGTGTTTCCCGTCTAGAATTGAGGACCGAGAATCTGTCAGAGAGCCAGAACTGTCGCGGTGATGACTGCCCATTTTCTTGTACAGAGAGAAGATTCTATGTTAACTTTGTTGTGTTTCGCGTTGACGGACTTTATCCAGCTTACTGTTGCTTTTTGATGCGGTCAAGATGGTGAAAAAAAGAGAGTTTACTAAACAATCCATTTGCGGATGGTGGTGAAGGTTAGCTGGCATCAATGCCAGAATAACCACGAAACGGAAAATTCAGCCTTGACCAGTGGCCAGTGGAATGGTGAGGTCAAAGTGGGAGGGGCTTCGGCTGCAGTACGGTGTTTGCGATACACGGTACATTGCTCCTTTATAGTTATCTATATATGTACCTACGGTGCGACTAAGTTAGTAGGACTTCCTTCCGATCCCCGTTTCCATCTGTGTTTGCTGTGGTAGAGTGGTTGAGGACGACGTCGGACGGTGTTTGCTCTCCAGTGAGCTGATGGGGCGGCCAACGTCAAAGTTCGAGAGCTTGATGAAGAAGAAGAAGAAGCGACGGCGCAAGGCCACGATTGCTGACGGCGTGGAAGTAGCATCGACGTCGACGTCGACGTCGACGTCGACCGTGGAGAGTGGGCAAGTTCACTCTGCTTTGTCCTCGACCAATGGTTGCTCCGTGAGCATCGCAGCACAACCGGAGAAGGAAACTAACAGCAAACGGAAGAGGAAGACGGCCAGGAAGAAAGCACATGCTCCTTCCAGAGCCATGCCTGTCTCCATGCGGGTAAGTTACGGCTATGTACAGAACTGTATTGCTTCATGAGCTTGGCGAATGGCGTCACGGTGAGCATATGCTGTATGCGTCATCATACCCGTAAACTTCACACTCACTGTCACGTCAGCTCGCCAAGTTCATGAAGCATTACAGTACCGTATATTATAGTACCTACGCTTGATTTGACTGTCTTTTGCACATGTTATAATATGGCTTTTGTTGCTGTTATTGGATAGCCGGAACTTGTACGGCACTTTGTCAACGGCCATCCTTTGATTGCTGGAGGCAGCGAACGAGAGGCCGTGGATGAAAGTGCGGAAGGTGTGGGGCAAGTGATACCGGCAGTATTAGGCCAAAAGACGCTGGCGTCCCTGCTGACGTCCTGTCCCCTGCTGGCTACACAGTGCAGCGTCGTCTGTGCCCGATGGAGGTTCCTGCAGCAAGCCCGCCTCTTCCTCCGCAGAAGCTTGACCTACAATATGGCCCATCGACGGTTGAAGCCGCCGCAAAACTACCTGCAGCGCTCGCCGGAAACCAAACGACGCAACATCTTCTGCCTACTGCAACAACTGTGCCAGAGACAGAGGGAAACGGAAGAAGAAAGACTGGCTCTGGACAAGGGCACATATAGCTATCCTGTCGACATTAGCTTGAGCAGCTTCACGCTGTTGCGCTGTAACGCCCCCGACTCCAAATTCAATAATCATACGGTGAGGCTATGCAGTATATTATATCATTTAGCGGAATACTTGGCCATGCTGTGGCGACATGTCCATCTTTGTACAGAATATGCGGCACGAGTATGTGGAACTGCAGCTGGCTGTCATGAGGAAGGCGCCGGAGGAGCTGTTACAGCGTAAAGTACTGGAGCCGGCACTGAAGGATGCGAAGAAGGTGATGGGGACGGTCGGTGCGCAGCTGCCGGCAGCGGTGGCACCCATTGGCGACGGCTGCCAGGGCCCCAGCCAGCACTCGGTCTGCTTCGCCGTCGACTTCCCGCCCAGCGTCAAGCTACGGATGGAACACTGGAATTTGCGCAACTACCTGGTGGTGGGCAGCAGTGTCCATAGCATTGACCTGCTGACCGGCCAGAAGAAGGTCTTTAACAAGATGGTGGCCTACAACCTCTGCCAGCTGAGGGAGCCCAATGGCAACCTGCCCCTAGAGTCGGCTGGCGTCTTTGAAAACTTCAAGTTTCAACTGACACGGGGCCCGTGTCACACATTCAAGGTAGTGCTTATCTTCATCACCTCAAGCAGGGCTAATATGGCATGTGCCGACATTTGGTCTTGACAGATGCCATACCGCTTTGTGCTGATCTACAACGCGGGCCAGCACTACCAAGTACGCGACATGATCAACCTGAAGAGTACCTTCCGGCCTCATGGCCATGTCTGCGTCTTGTGCGGCATGCGCTGCGACAGCCTGGTCAACGTCTTGCGCCACTTGGAAGGCTATCATCCTTCCCTGGGTTACGAGTATGACCAGCAAGGGCAGCGCATCTACCTCTGGTTCTCGCCCGAGCATGACTTCGAGCGCAGCACTGTAGCCGGCCTGCTCGACCATTGGCAGCTACTACAGTTTCGGCGAAAAGGCGACGGTAGCGCTTTCACCGTCCCCGACGATGTCACCAATCCCGATGGTCGGCCAGTCTTCCAGTGGATGTCCCAACGATACTGGCCTGATAAACCAAAAGGTAAGGTCGGTCCTGCCTACGGGGCAATAGTACAGCTAGTACAGCCTTGGGTCTTGCAGATTGCTTGCCAAAGTTTAGTCTGGAGCGAGTGTTGGGCGTCTACGGGGTGCCCATCAACCCCTTGCGCCACTACTTGCACACCAGCACCGTCCGCTCCATCCGCCCAGAACAGCGCTGGCTGCAGGCCTACGATAGTGACGAGGAGACAGAGTGGCAGGATGAGTATGAACGGGAAAAGTTGCACGACTTTATCGACTGTAACCCCCAAGAAAAGTACTTCATGTCCCTGTGGAACGCCTTCACCCGCCGCCTGGCGCCCCTCATGTCCTTCAAGATGCAAGATGTCCTCTGTAGGTTTGTCCTACAGCATGCCGTCGAGATTGAGCTCCACGAAGCCTATCCTGCTCTGGTTGCTCAACTGGCCATCCTGCGACGCGACACTGTCATCACTGCCCCACAAAGCATCCAGGTAATACCTCCTTCCCATCGTTGCTTTTGACACCTTCACCGCAAAGATTCCTTTCCTTTTGTAGGTCATCCAAGCCTACAGAAACACCCTGGCTTGTCACGTCACCGTGGATCGGCTTCCCCGCATATCCAACGGGACAAGCAGTGGCGCAAACTCCAAGGTTCCGCCCACTTCTCCTTCCCTTCCTTCCTCCTTATCCTCCCAGGCTCCTTCATCCATACCAAAGATTGCTTGACACTGCATTTATTTTGTTTCGTTCTCATCGTTTTGTTTTCTGGCCTTCAACGTTGTGAGGACTTGGGTAAACTGTCGTTGAGTTCCCGTGCGTTCAAGCAGGCTAACTGATGGGCGTATTCCAATGTGATTTCTCCTTGTAATTATTATTATGACTTTATTGTTGACATTTTGTGTTTACCACACTTTCTTGCTCACGTCGTTTCTGCATTTTGACTTTTACCTCTTTAGTCTCTCTGCACTCCCTAGTGCTGGTGCTTGTTAATCTTTTTTACGTGAATATCTCATGTGCAGTGGCAAATAAACGTTGGAATGTCTTCTCGTCAGACAAGACAGCTCTTGCCCATACAAAAGGATAAATTACCCGTCGTCTATGGTAAGCTAGGGGTTTGCAAATATAAAAGATAAAAATAATGGTCATAGGGATTGCATAGGACAGATCATATCAGGAAAAGTTTACTCGGTGCAAGTTTAAATAATCAGAGTTTAAGGAGAGGCCTGGGGAATGCTTGGGCCATGTTTAGAAAGCCGAGCAGGAGCCGTCCTTTTGACAAGTGCCCTCTAGCCGCGAGCCACATGGCCAATCAACCAGCTTGAAGATGTGTGAGAAGTTCCGCGGTCCCTCACGCCGTTCGCAGGTAACGAGGCATTCGTCCACCTCTAACGTCTTGCCGGTAAATGACAAGGCCTTGTGAAACTTCTCTTTGACCAATTTGCAAACCCGAAAGCGTCCGGATATGGATGAATCCACTGGCTCGTCTCTACCAGGTCGTTCAATTCCAGTCAGAAGGTCTTCGTCGCCGGCTGCTCCATCAAAATCCCACAGTCCGCCCTGAACAACAAAAGTAAGAACAATGTTATCTTGAAGTCAGACTTGTCCGAATTACGAAGGGGATTCTTTCTTGCATATTAACCTGGTGTTGGCGTTGGAGCTGTCCGTCATCGAATTCATCAGCAGCTTCATTTGCCATATCACTGTCGTAACCACCGTCATCGCGGTCTTGCTCATCTACGACTCGTCTTTTTCTGCGCATGACCTTTATGGGAAGATAGGACCGTCGATCGCCATCGAGATCCAAGTATCTATCCGCTGCTTGAAAGACCAAGTCTGTCGGTTCTTCCATGTCGGCGGAAGTGACGAACACAGCTGGATAGCTCGGACTTGGTGTCTCCTCTTCATTAAGATATACTTGTCGCTTTGTGCGAGAAGGCTTCTTGGTAGCCACCTCAGTACTGAGGCCTCTGCAAGCATCGGCCAGCGATACAGTCCGTAGTTTCTGAACGGCTTCTCGTTTCGACCGGCTGTTTGTCTTCTGCTCCTCCGTTACTTTCACCTTCTTTTTCTGCTTTTTGACGCTATTTGTTTTCCCGGGCAAAGACCTTCCTTTGGTGGTCTTGACTCTCGGATTTTGACGATCTATTTGGCGCTTCAGAGGATGTAAGGCGCTTTGCACTCTTCGTTCAACGTCTTCTCCTGCCGACGATCCACCTCTTGCTCTCTGCATTAATGGAAATGTGCTAAGTATTAATACAACAGCGTCCCTTTCCTTTGGAAAGTGAAACACGTCGTATCTCGAAAGGAGCGCCCATTTTGATCGTGGCTTACCTTTGGTGGAGAAGACTCTTCCTCCGCATTATCCAAGAACTGATCTAATAGCAAGCGTTGGGCTTTTCGATGGTTCAACACCTGCTGGCGGATTTTTTTGACCTGCTGTCGGCGATTTCGTTGACGACGTAACTGGGCAATCTCCGCAGCAATTTGTTCGAGCTCAGCATCTTCTTCTTCTTCCTCTTCATCCGGAACATCGTCTGTGACCACTCGAGCGTCAACGTCAACGTCCTCGTCATCGTCAGAACCGTCCTCATAAATCTCTTGGTCGGCATCGGCTGCATCACTCCCTTGGAAATTCTGTGAGAAAAGTATATTCAATAAATTAACAGCATTCAAGCCTGTCGCTGGCGTACCTCATCAGGTATATCGAGGGCATCCTGGCGTGTTAACGGTGGCCTCATTTGTCTGTTTGCTGGTGGACCCGCTATTCTCCACTGCTGCTGTTCATCAACGTCATCGGCATCAGCCAATTGCACCTCACCTTGAGGTAGTACTTGAGAGTCCTGGATAGTGTAATCAGCGCTTTGCCGTTTATCAAACGAGGGTCGCTGCAGCAAACGGCCATCCATCTGGTTACTTTCTACCATAATGGGAGCCAGCTGTCGACCACTTCTTTGACCATTAAATTCTTCCTCAACTTCATCAGAGGGTTCCTCGACGTCGAATTCGACGAGAGCACTGTCAAGGAGATCCTGGACTTTTGCTATCTCTTCCACTTTTGCCAGAAGCTTTTCACTGCTATCTTGGTCCGTCAGTTCAGCTGCCGGCTCTCCTCCACCATTCTGGCAACGTTTTTGAGATCAACTATTTTTTAGCTGTTATCATTGCAGTACGATAGCCTGCCGTCAGTCTGATAAAAGTCCATGTAGTAATTACCTTGTCGTAGTCGATGAGGAACTCTACGCCGCTATCTTCGATGGTGGCAGTGGGTTGTGTTAACGGGCTTGAAGGGTCCAGGTCTCCGTCAAGCGTTACCACTTGGACTGCCGGCAGGATGACAGGCCCGCCTTGCACGATTTCTACCACGTGGAGTAGTCCCAAAGCAAATACTAGCCGTGATACCGGTTTCAGCAAATCTTGCCAACTTGTCATCGTGCAAATCATAACTAAAACCCCCATATGAATGTAATTCACGGCTTGAACACGTCAGCCAGCAGGAACCGATCACAGTCAGAGGCTACGATTTTTACTCACTGTTAAATATCCAACGCTAGGTTGCGCATCACGCTTCATCGGCAAAGGTACTTTTCTCCGTAGGATATCTCGAGTATCAGCACACTGTTTCACCTCATGCCGCGCGCACGAAAACGTAACACAATATGGTACGCAAAAAGCTTCACTGGATAAGTCAACGAAGGATTCAAAGTCGCGAAGGCCAGATGGACGTGACACAACGGTAATAGGAGCTACGTTGAGCAGCTGTGCTAGCAACCTTTCAAGGCCGTGAACGCATCCTTTCCCTTCTGTGTACTCTCATCCCACGTACCCAACCAGCTTCTCGTACTTCAAACAAATGAGCTGCATTTATGCTCCGATAACAGTGCTGAACTTGATGAGGTGAAAGCGATGCAGCCCGGAGAATGTATTGAATGATCGACAACTCTTCGGATGCGTGGTACACGGAGACTGAGAGTATAATCGACCACCTCCCCCGGCTTTTCCTCACTTAGCTCCCCTTCCGAACGTTAACGCAACTACAAGCAGATGCGATCACTTTGCTGGCTCCGCTCAAGTGTTGCTTCAACGTGCTGCCAGTACGAGCGTACCACGTCTGTCCAGGCTCTTCAGGTCGCAGGCTAACTGAAATGGAGAGCCAAATGGGCGCTGACAGGAAGTCAATTTTCCCCGCTTGTTCGATCGATCGATAAAAAACAATTTGGCTGACGAGCTCTTGTGTCTGCGCACTCAATATTCCAACAGCTTTTCGAAAGGCAACACAAGGTCCACACCAACACGGATAAGGTTGTCGTATCAAGCAAAGCTGCAGCCGTTCAGTAGGACCTTTGTTTCCAGTTGGTTACCGCGTAGTCTATCCCAGTGCAATAACAGAATCACTAGCTGGACTTCTGAGGGCTGCACGGTGAAGTACTAGTTTCGTCCTTCTGCTGATCAAAGCTGATGACACGCAAACTGAAGACCCAGGCTGACGACCTAAATAGCGCCTTGGTCTAATTGAACGAGTGACTCGGGAGGTGCGCTGGCAACAGATAGTACTGTCTGGTACTGTACTCCTTGAAGCTGTCGGAAGGATGGCTCTGCTGTCAGTTATCGGATAAGTAACCGGATCTGAGCTCCTGTGTAATTCCCAATTACCGGGATGATATCAACGGAAGCCTAGTTGATCCTTGTCTACGTTTGAAGTTCCCCTTTGATAATAGGTCACGGGCCATACCAAGCAAAACTCGACTCGGCGACACTCAGGCTCAGGCATTGGGAAACCTACTGCATTATGCAAGCTTTCGTGCCAAGCGGTTGTAATCCTTTGTAACTAAGTCAACGTCGAGGAAAGGAATTCATCTACATTGATGACTTGGGTGATGACTTGGGCAAGCATGGTTAATTTGACAGGTGCCTGCCACCATCCAGACCGTAAGTATGGATGACCAGCAGTGTGAATGCCGTTGCTAGAACACGGGATTTCTACACACTGATATAGTGATGCTGTTCAACGGGTTTCGTCTTTCCCGAGGATCCCGTCTGGGATAACAGAGAGCTTGACGGGAATAAAAGCGAACAGACAGCTTCATCGTCGCGGCATACTCAGGTTGTGCTTGCAAGAAAATGACCAAAACCAGGGTACACCATTATGTGCTGCTAAGCGGAAAGAGAAGGTAGACTTGATCGGTCATCAGGACAACCGTATCGGCAGGCGGATTACACGCCACGAAGCGTAGCCTTGACGGACCAGCGGAAGTCGCAAAGTCGTCTTGTACGGAGGTGGCGCCATCTGTCTGGGCCTCGGCAAACAGCCGGTACAAACCCAGAGCCAAGATACCGTATTCTTGCAACAAGGTTAGAAACATCTGACCATAGCTTGAACTCTGCAAAAAGATAGAAAAAATACAAGTTTACATCTCTAGAATAGCCTAGCTCTCGTGCGGTGTATAGCATAGTACTGTATGTCGTACCGCAAAATGCCGTAAAGATCTTTTGGAAATGTCTATCAGGCGGAGAGCTTGCGTATAAAGGAGGTTCTTGGGTTGTACAGCGGAAGTGGTGGCAGAAGGCAGGACAAGGCCGGGGCCTTCAGCCATCACCTCTCGACGTCTTCTTGAGACGCTTCAGCAGAGGCTAAGCCGGACAAGAGTCGAGCCAACGATGGACCAAAACATGCCTGCAATATCAAAAGAGCCAGCTTGAACGTTTCGCGTGGGAAAACCAGATCGCTCAGTAAAGGCGCTGCTTGCAGCTGAGGCCAGCTTACCGGGATAAGCATGCTGGAACGGAGGTGATCGGAGCTAAGAACTCGACCAGACATAAATGGTGGCGAGGAACCATATTCGTTCTTCTGGCCGGCTCCTGGCGAGATGACGCGCAAGCTCTCCTTATTGTCTGCCATGCGATTAGAACTTTTAAAAGCAGTTAATGTCATACCAAGCAGGCAAACATGTACAAGCAGCAGAATATGTTACCCAGGATAGTCTTGGTGCTCATATCGCCATAGCCTGTCAGGAAAAGTAGATGGTGAGGCGGGTCGTCGACCCAAAAGTAATACGTAAAAGACGACAGGAAAAGGTTTGGTTACCAACGGTGGAGATGGTGATGACAGAGAAGTAGGCAAAGTTCCAGAAGGTGGTCTTCTGCTGTAGAGTGTTGTCATGCAGTGTCCCCGGGGTCGCCGAGCACTCCAGCAACAGAAAGGTCCCGGTCATAATGTAGAGAAAGAGGCGGGCAAACTTGATGGCCAGCAAGTTGGCCAACAATCCCGTGGCGCGCGCCAGGTCCACCAACCACAACAAGTTGAGGACTCGCAGGTAACGCAGCCCGAACCAATTACGGTCCAGGCCGATAGCCACGAAGGTTGGCGGGACCGTGAAGTAGTCCACAAGCGACATGACACTCCAGGAGAAGGCCAGCTTCTTGTCGTGTGCTGCAAACTATTAGAGAAGGCATATTCAATGGCTTATCGATTATTTAATCCAATCCTCGGCATATTCCACTAATATTCTTAAATCTGGCTCCACGGTTGTTGCAAAGCGATACCCGGCCTTACCCTCAGAAAAAAGTAGAGGAGGAAGTAGCAGTAAAGGCTAGATCCACTTGCCACCATACGTCCCTCGTCCATTGGTGGCACAGCTCCACTTCCAAACATGACCTACCGAGTAAAGAACTTACTTCCATTACAGTGCCTTCAGGGAAGGCAGGGGCATTGGTAGGCGCTACTCACGGAGCAGTTTCCCGCCAGTAAACAATCAGCGACCCCACAGCGCAAAGTACTCCCAGACCTTTCTGTAAGGCGTTCAAAGTGGCATCAACCTCATACTCGACGGGAAAAGAGAAAAGCAAGAGCTTACGAGAAGGGTGCCGGTCACGCTTTGGTCCGAGAGGCAGGTGGCCGCCGCATAAGTGGCTCGCTGTGACCATGGTCTGCTGCTGGTCGATACAATGCCTGTCGAAGGCTGGGCTCCACGGAGAAGAAGTCGGCCAAGCACGACGAGGACGGTCAGGGCAAAGGGAACAGCTACACTGCTGATCAAGAAGGCATCCCAACGCCGTGCGCCCATCCATCCTTCGTCCCCCACTTGACATGGTACTGCACCATACCATGCATCAGCTCCCAACAGCCACTAGGAACAATTTAACGGAACTGGCCACTTGTTGCTAGCTTAACATCTCCAAAGTTGAGCAAGAATTTGTCAAGCAACGTACCTCATCCTAGGCTAGCATCGTACATGCAGTAATCGAGACAGGAGGAGCCTTCCGTTTCGAATGAGCTCGCTAAAAATTGATGTGCGTATCGTAGTTCCTGCAACAGAACGCGAAGAGATTCAGCAAAACAAAACAAGCAGCAAACAATGCATGCATTCCACAGCCAGCGGATAAGCCGACAACGAACATACCAGGCCTCGAGGCTTAGTTGCAAGCAGCAGAATGACTGACGGCCCAATATCTCGACAAACCAGCATGGAAAGTGTTCAGAGGTGACTGCGCTTCAGGCAAGCCTATTCAGTGGACTAAGACATTGGCAACTTTGATGTTTTGCAGAAGCGTAATGAAAAAATACACTGAATGGACTGCTTTATTGGGGTTAAGTGTCACTATAGAAAGAAAGGAGAAGGAGTGGATTGCTACCTGCACAAAGTAACAAAACATCAAGATAAAATCTCAAATGAAACAGAAAAGCCAGTAAGGGAGGATGATGTGCACTTTTCAGCTGGAAGTGCGTTGAGTAACAAAGAAGTCAAGATTTCTCTGACCGATACTTTTCAACAATCCTCATATTTTCGAAACGTCCAGAGACAGTGCTTTCCCTCCCTGAACTGAACACTGAAGAGGCAGGCCAAACATGTTTCAATAAATACCAACTACCAAGGTCTGCTGGCTTCAGTTTAAAACCGACTCTATGACAAATACTGACTCCTACTTGTGTGACGCTGGTGTTCAGCAAAGGGCCAAAGACGATGAAGAAGAAGAAGGGGGAGGGACGACGTCTAGTTGAGGGAGCCGCGACAGCCTTTGGAGCCGCAGAGGCAGGGGATCTTGCTCTCCTCGATGGGGAACTTGTAGTCGTAGGTGATCTCCTCGCCGGCGTTGATTTGCTGCTTGGAGAAGATGACAATCTTCTTCTGGCCGTCGACACTGATCACCTTGGCATAGGAGTTGGGCTGCAACAGAAGAATGAGCCCATCGTAGGTGTCCACCAGGGATGGAAGAATGTTGCCAAGTGACGCACCTTGTCAGCCAGTCGAACCTAGCAAGATGCGCCACTTGAGCGAAGCAGCATGTCGAGTTTGTTGGGGCTGAGCTGCCACATACCCGACTTGTTACCTTGGACACATGTCACAGGACTAGAGAAAGAAAGGCATGGTGGCTTCTTACCGTGCAGCAGTGGTTCATGAAGCGGGCATAATTGCCACTCTTGGTGGCATCAATGACGCTAAAGTCGTCGACACGAAAGAGGTAGGAACTGCCGATGCCCACCTTCTCGTAGCGCTTCTCCCGCACGTCGGCGATATGGGCCCGAATCTTCTCACCGATATACTCAATGACCATCTCGTCTGGCGCGATGGGCTCTTGGGCAAAGAGACCCCAGTTGTGGATCTTGGACCGGCCGAACCTGACCCTCTTGGCCTCGCTTTGCTACAACAGACAACATCCAGCATCACAACGCGGCCTACCCGAGACTGATCTGGCTGGTTTTTCCCTACGGTAAGCTTGTCGACAAGCGCACAAAGGCTGGTGCCCTGGCCGGCAGGGCCATATTGGTTGGCCATATGGGCCGAAAGAGGCACAGTGGCCAGCCCAACAAGTGGGACCGATGTGGCGCTGCTGCGTCTTACCTTGAGAGAGCAGAACTTGCCAATGTCGACGCCCAGCTCGCTAGCCGTGTAGTCCAGCTCGTTGATGAGGCGGCGCTTGTTCATGCGGGCTTCGCGGGCACTGAGGCCCTTGCCCCGCGTCACCCGCTCCTTCTCCTGAATCTCCTCCACGACCGCTCTCCTGGCCTGCTCGCTGGGCGACAAGTCGTTGAGGCGGATGGCGCTGCCGTATCGACCGGCCGGTGCAGACACCCGCTCAATCTTCTCGGCGTCAAAGGGGGCAGTGGCGTCGACGGTGGCGTTCTTGCGCAGATGGAGGACGCGGCGGGTGGTGCGCTTGTAGGGCGTGCAACGGGCACAGCCGCCCTCCGACGGCCTCTCCCTCTCCCACTTGTCCAAGGCCGCTTCACGGGCCGCTTGACTGACACCCGGCACCGACAGCAGCGTGGCCGGATGGTCGACCCAGTGGAAGACCCTCAGCCAGTCGGGGATCTGGTCGGCCACCAGCAGCTCATCCGTGGCCGCCTTCAAGTAGCCAATGTCCTCCCCATCTATGCCCTGCCTAATGGCCTGCGCCAGCTTCTACAGAGAACACACAAGCCATATAGCTATAGTGACGCTATCCGCTGCGCCTCTCGCTACTTACGCTCTCCTTCTCCTGCGGCGATCGCTCCTCGAAGAAGGGCCGCTTCCACGGGGCAATCTTGTCCTTGATGACCGTCGCCTCTATTGGCACCTTCTTCTTGATGAGCGGAAGAGTGCTGCTGGTGCGGGAAGGGATCAGGCCCTGTGCGCCATCCACTGCCTTGGATGGCAGGGCCGGCAGGACAAAGTCCTGCTGTAGCTTGGTCGTCGTCGTCGTCGTCGTCTTCTTCTTCTTCTTCTTGGCTGGCGGCTGCTGACTGTCCTCGGCCCACTTCTGGGCCTTGTCCTTCTCCTCCACAATCTCCGAGGCGGCAAGCAGCAGGTCCAAGGCCGAGAAGGGGTCCTCGGTGATGGGCGTCAGCACGCTGTCGTTGGCGGCCAACAAGATGGGCTTCCGGCTGACCGGCTCCTCATTCTCGCTCCTACAGAGCAACACCAGTCAACACCTTACTTTTCTTCTATAGACCAGGACACACGAGTAGGGCCTTACTTGGTGACAACGTCCGACCTGGACAGTTGCAAGAGGGCCTTCTCGGCTTCCCGTTCGGCCTTGCTGTGTTGCTCCGAGGAGCTCTTCCTCTTCTTGTCCTTGTGGGGCGACGACGATACCAGCGGCGTCGTTAGGAAGACACTGTTGGAACTGTCGGCCTTGAGGAGAGTGTCGGGCAAGAGACTGACCATCTGCACGTCGGCGGCCGCAGCATCCTCCTCCACACTGCGCCGCTTCGTATCGCCTTCGCGCTCCTTTTTCCTCTTCTTGGACTTGAGCGGTTCTTCCGGTACTTTCCATGTTTGGCCTTCCTCCTTGACGGCAGGCTTCTGGTCCGCCGACACACCAGCGCCGTTCTCTCCCTTCTGCTTGGCTACGGCGCTGCTGGCGGCCTCTTGTGGCTCATTCTCTTGTCCCTCAGTCGTGGCTGCCACCGCCACAGCTTTCTATAGCCATAAAACGCAGTCTTAATCAACATAATCCATGCTATGCGAAGGACAGACTGTATTCTCACCGGCTTCCTGAAGGAGGGCATCTTGTGGATCTTCAAGGCATTCCTCAAACTAAGTGGCCCACCTCCGCTTATATCCCCACTGAGTATCTTGTCCACCGTGTTGGTAATGTCCATTACGTGCGGAGTTATGCTTGTCGTCGTTGAGACATTTCGGATGGACATCTGCAATTATACTGTAGTAATGGTCCAAACTTCAAATGAGGCTTAATAATTATCCTCCACTTCGAATAACAGCAAGAGACGACAGGGGCAAGTGACATACTCGTTGATTGTATTCGCGTTGATGCTTCTCGGTCCATGCATCGAAAGCCCTAAAGAGATGGGTGTGGATGATGCGGCGTTCCAGGTCGCGGGTGATGACCGTCTTCATGTCTTCCATTAGCTTGGCAAAGCAGTCGCCTTGCACCTGGTAGGGACTGAGCAGTGGCCGGAAGTAGCTTGGGTAGAAGGCCCTCAAATCGTGGGGGATGCTGGGCAGGTTGTACAGGCCGCTGTGCAGGAAGAGCTGTGACAGCAGGTTGGCCTTGGGGTCGACGCGGATGGTGGGCAGCGGCTTTTGGTCGGCATCCACGTTGAGGATCACCACTCCCGGCGGCGGCAAGGGCACCTTCAGCGTGGCCGGCAGCGGACCTTTGGGCAGCTGGCCGAAGCGCGAGCCACGCTTGGCCGGCGGAGAAGCCGCCGGCGTGATGGGCGACATTGAAGCCACCACGCTACCTTCCACTTCCTTCCTCTTGTCCTTCTGCCCCTCTTCATCAGCATCTTCTCCTAGACAGCAAACCATACACATCAGACACTTTTTAAATTCTACAGCACCTTGGGTCAACCCACGCTAGTCGGCCACCCCCTGGGTTGCTTGACTTACCGATGAAAACAGGGGTGACCGACTTTGACCGATAGGTGCAGCTCAACCATATATTGAGTTTAAAGACGAGATATTTCTTACCAAAGGCCTGGAACTCTTTGAGGATGGATTCATCGAACGGTCCGCGTCCGCTCTTGAAGAGCATAGTGATGCGTTCATGCAAGCTGGGCCGTGGTGGTCGTGTAGCTTCTTCTTCCTCCAGCGGTGGCAGCTTGTGATGGTGGTGATGATGACTGTCGAAGCCATTGGCGTATACCACGCTGCTCTGGCTGTTGGTCGTCGTCCACGAGTTGCGACTGTTGTGGTGACTCTGTACCGAACTAACCGAGGGCGAGGGCGAGTGCGAATAGGATGGCAAGACAGCCGACACCGGTGTGCCGTAACCAAGGGAAGACTGCGGAGGGTCGACAGGAGGTGGCGGTTGTGCCTTGGTTGGAGGCGCTGGTGGATCCAGCAAGGAGGAGCGGTTGTGCTTGGGTTGCTCTGCTACCAACTCTTTGATACAAGCCTTGTACTTTTTACCTAGCCAGAACAACGAATACTCAACCAGCAAGAAACTCTGAAAAGCAAAGTCCACGGACCACGACTGTGAAACAGTCTTGGTCAGTCTTATGGCCTGCCATTCTGCCTCCTGCCGTGCGTAACACCACGGCCAACCAAAAAGAAACTCGTCCATCAAAATCGTCAATCAACATTCTTCAATCAATGGCGCCTATACCACTACTTATGCTAATTCTCGATTGATTGCCAGCCGTGATTGAAAGAAACCACCAGATGCATTTATCTTCTTCCAATCTGGGAACCACTACTCAACCCGGAAGCCCCCTGCTCATCCCCACTGCGTGAATCATGCTTTTGTGGTTAAAAGGAATGGCTTAGCTTAGATTGCAACTGAAGAGAGGCAGAAACCATACCTAAAGGATCCTTGGAAGCGTGGATAACGTTGCCCATCACAGCTCGTCCATTCATGGCTATGATGCAGGCGTCAGCGCTCTGTGAGGTCGTCAGCTCGACGTGGGCCAGTCCCAGATGTCTCTTGGTAGACGGGTGATACGCGATACTGAGATGGACCACATCAAAGTTGTGCTTCTTGAGCAGCGTGCGCAGAAAGTCTTCCCTGACATTGTCATTGAGGTTTTCCAGCAGCACCTCCACTTCCGGTGGCGTTCCCGTGTAGTTGGCGTCGATCTGGAAGGATTCGCTCAGAACAACCCTCAATCTGATCTCTTTGACCGAACTTACCACAAATCTGGTAGGGAGAAGCTTGACCGTTTGATGAAAGGGAACGCTCCGAAAGCGTTGTTGAGGATTTCTCCGCGGATCCTTGACGACTACGGTCTCCTCCTGCAGACAAAGCAACCTGGGTTAGACCATGCAACCTACCACGGCAGGACTTTGTCTATCTCACATAAGAATACTGATCGCGCAGTTTCTTGTCGAGAATGATGCCTTCGACGCGGTAGACCTTCTGCTTGTGCTTGGCATCGATGGAAGGATCAGCAATTAACTTGTAATTGTTCAGCTTCCGACGATCACCAGCCGCCGAGCTGGATCCTGATGGCGCCTCCGTGATCCCAGACATTCCTACCACGTAACGTCAAGCAAACCTCATCGGAGCTCTCGTTCCAGACTTCGTAAGACAAGAACTGCGACCCAGAGAGGAAAAGATGGAGAAATAAAAACGAGAAAATGGCAAAGTAACAGGCAACAATCAGCCCTCAGCTGCCCTCTCGTTCCGGTGAGGCCTTGATTGACCATTGATGGTCAACGATTGATTGGCCACAAACATGTGTATGCATGTGCTCGTCATGGAAGCTGGATCAAGTGTGCATCGTGCAGGAATGGGCGGTGTTAGCGTTTTCCTCGGGAGTATATTTTGCAGTGCGCAGCGCATGCTGGCCATCATTTCACCAATCTAGCCTACTGCAGCACTGCTGGAAAAGTACACGTATCATTATGAAACAGTAACAATTATGGGACAGTATCAATTAAGGGACAGGTCTTTCCGCTACGGCGATAAGGAAGCACGTACGTACACGACCGATTCACACCAATGTACTTTTCAGTTTTCGCACTTTTCTACGTTTGAATTTCCATTTTGCCGTCGTTTCCGCCTGTCCCATAATTTTCCATCGTGCGTGTACAGAGGAATAGTAGATCCTATGGCCAGAGTTACAACCGCAGCGTAGCTGTGTAAAAGTTTCAGGCAAGTCGTTCTTCGACGTTCTACCCTCCACGCCACTGATATTAGAGTGGGATAATTCAACTAATGTACGCATTCAAACATTTTTCAAAAGACTTCCATGCTGACCAGTATCAGACCAGTGCTGAATTTGAGTTTTGACTCAAAACTGTAGAGAGAGTTCTGCCTTGCCAGGACTGATTTTTTGTAAGTCTGTGAAATCTTTTCGTATTACCGGCTATTGTCGCTAATTCGCATCAGCAGGTTCTTCACGAGAACTAAAGAGCATCAGCAAATATGAAGGTTGACTTTTAGGACCGCGTTGAATAATAAAACTTTAACAAATCATCCTCTTCGAAATGACCCGCAGGAGTTTCTGGCAGACAATTGGGGACAGGTGTTCGGCTTGCACTTCTTTCTTCGGTTTTCTCGCTATGCAGCACATCATGGATGGCTCTTTCCTCACTGACGTAGGCCAAGTTCAAACCCTTCCCGGCATACCACGTCTTCTTCAACAGGTTGACTCGGCAAACGTAAACTTCACCCAGTGCGGAACACAGCAGCAGCGTGTAGTTGAGGTGGTACTTGCCATAATGACAAACAATCCTTTGTGAACCAGATTGGCCGGTCAACGGTGTTCGTAGTGTTAAAATGGAACGTTCTTCTTCCAAAACATTTTCTCCTGCTGGACAAATACGGCATTCATTCATGCAAAATGAGCTTCTACCGTAGAAAGTATCGATTTCACTCTGCGGACATACCCGTCACGGTTGACACTAGCGATGTCAAGGAGCGCGGGAGGACATTGCCGAAAACGCCGGCCAGAACACTGCGCCAAGTCGACGGTGTACTGGTACCCGATGCTTCGCTCTTGTCTTTCAGGCTGTTCTTTAGCTGGAAAATGTGGACACTGCCCCGTTCACTGACCGTGACGATGCAGTGGGCATCCGGCGAAAAGACCAGCGAACAAAGAAGGACGGCTGTTAAGCCACGACGAAACTGGTGAAGGAGCTGGCCGCTGGGTAGTGTGAAGACCCGGATGACGGTGCCACGCGACGAGGAAGTGGCCAAACGCCGAGCAGCACTGTCCATCACCAGACAGCTCAAATGTCCTAAGTACAGACTCTTTTGACATAATTCCTCCATTTTACAGCGACAGAACAAGCCTGAAGAAACTGCTACCGCTTCGATGGGCTAGAATGCGAATGGTCAAGGATTGCTGTTCCACGTCTTGAACCACTACGCAACCCTAAAAAACAGAGCGAACAGACGCGTAAAGGTTGGGCAGTAACCCGTCGGATCGAAAAGAGCGTTCTAGGCAGAGGAAAATTTACCCGACCGTTAAATTGCCGTCGCAATGGGCCACATAACAGTTGATAGGGTCGTTGGACAGTGCGAAAGGCGAGAGGACGTAGGTCAGCTGGGAAATGGGCTGGACACCTTCTAGCCGGTAGATGTACAGCTGCGTGTTGACGGCCACCACGAACATGCCGTGGTTGGCCAGGACGTCTTGTATGGGACCATAATAGCCCAGTTTAGCCACTACCTGCGCCACATGTATTACCATCATTCATTTCGGTCATTGAAGTACTGTAACTTTCAACAAAAGACACACCGCAAACCTACTTCCTCCTTGTCGTAATCCTCTATGTACAGGTTGGAAGCGTCGGTGGTCGGAGCGAAGAGGACCAACTTCCCTGTAAAGTACTATAATTATACAGTAGTAGTTGTCACACAATAAATTCCGGCTAGAGACCTATCTGTACCACCGCAACCAAAGGTCCAAAACTGACCTGTAAGGGCGCATTGGATCAACGTAATGGACATGCGTTGCGCAGTGGCGTACTGCAAGGTGCATGCTCCAGTATCGTCAATAGAAAGAACCTGGTAGCCACAGACGCTGGCTATCAGCAGGAACTTGCCGTCGTTGGAGAAAGTGCAATTGTTCACTTTCGGTCCAGCTGTCAGGATTTCCACCACGTTATCCGCTTCCGCATTGTCTACCTCTTTGCCACTATCCATGCCAATTCTGTGAAATGACCACCGTTGAATATCAGAGACTACGTCCGGTGCCCTCACAAATATATTCTGTACTAAACGCCTTTCTAGCAATGGAACAGCGATCCAGTTATGTCGGGAAGGGTGGACATACTTAAGGTGCAAATGGGTGGGCGATCGGCTGGAGCGTTGCTACGCTCTGCAGAGCTAGAGAAGTGAGACGTGGTCTTCCCACAAGACGATGAAGCCCAGTCCTCGTACTGTCGCAAGGGGAAATGCGCTGGGGCAAAAGTCCAGCTGAACAGAGTTACTTGCTGACAGGAATGTCAGCTCGCCATTGCTGATGTGGTCGTTCCCAGTGATCGACACTCCCCGGATAACTGTGATGAAAAGATCGTTAACTCGAGTTTCGAGCCCATCCAGGAAGAGCTTTGAGCCCACTTCCCTACCAAAAGGGCGCATTTCCTGCATGTAATGCGTATACTACAGCTAACCTACGTTGAACGGACGTTAGCGGCGAAGTCGACAAAAGTTTCTGGTAAATTTTGTCTTGACAGGGACGTTGTCCGGCTACGTCTGCCAATTTCCCATCCATCAGCACCATGTAGTCCACGTTGCGAAGAACAAGGTACGGCAAGCGTACTTCCACCTATGCAGAACAACACATAATGATACACTTTACAGCAAGCAAGGGACCAGTCAGAAACACAGATGTAAGCAGACATTGGCTTACCTTTACGTCCGGGTTGGGACTTTTCAGCAGCCATCGACACTTTAAGCCAAAAGGGTAAGGTCGCCGAGGGAAATCCTCGGGATACGTCATATTGCCACCAAAGTCCGCCGTCAATGTTTGACCACAACGAGCAGTGAGAATCAGCTTGTCTTTGCTGAAACCATCAACAGACACGAAGAGAATCGTCGCTGAAAAGAAGGAAAGCAGTAAAGCACAGCTATTCATTGCCGATAGTTCGAACGATAGCACGATGGAAGTTTAAAACCGAGACGTCTCGGCCAGCAACAAAGTACAGGTGCATAATATGTCCAGTTGTCAAAGGCCCGATAAACTTTACTCTTCGTCTTATGCCACAGTAAACCAACAATAGAATTGGAAATACTTCTGCGTGATCCGTTGTCCGTCGACATTATGAAGGGATCGAACTTGACGACTGCTTCCAGCGGATAATCATGGTTGGTTCTCTGTACAGTATATTCATCACCCAGAAGGTGCAGACGGACCGGTTCTTTGCTGGCTTATTTAGTGAGCTCGAGCTGTAATGTGCAACAGCCAATGCGTAAGACCACGTAAGACCAATGCGTAAGACCACGTCCGTTGGCAGTCCGCGACAAATTAACGCAAGTTCAGCAAGCCACGTTCCCCATACTAAAAGGTTCGGAAACCAAACCTTCTGATTAGCCTTGGTAGTACAATATTCAAAGGAATACACCAATGTTCTCACGGAGCGGAGTATCGATAAGTCCGAAAGTAGTAAGTACGAGAAAAACACCCAGCACTTCCGCCCAGTCCTTACACAGTTCGGTGCAGGTGGCGCCACCGCACTTCCGGTTCCAGACTTGATTCTTTTGAGCGAACGTGCGACTCACTGCTCGGCGTGCCCGCTTCCTCAACTCACTCCATCGAGGATAAAGAGGGTTATGGCCTGTCCTCCTGCGACAATGACTTTCAGTACGAGAAGATAAAAGTGATCATGATTACCATGAAAGCCTCTTCTGATTGTACTGAAATTTATTCTAACTACCGAGATGAGTGTGTGGTGCTGGTGAAAACTGGGGGAAGAAGAAGAAAATTATCTTCACACTATGTACAGTGTGAGTTTATCTGTATGGAGATTCAGTCGTGCTGAGGCACCATACAGAAAAGCGGGTTTATTTTTAACTGGCCAACTTGAGTTATTCTGGCAGTGTATCTTGCTGAGAGTTGAGAAAAAATGGCCGATAGCCCGTCATAGCTTACGTACCAACGACAGACGATCACAGTATACAGCTTCCTCTTTTCAAGCGCACACAGACCATCTTGGCCAGGAACACTCTCAGAGTACTTCGCTTCTTCGCATACCATACAGTTGCTTCCCCAGTTACCGACCGTATTCTACACTCTCCATCCTAATATTATTTCCATTGGTTCTTCTGTGCAGGGACCCCCATTTGGAATACTCCTTATAGCCTTATTTGACAGGTGAGAACTCGTCTCCAATCTCGGCAACGTCATTTCTGGGTTGTTTTCGGGTGCCAAAACGCCGGAGCTTTCGGCTGGTTCCATGCTTCAAGCATAAATTAGTTAGGCCTTTGAGTGCAGATTTTAAAGTGGAAAGTCATAGACACTTGTAGCATAATAATAAGTTCTCCCACTTTCTTCCGATCCGAATGATGCGACACAGATACAAGCGAACGGAAAAAATTCGGCAATGAATTGTGCCTTAGCTTCTGTAAGTACGATTCCACATCACAACTGTGAAGCAAATATTGGGCTGACAAAAATAGCCTTAGCATGGCAGTCGGCTCAGTATTCTTCTTCAAGACATACAGCAGCGAAGCAGAATGAGCTAGATGCCAGACTCATGTGCTTATATGGAGCAGCTTAGGCAAGTCAGCTTAAAACTGTATACTGCGATACTTTGGCGCTGGCCCAGGAAGAAAACCAAGAACCAAGAACTACGTGGTAATGTGCTCGCAAGGGGAAAGAAACGGAGAGAGACTGATGAGCCAGCATGCTTTGCTCGAGGGAATGACATTTTCGCCCACGTACTACGTCCATCTAACAACTTCCGCGGACTTGACACTCCCTCGCTGAGAAAAGACTTTCAAGTTCCAATAGTCTTTTAGACCCTCTATCCATTTAAAGGTTACCCCTTCTCGTTGAACATACCTTCTTCCTTGTTAGAGGTCCATCCGGTGAGTTCCTCTGGGTTCGCACTTATTTTTCTACAAATGACGCACCTTTTTTCGAGAATTCCCTTAACACTTAAAAGACCAAGGGGGTACCCCGGTTGCCTGGCGCACCCCAAAAGCCTTGCGAAATGACTACTGTTAAAGCTTTTCGTGTCAAATTTTCACGTTTGCTTTCGGAAACTTGTCGCTTCCAGTTAAAAAAGACGTGAACTGGCTAGCAGCTTTCTGAAAATTTTGAGACACTATTTCGTTTTTGGCCAGATTGTATCCTGAGTTGACAGACCAAATTTTTACTCAAGAGCTGACTGACGGAAAGCCCCTAAAAATTGGACACAGAGCCAGTACATTGGTACCGTCTTAGACGCTCCAGTATGTTCCATGCTGTTTGACCAGTGGTCAGAGCAAATTAAAAAGGTCTGGCACTTTGGTTCACTTAATGGCGCATTTTACTCGAAAAATGCGAAGCGTACATGGGGTGATTGGCCCGATCTGACCCCACCCCATGATTTCAGCCAGTTGAAAATTGGGGAAGGTGATCTACCCCCCTTGTACTCCCAGAGCTCGGAATTGCGTGGTCTTCTAAGCGTTAATTCATCTGCCGTACACCGTTATTTTGCAGAATCAATCACAATGTCGGCCGAAGAGCGTCGAAGGGACCGAGAGTAAGTTGTGGCCCATGTTACAAGCTCCTCCAGTGCATCTAACCAACCTTCTTGCTGCCTTCCTGCAGGGCCCGAAGCCGCAAAGGCGAGGACTCGGCCGAGGTAAGTCAAACTTTGTGAAAACCTACGAAGGGAGAACAATGTTGACAATTAGGGGTTATTTCGACAGGATGCGGCCTCCAAGCAAGCCGAAAAGGACCGGAAGAAGGCCGAAGTGCGTCAGCGGTTGGAGGAAGCGGCCAAGGCTAAGAAGGGTGTCAAGAAGGGCTTCTTGAACCCCGAGCGTAAGCGCAAGCTGCGAGCCTTGCTGATGAAGAAGGCCGCCGAGGACATGAAAGCCGAGCAGGAACGCAAGGGACAGGAACGTCGACGCATCCTGGAAGAACGTATTGGTAGTGACAAGCACAGCTCGGCTAATGACGAAAACACTCTGGCCGAAGTCTGCAAAGCTTACCATGAAAGGATCCGAGCACTGGAAGAGAGTCGTTATGACCTGGAAGTCAAAGTCCGCGCCAAAGATTACGAGGTACGCCATGCAAATCAAACCATCCAGTGAAAACATGGACGAAGAGCTCTCGTGAGCCACTGTGCCGTACTTCCAAAATGGTAATATTTCGACAAGCATATTAGGACGACTCGTATCGTTTTACAGATTAACGAGCTCACCATTCAAGTCAACGATTTGCGCGGAAAGTTCGTCAAGCCCACATTGAAGAAGGTTTCCAAATACGAATCCAAGTGAGTGAACGGAGCCTGCAATACGACAGATGGATGCTTTCAAACTCAGCGAACAACGTCATTGAAATATGAAAATATACCTTGATATGTGTCATTGCAGGATGACCGTAAAGAAGAGCGACGCTGCCGTCGATTTCCGAAGCACCCTCAAATCCACCGGCATCAACAAATTCGCCATGGACGATGACACCAAAGTCGTAAGTGACCTCTTCCGCCTGTTTCCCACTATAGGCTTGATCTAAGACCAGCGTTTGTTGCAGGACAAGACGAAGCCAGACTGGGCCGCCGGAGCCAAGAAGGGCGACGAGGAAGTCGAAGCATAGGTGCTCCTCCGCTTGGCCACTTACTCCGCACCCATCTTGCGCTATGTGGTGCAATACACGGGACAGACAAACATTTGTTCTTTCTGTCTTTTGCCAATCATTGTCTCTGCTTCGCTCTACTTCTTGCATATACCAATAACTTTAGGTCAACCTTTTTATCCCCTTCAAGCATTGCAGCTCAAGCTATGTCCTCGTCCATATCTCAGTCTGACAAATATCTGCCTTCATATCCACCACCGACTAACTCGCCTCAGCTGACACTCGCTATTTTATCTTGAAACATAATCAACTCATCTGGTCCATGTATTCCCTGCTTCCATACATGTGTATGTATACTTGTGACAGCTTCAATCACCGAGGAAAAGCACCCCTCTATAAACTAGACAAAGCTGAATGGGAGAGGCTGTGTGTTTGTGGGGTAAAAGGGTTTCGATAAAAAGATCAAGAAATGAAGAGGAGGCATCTATAGCTACCGGTTTTGTAGTAAGTTTTTCCTTCCTTCCTTAATTTTGTGGGTTCCCCGCTTCAGTCCACCTTGATGCTTCCATACACTTTCCGGACGAACCAATATGTGGCTAGAGCGACAGCACCAGGTTATTTGATATAAATTCAGAACATAAGTGACGGATGATGTTAGATTGCTGCACCTAGGAAGCCAATGGTGCCGGTGAGGAGCCAGACCAAAAAGACAATGATGAGGGTATAGCCAAAGTAGATGAAGGCGGAAGCGAAGCCACCAATGTCCAGCTTGGTCAGGTAGTAGTGGAGGCAGTAAGCCAGCAGGTAGCCGGCTGTCATGCCGCTGGTCATGAAGGAGCGCCACCACCAGCGGTAGTCTTCACTGCACAGGTGAAAGTACGACAGCAATACTGCCGTCTCGCTGCACGTCACCAACAGGATCAAGAACACAAGGAAGAGGAAGCCAAACATGTAGTACGTTTGGTGGGCCCTGCAAAAGCCAGCTATGTCATCAAAGCCTTCTGACGAACAAAAAAGGATTCCATCTCAAACAACATTGCCAGACTAACACGACTTCGCAGACGCGGACAATGAGTATCCTTTTTCCTCCTCATAATTTAACTTTTGATCGTACACTAACCATACCAGAGACTGTTGAGGATGAAATAGAGTTGAATGAAGATGCAGCCAAAGGGGAGGATACCGCCCATCAAGACGCCAGGTAAGGGTCGAGTGTACATGGACTGGTCGGGAATTTGACGTGGAATCTACGTATAAGATCAAAAGTCTTTATTACAGCTGACCCGTCAGGTTGACAGATTGTCAGGACGAAAGTGATACCTGGTTGACGCGAACAGGGTTTTCCAAGGGCTGAAAACCAACAAAGAGACGCTTTTGTCAAGGCACTTGCAACTAAATGGCAAATGAAAAGCACTGACACGTCGCTTGAAGCCGAAGTAAGCGCCAAGGAATGTCAGTGGAACGGAGATGCCGAACCACAGCCCCAGCAGAGCCAACAAGGTAGTGAAGGGAACGGCGGCCGACGAGCCTTCCGCCCACAGGACGATGTTCAGCGTGAAGAACAGAGTAAAGACGATGCTGAAACAGAAGTTAAGCCATAGAGGAGACTACACGGCTGATACAAGGCCGCGTCACTTTACCCGGGGCAGAAGAGAGCCGTCAGGAGGACGTTAGCTTTCCAACGATCACCACCCATCATTTTGTACAGGCGCGAGGAGACGTATCCGGCCGGAGTGCCCAGGCAGACGTAGACGAACATGGCGCAGGTCATCAGCGCTCCGCGGTTGGCCGGCGACAGGAAGCCAAAGCAGGCAAAGACCAGCGTCACCAGTGTCATAATCAGCACTTGCGTGCCCGACCCCACAAATACCGACAACAGCATACCTTTGTGGGGAGCGCGGAAAACGTCACCGTGAATCAACTTCCAACCGTACTCTTCTTGGGCGTCGTCCTATCAAAAACATATGACAGGCTTCTGCTGATTAGTAAATTTCAATGTGGGTCAAGGAAAATCTTACGCTGTTTTCTAGCTGATTATATCGGGCAATATCTCGTCGCAGTGTTCGGACGAGAATAAGGGCGATCATGCCAGACAAGAAGAGGACAATGACCAGCGAGTTCAAAATGGAGAACCACTGGATTTTGGACTGTGGCTGCGCGTCCAGAATATAATCCTGCACGACAGACCACTCGTCCCATCACTGGACAACAGTCATGGTACCTGTAGGCCGTCAAATGACAGATTTCTCCTTACCCATCGGCTGGACCATCGAACCTCCTTATTCTCTACGAAGCGAACGGAATAGGTGAAGTTCAGGGCAAACTTGTCGCCGGTATCGACAATGGCCAACGGTTTAGCCGAGCTTCTGTCGCAGGCATTGCCTAGCTTGGCCGACGCCTGTCAAGAAGAGCTCATCAATAATCGCATAATCGACAAGGCACAGCTGCCACTTACAGCGTGGTCGACGGTACGTGGCTCGACGTCAACACGAATGATGCGGGCTGAAGCGGCCGTGCCACTCTCGTCAGACTCTGTCGGGTTGTACATGACCACCAAGTCCACGTGGTTGTAGACGAAGTAGCCTTCCTGCTTCTTGGTCAAGGCCTGTACAAACACCTCCCCTCTTAGATGGCATATCATACAAAGTAGGACAAAGCCTTACCTCGGACTGGATAGGGCACGGGTAGCGCGGTGTTCCATCCCGTGAGATGTAGCAGCCCATAGGGAAGCCCGTCGAGCAGTAGGTCTCGGAGCCTTCGCCATTGATGGTGGGAACTTGGTAGCACCAGGTGATGGGCAGGTTGTCAACGATCCAGTGGTGCTGATAGTTGAGGCTGATGCCAGACTTGAGCTTCCGCAACTTCTCCTGATCGCCCGCATCCTTCAGGTTGTATTCTTTTCGACAGACGCTGACGCATTCACGAGCCACGCCAAAGTCTAGCAGATAAGGCGACGGTCGCATGCGGTCGCCAAAGACCACCTGCCCCAGGTTCTCCACAGGCGAACCTTCATATTCGTCGGGAACGATACAAAAGTCAAAGTAATGGTACTCGTACGGGATAACGGAGTGCTCAGAGTTGAGGCGGTTGACGAAGACGCGCACATTGTTCTGCAAAGGAAGGAAAATCTTATTAATATGATCGAACTGTCAGTTTGTTACAGTTTGAACCACAAGATACCGTCCAGAGCAAGCTTGATTGATTTCGCTGCCTCAGACTATCGCCCGAAACCTTTAGCTGGCCGCCAAAGCTTAGAACACAATGTGGTTACAAAAATATTCAACACAACGACAGCTGCCCTAATCCTGATTCTGACTGCAAATCGATACTTCTATCTGTGCACATAAAGGTGGATCACGCGATCACACACCTCGTCTGGGGCCATCTATGCTAACTCACCTGGCACGTTCCCGACTCGGAAGTGGCTTTGTCACAATAGCTGACAGGAGACAGGCCAGGTAGGTAGAAGCCGAAGCAGGACGAGAGGAACGAGACGGCGAAAGTAGCCTGCAGCCACGTCGTCTGCGGCATTCTCAACGTTTCCTGGCGGGCCTCTGGTCGAAGCACGGGCTTGGGAGTAGTCACCTAGACGAACATGTTTTCCATCAGGTAGCGAACCAAGGTGAAGAAGACAAGTCTTGTCCACAAAGTAGTTGTAATTTGGATTAATGCAAAGGAACGGAAGCCACGACGACGAAAACGTCGAGAATCAAAATTTTAGATCTGAACCTTTTAATGGACACACTATGCCATACTCATTTGAAAGACAATTCGGCTGTTCGACTTGTCGAAATCTCTTCAAACTCTGCACAACAGTGGACGAGCGGAGGATCAATCGTCATTCGTTCTAACTTTTTTAATTTGACCCGAACGAACTGCCAAAACGCATCTTCGTCTGGCAGGCCGCCTCATGTTACCGTCAAGGAAACAGAAGCCTGATGTCACAAGTCTTCGTCTTGTTAGTCTCGATATATGAGCTGCTAAAGGGGGCCTTGCCGGAACGTCAAAGACACTGATCGAGTGATTGGTTGATTGATAAATAGGTGGGACCGATATGGTATACGTCATACGTTGGTGATATACAGTACGTAATGTATTGTAATCTACTAGCAAAACTCAAGATGAGCTCTTCATTCAATCAAGGAATCCGAGCAACAAAAGAAAACCGTCTCCATACACAAGCAACCGATGGGCTGCAAAAAGCGTGAGTGACATAGTTTGAACCGAGTGTCTGTGTGTGGAAGTCTACACCACGTACACGTTACCAACTGTTCGATAATGGCTGATTAAACGCCGTTTCGACAGCTTGTGGTTTTGGCAGGCCATGTGCAAGTGGAGGCCCCTTTTAGCAGCTCATCACTGTTCGTCTCACTCGTTAGTCGTTAGTAAGTTACTGTACGATCATCTCTCCTGTTTTCCTTCGGAGTTCCGAATTCGGACCATCGTTGATCCTTCTCGTGACTGTCGAAATCCGGCTGCTTGCTCTGGAAGTCGACTGGAACGCCACGGGGCTGCATGTTGGTAAGCGTATCACCGTAACGAGTCGATGTTTCTATAGGAAATGTGTTGGTTTTTCAGGCGTTTCATCCGATCATCTTTCGCATAATTCCCGGGTCCCTTACCGGCAAGAAGTATCTCGCGATGAGCTCTGTGATGAATGGACTGGCGGTGCGGGCAATACAGAATATAGTCAAGTCGGTCAGCGCGGTGGCGGAGTTTCTAGGACTTCAAGAACATGGACCAGCGAATGAGTTCCGGTCGGGCAAGCTGATCGCGACACACAATGGTGTCTTCCATGCCGACGAAGCTCTGGCTTGCTTCCTTCTCGTGCAACTGCCCGAATATCAAGACGCAACTATACTTAGGTAGGTTAGACTGACTTGGTGATGTCGGTTTCCCTGTGTCCATGTAGTGAGTGATTGTTGTTGATCCATTGAAGTACGTTATCATCGTTGTTATTGTTGTTGGTTAGGAGTCGAACAGCGGAAGTTTACGATAAGTGTGACATTGTGGTGGACGTCGGCGGAACTTACGATGCGTCCAGACGTCGCTTTGATCACCATCAGCGCTCCTTTTCGGAGACACTAAGTTCGGTGCAGCCTGGAAAGCCATGGACGATCAAGTTAAGTAGCGCCGGACTTGTGTATTGTCATTTTGGTCGGCAAGTCATCGCACAAATGCTCAGGCTGGACTTGCAATCCGAGGCTGATGCTAAGGTAGTGGAATTGCTATATGACAAGATTTACGAGAACTTAATCCAAGAGATGGACGCCATCGACAACGGTGTGCCTCAAAGCGACCAGCCACTCAGGTACGCCGAGACTACCTTTGCCGGCAGTACAGTAGAATCCTGTCGATAAAAGTGTTCTCTCTTAGGTATTCCGTCAGTACTGGCTTGAGTAGTCGCGTAAAGAGACTCAATCCTTGCTGGAACGATTCCGACAAATCAACCGATGTACGTATGAGAAATTTCGGACAAAGTCCTTTTGTAGTTTCTACCATCACTGGGGTCGGAGTTGAAAGCAAATAAAAGTTGGATGGACGTTTCGGTGTTGTTCTCGATAGAACCTATTCTCGAAAGTTTCGGATCAGTGCATAACAGTGATTTTTCTGTAGGAGAGGTTCAAATCGGCGATGTCCGTGACGGGCGCAGAGTTCTCGTCCAAGCTGGCCTTCTATTACGAAGCTTGGCTTCCGGCCCGTCACTTGGTGGAGGCTGCCGTGAGGGGGCGGTTCCAGGTGGATGCCAGCGGGGAAATCATCCGGCTAGAGACGGGCGGCTGTCCTTGGCAAGACCACCTATTCCAGCTGGAAGAAGAGAACAACCTCCAACCGCTGATCAAGTACACACTGTATCAAGACGATAATCGGCAGTGGCGTGTCCAGGCAGTTCCTCTGGCTCGGGACTCCTTCGCTTCACGGTAGGAAATTATAACGTAGTTGCAACCGGTGAACTTTTTCCGACCTTATGATGAGACGAGCGGTTTCTTACGTTGGCAAAATGTAGAATTCATGGCAGGTTACCTTTACCGGAAGCGTGGCGTGGCCTCAACAACGAAGTACTCTCCGCCGTCAGCGGCATACCTGACTGTGTCTTCACACATCACTCCGGCTTTATCGGGGGCAACAAAACTTACGACGGCGTTATGAAAATGGCTTTACTTTCACTGAGTCTTAATCAACAGTCGTCCGCTAACCAAAACAATTCTAACAAGATGCTAGAGCCCACTCAGAAGGTTGTTCCAGTTTAGTCTAATACTAGCTATCGAAATATGCGTCGTATGTATTCTGGATAAACTTCGCGAAATAGTTGACTTTTTCATAAACGAATTAATATAGAAGTTCGGAGAAAACGACAATAAAAATAATGGAGCGAGATAACAGACGCATTCTGGAAAAATCACCTCGGGAGAGCGCCGCGTTTCCGCTGCTGGTTTTGTCGTCCACCATCGTTCTTGGAGTAGGCTGTGAAGTATCGACCAGCTTGACCGCCTTTCTTATAAACCCCACGACGGCTTCTGGGAGCATTCGCGGCGGAAATAAAGCGCTTAGAGGCTGGGGAAGTTTCACGTTGCGACTCTTCGTTGTCGGACGGTCCTTCGCTCTCCATCTGATCACTTTTCCTCTTGTTACGACTCTGAAACTCTCGCTGTATCGTCTCATCCACCGAGAAATTTCTAAGGATGAAAGAAGAGTATCAACGCACTTTCATCTGATGCATGCCCCACTTCTTCGCAATTGCTTTCCATGAAACTGATAACTCCACAATGTCCACGCATGGCATTTCACAACATAATCATGGGTAACATCGCACTTGACTGGTTAAACAGGGTGTTTCCAGTTATATTGCATCGTTTTTGACGTTTCGGGAAAAATTCACTTCGAACCTGGTTTCGCTGCCTCACCGCTCTTCGGATAGAGCGTTCTCTAAACTTGCGACCTTAAGTGCTTTCCTGCGCTCAACTTTGATTGGTTGATTTCGGAGGGTTCCATACTTTCGCTCATAAGTTTTCAGGAGGCCCCCGATCTCGACGAAACTTTCCAGTAACGTTCTCAGGAGCCATCCCTGTGTGTGAACAAAATACAGCAACAAAACCATCAGGTACAAAGTTGTCGTGGTGCGTCAAAAATGATTCAGTCAACTGGAAACACCCTGTACATGTGTATCATGCCTATAATGTGCACTTGCATACCTGTCATTCTCGAATCTCTGCGTCGATTCCATATTTTCTTCCTCTTCGTAGATTTCCGCATCTCCCCCAGCCAAACAGCTCTAAAGGAAGAACGCAAAACCAACTATTACTAGGAACGAAATCCACAACAAACTCTTTAAATCGTACTTCGATTTGTGGGTTGATCCCGTGGAAAGAAAAGCGTCCCAAAACTAGGTCATATAAGCGCGACAAACTGTACTCCTCTTCCACTCGAAACACCCTGCATACCCCGAAATTGTTAGTAACGAAACGGTGTTTCACCGAGTTGATCAGATGGAAAAAGATGGAGCAGAAGGCACAGAGAGAAATTACCCCGGAAGTTGCTGGCGAAGCTCCATCTCCCGACGATTGCTCTCAAACAGGGTCAAAGCCTGCCCCGTCGCCGGCAGCCTGGAATGCGCAGATGTGGTTTCCGAGTCATCCCCAGTAGATCTCTTCATAAACTGTAAAACAGAACACGTTTTACTGACTGAAGAGCTTAAAAGTTAAATCTTATGTATTGCGGGAAAAAAACATGGTTGCACTGGAAATAACTCAGATCTTCCGGACAGGGCTCACTATATCCATACCTTCAGATTCATCAAAGTTTTAGAGAACGTAAAATTTCGCTGGGCTGGAAATGTAGCCGTCATCTTGATAGGATGTCTTAGGGTACAGGAACCACAAGCGAAAAACAGATTCCCGGGAAATTCGTCAAGGCGTCAGGCTGTCGGTCCTGCCTAGCTCTCCCTATCCTTCCAGCATACCACAGCAAGCTTCTTCGGTATCCTCTATGTGTTGGAGAGCGAGAGACAGATGTATCCAAAGTTGTTCCCGACGAGGGCACTTTTGCTTTCCAGCCACGAACAGGATCCAGAATCCAGACTCCAGATTCCGCCGCGGACGAGATCCCGAGAAGATTGAAGCTGTTCGAATTAAATGCTCATAAATCAATTTCCGTCCGTCAATCAACCGAGAATGGTTGGTTGCGAAATCAAATCCCGAGATCGAAGGGTCCACCCGTGTGTCCCGGGGCAAAAGGGGCTCCGGCAGCAAACTGGGTTCTGCGTTTTGACCTTACTTTTGGCGGTTACGGGAAATTACTGATCGTTCCGGGCATCATCTCCTTCGAATCTCGATTATCGATTTATCGGTACCGTTCCTCAGGTCAGGGAGACGAATGAGTGATGAAGCAGGTACATCTGCCTCCGTATAATGGCTCTTCACCGCCGACACTGACGAACGGAGAACTGGCCATGGGAAGATCGGGGAACAACGACGCCGAAGGAAGAAAGGTAGGTTGAATAATTGGGCCTATTATTGGCCATCGATTATCAGAAAATCCCCAGAGCATATCTACTACGTGATCCACGCTCTCGCTAGCTTCCGTTGGTTGACAGGTAACCTTTGCACCCTCAAGTCAAACTCGATTATGATCTTCATGGACCATTAGCCACCACATGAACGATCGAATCCACCACAGACTGTGCTGGAATGTACGCACAAGCTCTCTCGTGTATAACAAAGCTCCATCTGCTTAGTTTCGCGATTTTGTTTGCAGGCTCTAGAAATGCTGCCGCTACAAACTCCAGCTAGCAAAACGATGGAGAAAGGTTGGAGAGGGCCGGACGATAGGATGGACGACGACGCACAACTGCTGCCACAACCGAAGCCATCAAACTCGCGCAACTTGACCGGAAGTCATCGCTACACATGGAAGTTTATCGCCTTCTTCCTGCTGACGGCCAGTCTTTTCTACCTCTTCATTTCCCAGTCCACCAGCGGGACTACCTTTGATATTTACCGTCGATCCCAGCGTTGGTCAGCAGCGTCATGCACTACGGACGCTGCTTTCGACAGACCACCCGGTCTGATGCCGGACACGAAAATTATCCTCTTCTGGACAAGGTTCTTCAGTGACTGGGATGTCCCCTATTTACACGACAAAATGGCCGCCTGTTTCGAGCAGAAATGCTTGCTAACCGATGACCGACGCTACTTACAGGCAGGTACCCAACTATTTCCCCACAAATAATGGCGAGCGTTCAAGAAACTCAAATTCAACCGATCGTCTTCTCATAATTCCTTATTGTGCGCGACGTCACAGCAGCCAAAGCTGCAACGACGTCACTGCATACCAGCCTGAGCCGGAAGTTTGATGACTGATGCGACTAGCTGACTAGCTTTTGTACTTACAGGCTAGTTCAGCCATTGTTTTCCACGTTCGGGACGACCTCAACTTGGCGGACCTCCCTAGATGTCGTTCTCCCAAACAACTCTACGTCTTTTTCCTTCTGGAAGCTGTCCCGTATACGAACAGAGACCTGAAGTTGTGGGCGGGCTTTTTCAACCTCACTTGGACGTACCGTCGAGATTCAGTAAGGAAGAAAGTCACTTCTTACGAGCCAGTCTGTATAATATATCGAACGTTGCTTTTGTTCAAAGGATGTCTTCAACTCGTTCTACATGGAGAAATACCATGCGGCGTTATGGAGCAATGTATCAGCAGCCACCCAAGCGTTGAAGGCAAAGAAGAATCGTGCCCTCGTCTTCTCCAGCCACTGTCCGACGTCCAGCCGGCGCGAAGAGTACATTGCCGAGTTGCAGCGTTACTTCCCCGTCGATATAGTCGGCTCGTGTGGACCAGGTCGTGTCGATTGCCCCAAGCATGACACAACGTGCGATCGAAGACTGATTCCTACGTACAAGTTCTACCTGGCCTTCGAGAACAGGTACTGGCATCCTGCTTCTTCATACCTTCCTTTCGTCCAACCTCCGTTTTTCTTTCTCTAGTTATTGTGACGATTACGTGACGGAGAAAGTGATGAGAGCGCTGAATTTCGAAAGTCTTCCCGTGGTATACGGCGCAGCCAACTACTCGCACTTCATGCCACCCCATTCATTCATCAACACTGCCAGCTTTCCTTCCCCGAAAGATTTAGCAGCTTACCTGTGGAACTTGACCCGAAACCCGTTGGAGTATGCCCAGTACTTTCAATGGAAGTTGAACGCCAACTACACTCGCGTAAGGGACAAGTTGGCTCAACCGGAAGTGGCTTCCACCTGTGGCCTCTGCCGTCTTCTGCATGACAAGTTTTTTAGAGGGAAACGCTACGACGACCTACACGGATGGTGGGTGGAAAAGGGCAATTGCTCCCTACCGACATGGTTCCACCCCCAGCGAAAGCCAAGATCGCAGTTTACCATGCTAACCTAGACTATTTCATTTGAATCTTCACCAATTTGTTCTGCTTTTGACCCAAATGAAGCTTATCAGGATTGAAGGCTCACAGTATTTTTCCCCAGTGCCGAATCAAGTAATTGTTGACTAATACTAAAATTCTTCTGACTTTTTGTTCAGTGTACATGTTTTTTATTTTGTTTTTATGATGGTTTGTCACGCATGACGGAATAGCTTTGATATTCGACTCTGATTCGCATGTCTTTCCGGAGCCACTAAGCTGGCTCCTTTGCTGAAAACTAGATCGATGTTGGGTATGCATGGGAAATGGTTGTTCGCGCGCACTCTAGTACTAGGAGATGGGAGTCTGTAACGAATAGACCGGCGTAAAGTTCTGAGGAACTTCACCAGTAAGGACGGATACTTCGTACTGTATTACCTCTAAGGTTTCGCGCAGTCACGTGACAGGCCAGTAAACATTGCGTGGCGGGGATAAAAAACTTCACTGCCAGCAATCAAAAATTCTTCGCCAATCAAGCGCAGCAATGTGCCACAATTAGTGCTGGCAACGATACGGTATACCGATATCGTATCGAATCAAATCGAATCTTTGCGCTAAAATATGCGGCAGATATCGTATCGAAAATATCGATATGAAGCTCATATTGAACAAAGCAATAAATTATTCGGCGATATCGTATCGCGCCATATCGATATATTATCGATATATCGGTACTTTGCTGAATGGCAGACTCCCCAGTGATATCTCGTTTACGGAAGACCATGGTTGATTGAAAATTCGCACAACCATAGCAGGGAGAGCTAGCTACCAAACAAGGAATGAGGGAGCGTTCTTTCCGCCTTCGTCCAGGTTCTCACTCGTCCATTTCCATGTCCGACTGGCTCCGTCGTTTCCGGTTTGATGCTGGAGCTGGTCCATGTGTGTGGTTGGGTTTTCGCTGTCCGTCGCGAGGGTCTTCTTCGTCGACTTGGGCTCGCCCTCCGAACCTGGTAGTACCGACGGGAGGGTGATCCGCCTGGCTCGGCGGGTCCAGGTTCTGGTGGCTTTTCGGGGGCCATCCTCCTCCGCAGTTCCGGTGGCAGTATCCCCGTTGTCCGTCACTATCACGTCCACTGCCACGTCCACTGCCACGTCCACTGCCACGTCCAGCGCCATGGCCGCCCCCATGACCACCACCGCATCCGTCAGAGCGGCCATAAGCACCGCCACGCCCACCGTAGCCCCGACCTCGGTTTCTGTTACAGTGGTGAGGCGGTTGATTGCCAAGGCGACGGTGGTCGAAGGGCTTGCGCGGCGGGCCGATCGACCCCAAGTTGATCTTCACATCCGGTTGACCCGTACCGACGGGGCTGTTGGTAACCGCTGATACATGGTAGGAGCTGGCCTGAGAGACGCGAAGGCTGGACGGCTGGATGGCCAGGGCCGATGGATGGAACAGCTGGTTGGGTCGCTCCAGTGGCTAGTTGGTTCGCTGTCATCCCATGTAGGATCAGCCACTCATCGGCTGTGAATCTCGTTTGAGAGAGAGTTCCCAGCAGTAGCGTACCCGCTGAGGGACCGAGGGAAAAGCCAAACGGGGATGCTAGCAAGAAACCCATAGGACATCCCGTGGTCAGTCCTGACATCTGATAAGTAGCATAGGCTACAGTCATTCCTCCGAACATGCTGAAGGGGGAACTCATAATCTGAAAATAGCATTTGGTTACTTCCTATGTCCGGTCATCTGTCCATTTTTTACGAAGCCGTGAGTGCAAAGAGCGCGGAAGCGCTCTCAGAGGCATGTAGGCGTGTCATACGCTACTGATCGCCAGTGAGGGAGTTTGATGGACAGTTTTTAGGCATGCTTTGGTGAGAACGGGATGACCTAAGACTTTATGGAAGAACTTTGTGAATAGCAGACAAGCACGCACCTGTGCAGCGGTTGGACAGCGCACCTGACACGAAACTGATTCAGCTCGAGAACCCGAGTTCGCAGAGGTCGCCTGTAAGGTCTCGACGAGGACCGTCAAAGAGAGGACATATAGTCATAAAATGCGCTATGTTCTCGATTCCGACTAAGCAGAGACGGCACTTCCGGTCTTCCTGGTGAACGCGAGTGGTGGATGATCCCCATTGGCTTGTTTCAACTGACAGATTGAACGATGATACAAGAACGCGGCACGATATGTCGCCAGTCCAACAGGGAACTTAGAACTGTCGGAAAGCCAACCTGGCAGTTCATCGGAAAGGAAAACTTTCACAAGAAGGTCGAGCTTTGGTGAGAGAGCAACCATTCCGTGAATGGCTGCAAGGAACTGGTTCTTGGCTAATGCGAAGAACTCCGAGTGGTTAAAGCAGGATATTTTCGCCATTGAGACCCTTACAGAGTCTAAATCATTTAGCAAGAAGATAGGCTGCAAGAAGCGTTTGTACAGGGTTCCCCGTAACTTACGGTCAGCTAGGATCTGCTTTAAGGCACAAGTTTCAAGCTCGTCCACCGACGAGCGAGCTGTTGTCATATAGAACTGTACGGTCATCTCGGCAATTTGAAAGCTCAGCGGAAGCAGACCCGTTATGTGATACACCCCGTGGTCAGGCGACGTTCGCCTTACTTCCAAAAGGGATTTGAGACAGCGGGGAAAGACCTGATTCATATTAGTAAAGACCTACTTGACCCGCGAGCTCCTGACGTCACAGTTGGTGCCCTATTTGAAAATGACAATCCCATTACTGTGTTTCCTCAAGAGTTCTACGCAGCACGTGATGTCTTCCGTAAATTACACCCGGGTTGAGACCACACACCTACACATACAAAACCGACAATCAGACTACATGGATCAGGACTAAAATCACTCTTCCTCCCAATCTTCGCTCTCTACCGAGCTGAAGCTACATTCAAATGCACAATCCAGATCATTCAAGTCTTTAACCAGGTCTTCCTGGCTTGCTAACATATATAACGGCTCAGGCATAATTTGAGCAGCCACAAAAGAATTTCCTACTGTTGTCACTTTACTTTCTCCCAAGCTTCCGAGACAAAATCGATGAAATCCTGACGGCCTAGTTTCTTTAAATATCCTTTTTTGGTCACTTCAGTGCGCTGGTCACGCTACGTATGATACGATCGTCGCATATAACACTTGAATGGAGGGTTCGCACCAACATCAAGCGGTCGATAAGTTCCGGTGAGTCCGGCAGGAATCAACACTTGCTCGATTCTCATTTCTTCAAAAAGGAAATGACTTTCCACCTTGCAGTGTGCAGGTGTCCGGTCTCGAATCACACAGCCGCCGGCACAACATTCATCGAAGGTTTCTTTGATCCAGTGAAAGTCAAACGAAGCATTCCACCACCTTGAGTTGGTACTGTAAATGCGGACGTTTTCAGGCACGACGAGTTTCTTTAAAATTCTGCTGGACAACTTTCCAGTTCTCGCGTTACTCTTGAACACGATGGAGGCTGGAACTTTCGTCCCATCGGCAGATATAGTGTGGCATACAGTAATGGATTCTGGATCACCAGGAGGTTGGACCACCCGAACTTCTTTCGCACCTTTGGGAGAAAGCGTCTTCTTGTACACGTTCTGAAGCCTGACAGAAGTTTGATCCATGTTAATTATTTTGAAAGGTGGTGTTCTCCTTATTGAAACGACTTCTTCGATTCTCCAAAGAAACGACTCTTCTGAAATCTGTAATCAAAAAGCGTAGTAATGAAGAACGCCTACTGTATCATAAAGCGGCGTATAACGTCGCGATGTAAACAGGACATAAACGTTTCACGAAACGCGGATTAATTTATTATTGTTCACGTCATTGGTTTCGCGCAACAATGTTTTTATCATACCAGAGTCTTCATTTCCTTCGCTACAAGAAGCCCTATCTTTTGAAGATCGAAGTTTCGCGTCGACAGGCACTTCTCTAGTCGATCCATATATCGACTGTACACCTCTTCTTCGAGCCTTGGATAAAAAACCTTTCTTCCGGCTTTTTTGATATTTTCGGGCAACTGACCGTTCCTGACAACGGATAATACAACGTACATCATGACTGTCGATCAATTTAACTTGTTTGAAACTTCAGTATCTTACTTCCATCTTCGAAGCGTAGATTCATGAATGCCGACGGTTTTCGCGTAGCCACGCAGACTTCCTTCCCATCTTTCTAGCGCTAGCAGATGCCGCTGAGCCTCACCCAATGTGTCATTATCGTGATGGCTCCTATTTTCCATGATGCAGCAGAACAACACGAGACGAACCGATATACGTTACGCACAAGATTAAAGCGAGTAGAATTAATCAGAATTTTCCACTGTCATGGTTTGTACTGGAAAATCAAACAATCAACGAATCTCGTGTCAAGATATACACGGGTGATATGTACTGGTCCTATAACGTACTGCGTAGAACTCTTGAGGAAATACAGTAAATCTTGTCACGTTTTTACCGATATTTCTCCCGAGTTGCGAAGATGGCGGAGCATATCTCAGACCCGTCAACGAACAGCTTAGCGGGATCTAGAGATGGAGACTGGCCCAGCACGTCTGAATCGTCCTACGAGATCCTTCAGCGAGCTGCTGATCGCGTCGCAAGTTCTGGTAAGAGTCACCAATGCAGTAACAGCTGATGCTCGTCGATTACTATAGCACTTTGTCTCACAACAGGGGCATTGAACCTTCCATTGGATCCATTTTGGGACATCGGGAACGCATCCAGTATCGTCCCCAGCGTGCTCGACCGAGGTTTGGATCACCTCGCAGATGCTTCACATGCACAGCAGTTAACAGCTGGTGGAATCTCTGGATGGTAATCCATGTTCTTACGTTCCTGACAGTCTCATCTGCAACATCTTGTCCTGTGTTGCAGGCTATCGGGATTTCTGTTCAACAAGATCGGTCGGCCAGTCTTGTATTTTGCTGGTGGATCCCTCATCATAATTCTGGTACATGTACAGTACTTGAAGGAACTTGTGGCGTCGTGACCACATGCATGCTCTGCTTGGGCAAACGAACTCGACAAGATAATCTTCCCAAGTGGCGTACGCCCGTGGCCGATGACACTGGGAGCGTGCACCACTCGGGAAAACGGTCTTGCATAGTTCCTATTCCTTTGCAATAGTCTAGTAATATGCAGTACCTATGTAATATACACTGTAGTTCATGCCAATGTTGCTTTGCAGTTTATGGAACATCAGGGATACCTGAAGGTGGACTGGCACAAAGTTGGTCACGATGCTGGTGCAGGACGCAAAGTGGTGCAGAAAAAGATCCATGCTGTTCAGGAACAAATTAGTGCCATCACCACCAATCCTGCTGTAACACCGATCGTGCGCCGTCGTAATGGAAAACCTTGGTTGGATAAGGTCAGGATATAGTTACCGTGTTCACTTTGTGCGCCAGCAATAACAGTCAACTTGCTCTTGCAGCTAAAAATCTTGGCTGTAAGCAGCCCGTACTTATCCGGCGGATTTCTCGGCGGAGTTTTGCTCGGCTTAGCTTCTTGAAGGAGGCACGCTGTGCGGAAGGGGAAACTATCGCGGTTCGCAACTGTAATGATGCTGCCCGTTCTTACGGTAAACGGTCATCGTTGACTGTTGGTGGAAGTCTTCTTTTTTATTGACAATGAAAGTGGACTTTGGTGGTCTTTCAGTCGAAGTACGAGTACATGTCTTAACAAATTTGATTGTATTGTGTTTCTAAGTTAGGAGTATTTCTCAGACGTCAGCTTTTGGTTGCGGTTTGTTTTATTTGGGAGCAGTGGAGAAGCTTCGTGGGACGCGAAGGAATATCTAGACTTTATTTACCGAAGTGATGGTGGATGCGACTGTGTAAAGTGTACAGTACTAACGGATGACCGGTTTGCATTCGAGCCAAACATGGTAGACGAACCTAGGTTTGCTCTGGGAATGTTGGATGATTGCTTCGGTTTGTGCGGGATATGAGGATGATATCAGAATAGGGGAGCGTTTTACGCTACTTTTTGGCCGGTAAGAGAAACCTCCATTTGGTGTCGAGCACGTGACGTCACTGCGGGCCGCGGTAAGCTCAGGTTTAGTGGAAACAAAGTTAGGTGGGCGGAAACTGGTCATGGAGGTGATTTTCTTTGGAAGGTACAGGCCGAAGGAAAGTTTCTTCCGGCTGCGGTGGCGTACCAGCGGGATTGTGCAGTTGAGGAAAGGCCATACTGTTGTCTGCCGACCGTTCGTCTATCCGCTCTAACAAGGGAGCGGTGGCGCTCGGCGCGATGAAACGCATCTGCAGCATTCCTCCATCTTCATCCTCGTCGTCGCTTCCCTCTTTCCGTCTGAAAAAAGACGTAACTTTGTCGTGCTGATTTTCTGCGGCTGAGCGGACACGGTATATCGAGAGTACTTACTTTTGCAATGAGGTCGCGGCAGTATAAGGGACAACAACATGGAGCGTTTCCGGCTGGATGTTAAACTTGGCCACATCATTATGGCCTTCTTCCGCCATGCTGCTGAGGCTAGCCACATGCATCAAGGAGGCTCTCCTCTGTGCTGGATCTCTGCCACCACTTCCGCTAGACTTTCGCTTATTACGTTCGATGGCGGCTGCTGCCGCAGCCACGGCCATTACTTGCTCCACACCTGCCGGTCGAGCTGGCGCCGAAGCGCGACGGTTGCGACCCATGTTGGCCAAGTTGGTCATCGATGTTCCAACGCGAGTCAGGAAGGAGCGGACACTGGTCATGCCGCCTTGGGCCACCGTCGCTGTGGGGTTAGAGGGTCGCTGCCTGTTCAACAGCTGCTTCTCGGCCACTTTGGAGACGCGGATAGTCCGTTGCGACATCTGGAAACCAATGTCGCTTTGCTCATCATCCACCAAGTTTGGATTGTATTTCTGGCGGAACTGCAAAACAACAGAACGACTAGTACTTGTAATCGAATTCAGAGCGTCCGGCTTGCACGGCGGGATAACAACCACGAAACATCTCATTTTGTATTGTCAAAAGCTTCGTTGCTTGTTCAGTCTAGTCCAGTTTCTCGTTTTCTGTGCAACGACACGGAAATCGGAAGCCACAGAAGAAATTACCTGGACATGAGGTCCATGTTTGGCAGCATGGTCCAGCGCTTCCAGCACATTTTCTTCCACGGTATGGCGCCGTCTACCACAGTGGCGCATGCTTCTAAGGCAAGCCAAGCAGGCGTTGGGTGTCCCTCCAGGCTGTTCAGCCTGCCGGGGCGAGGCGCGCCTGGGGGGCTCCACTGAGATGGAAGACGGCTCCACAGTCACCTGTACATCACGTTGAGCCAAGTGGGTTTGACTAGGATGCGGACGGCCAAAGTAAGGGTCCACATCGGAAATGCGGAAGCCGAAACCGCCAGCACTGGCTGTCGACACCGTCGAGCCCTCTCGGCGCATTGGACGTTGATGGGCTGCAGGAGCCGCAGTGGGTCCTTGAACTTGGGCAAAGTGCTCCCTGTCAAGAAAGTGTTGGGCGAATGAAAGCAACAGCGGAAAGTTCAGCTCTTACTTGAGGGCTTGTTTAGCGTAGACATCGACGATGCTTTTATCGCGTGCAGTGGGTGTATTCTGTAGCCAGGGCTTGAAGTACTTTTCGTCATAGTACTCCAAGATTTCCCGGTAATAATTATGACCATGTCTTCCACTAATCTCTTCAATGCCACTCATAATGTGATCAAACAAGCTTAGGTTGATAGCTTTGAATATCGATGGTCTTTTGGTATCAATCTTGCGGATTCTCAACAATTTGACCAGAGGTTTGATGGTGGTTCCTTGAATGAAGACGGTAAAGAGAATCACAACGACCGTGGTCGTCACAAAGATTTCCTTGCGGCAAAAGTTTTCCTTTTCCAATAAATTAGCCAGTGCGAAAGCTATGGCACCGCGCAGACCTCCGTACGACATCATAATTTGCTCTTCAAAGTTCACCTGTCAAAAGGGTTACTCAATCAATTTTGGCGCTTTCCATCAAACAAGGAGGATGAGAACCTTTTGCATTCTATTGAAACGGTTGGCGAGCCAGGTCAAAGAGAAGACGCCGATGAAGCGATAGATGGTGGCAAAGACGATCGACCACAAGACGAAACCCGTATTCCATTCGTGCTGCTTCGGTTCAACAATGGTGTAACCCAGTACCAAGAAAATGATGGCATCACAAATCGCTCTGTAAAACGCTACATTAGGCCACAGGGCAACCATGCTTTGAAGGAACTGTACAAGTTATATATGTCTCATCGGACTCTTACGCCAGCATCTTGCTGAAGTATTTGACGGTGGTTCGTGACTTGAAGGAGACGTTATGAACGGCATACTGCCATTGTAGCAGACCGCAGGTAATGATGGCGATGATGCCGGAGAGGTGGAAGAGTTCGCAGATGAGGTAGGACGAATAGGCCATGATGAACATAGTCAAAGGTTCCACAACGCGAACATGCTCGGTGTATCTCGTAATCACCTGAAAAACCTAGTCAATCCCAAAGAAAGGAGAGATTAATTTCTAAAGAGCTTACCGCGGTAAAGATGCCACACACCGCTCCAATAACCAGTCCGCCCACACTGACTACAAAAAATTTGGCGACACCCAGCCAGACATCTTTGATGGTTACTTCCGCTTGCCCGGCGAAGGCTGTCATCATTTGATATAGCACTACCGTTACCGCATCATTCAGCAACGATTCACCAAAGAGGAGGAAGTATAACATTGCGTTCACCCTGTGCAATAAATCGGTAGATTTACCCTACATGTACTGTAGAAGCTGACAGGAATTTTTTCATTCTTCATCGGTAAAGATTATCAGTTAAATAGCTGGAACTTTTCGGAGGATATTACTCTGACTTTTGCTCGGACCTCTCCGAGGGAAGCGTACCCCACTTCTTGGAAGATGGCCAATACCGCCACCGGATCGACGGCCGACAACAAGGCACCAAACGCTAGACACTCAATCAGCGTAAGGTGAATTCCTCCTGCCAGGTCAATCGCTCCTCCTTTCAACAGTCCCCACAATGTCGGTCCAATGGCGAAAGTGTTGAACAAGGTCCCGAAGACGGCGTAGGTCAGAATCGTTCCCAAATTATTTGTAAACTCTCTGCCAAGCAAGACCCACCATGTGAAGTGTCGCCACCGTAAGGCCGGAAACAAATCGACCTGGGTTGGCTATAGCGTAACTTACTTACCTGTCGTGTAAAGAATAAGCGCTCTCTAACATGATGGGCGGCAACAGATAGTAGAAGAAAATATTGGTATTAAACGCCAAGTAGTCGGCTTTCAAACAAGGATTATAGGTCGTAGCCAACTTGATCAGACCTCCAGCAGCCACGCCCAGTATAATTAGGACGCAGGACTCTGGCAGGATCGTTGACAAAAAGTCGGCATGGTGAAAACCGATCTTCAGCAGCGACGTCAGCAGTAAAAAGACGGTGATGACCAATGGTAGCTCGACTTGTTCCCAGTTGAGGGAGAGAACATGGACACCGACAGCGTGCTCCGCATGAGGGACGGCGGAGCGGTTGCATAGATCGGGCGGTGGCTCGGGCAGCAGGCACTTCTTTGGTGCGTGTCGGTGGGAGTCCTCGTCGTACAAGCTGCTGCTGGCTGCTGAGCGACGAACGCGTGAAAAGAAGTCCGACCAGAGGGATCGAATGGCCCGAGCATCCCGCGAGATTTGCGAGGACGATGGTAGGTCAACTTGCGTTAGGAGACAAACTAAACCAAAGGTTAGTGCCACAAGGAACAGAACAATCGTCTCGAGCGAGAAGGGTATGAAGAAGCGCGGCATCGGAAAGAGCACGGCTGTTGCCAGATGAACATTACGGCGTCAGAACGTCGAATACCATTCAGCGTACAATTAGTCGCTTTCAACCTGCAGACTACGGTGGTACAGCTGGTAGAAACAGTTCATAAGGACCGACAATGTTTACGTCCACGGGATTAGCTAGTTGTTCGCTCAAGTTTCTGACAAGCTTCTTCGTCTCGGTAAAAACATTCCTTTTCTGACGTAATAATCCTGATGCGAAAAATTCGGTTGACAGTCAACTAGCCCGTTTTGAGTTTCGAGTAAAGTAACCTTTATTATGGGATGAGATGGAAGCGAGACTGTCTGATAAAATTAACGTGAAGACGTATGCCGTACGAGCTTTTCTAGTTTGTCGGACTTATTCGATGCAGACAATCAGCTGAGCAATGAGCACAGACAATTCGCTACGACGTCATCTCCGCAGCGACGGGACCTTTAGGCCTTTACTGTATCGCTAGCTAGTATGTAAGTTCACAGATTGACGTAAATATCATGCGGGAGTGTGGTTCGCTATGGAAACACATTTGGATACCTCAAAAGTCAGATAGCGTTGTTTCGAAAACAAAATAATCAATGCGGTATTCAGAGTCAAAGTGAAGAACCGTTGTAAAAGAAGATACACAGATTAGTCCTCTCTGAAGAGCTACTTTTGATACAAGCTTGTATAATTACAGTACAGCTGCCGCTCCAGTGCTGTGTGTCCATAAACTGTCCCATTGTTGCTGGTTGAGGCAAAGTTGCGTCGTAGATTAAGTTGCACTACTCCATAGACTTTCTACAGGAGCGGTCTCATCTAGTTATCTCGTAAATGATTTGGACAAACGGAGGATTTCCGTGTAGTCAGTCTTTTCTTTCTGCACAACAGACAGGGAAGGGACAGGCTCCTTCGAGCCATGAAGAACCAGGCGTAAACTGTGTAGCGAACCGACCGTCGAAAAGTCTGGTTCCGTCACGTTCACCTGCAATCAGCATAATTACGTATCGGATTCTTCACCGGTATTTTTTAGTGGAGCTTCGGATCGTTTACAACCCCTCGGGAAAGCCAAAAGAATGAAACTGGCTCACGTGGCTCTCGAATATCACTGTCCACGTTCCGGCGGGGTCCTCGCCCCAGTTGTGGACCGAAATGAAGGGCCAGCTGTTAAGTCCGTCCGACGAATGGTCCATATAGCGCGGTGGAGCTATCAGAGTTTTCGTGCCTGCAGATACAGTACGTTCATCCACGTCATCGATGCACCCACTGCAGTGCATACATCTCTACTACATACAATACTATAACATAAGTGTAAATACCCCGAAGAGACCTGAGATTCAATTTGTTGTAGGAATTTGGAGCAATGACAGAATCTCGGTACAGTATTCAGCATAAATTACCCGCGGGACTGATTAGGGAAATGCGGAGTGCGCCACGTTGGACATGAGAGAGGGATACGATGAGCTCGGTCTGTTCCAGATGGCGCACCTCGTTAGGAGTGCCTTGGCAGGCTTGGGTTCGAACCTGAACTTCCAACGGCCTGTCCTTGGTCAGAAATCTAACAATATGGGTTATTGTGAATGAAGGCCCTTGCACATGCTGTAAAAGACCGTGAAAGACATCAACTGACATGTTTTCTACGCCGGCCTTGCGTACAATACATTTAGTTTTCGGTGGTACCGTCAACCAGCTCTTGGCAGTCTTGACCAGCTTGGCGGCGTTCAGCAGACCAAATCCGAAGGCTGGACTGACCAGCAAACCCACACCGTTCCTCGACCATCCGGGATTGCTGAGCAGAGGAAGAGGATCGGCACTCCAGGCTATGATATGCTTGACATCACGCCACGTGACGTTCGGACTGATACAACCGAGGGAATTTTTATACAACTACGCTAAGAAAGGTCGAAAGCACAGCTCTTTTGTTGTGAAGCAGGCGTTCTTACTTGCTTTCTAGCATAAGGGCAATCATTCCTGCAGGAAGAACTCATGACATACTGTATCTGGACCATGCTCGATCCTGGTCCAGATACAGTATGTCATGAGTTCTATCATACCGGCAGCCAAAGGTGCGGAGGCGGAAGTTCCTGTATGTTCTGCCGTACAGCCATTTAGAATATCCGAGCTAACCTGTAAACAACACAGAGATATGGCTGCGTTGTGAATCGGGATAATTTTCTTACGATTTTGCCTTCTGTCAGGGAACCACTGGAGTACGTCACTGCCATGGTCGAGGGGCAAATCTCGCCGTAAATGGGGAAGTTGCCGTGCTCGGTGGCGCTGCCGATGCTGATAGTGTAGATGTTGGAAGCGTAACCGTCGTAGGCACAAGAATCCGCCACAATTCCCCCATTACCTGCGTAAAACGATTAGAAAAAGATTTAAAAATATGAAGTTGTGACTGAGGACATGACCAGTTTCGTTCGACGGCAAAAACATTGTCTTGTACCGGAAGCCCAGACGTAGATGACTCCTTTGCCGTTTCGTCCCTGCAAAAAGACATTGACGCATCTCGTAACACGAAGAGAAGACAGCCAGACGGTTGATGGAAGTGGTGAGGATAGTTAACCGACCTGGGTGATGCCCTTTTCCAGTGCACGAGATGCCATTAAACCTGGTCCCTCTACTGATTTACCATCGTCGCTCGGTCCCCATGAGGAACTGTAAATGTCGATGTAGTGGTTGTTGAAGGAGAAGGCTTCGGCTTCCACGCGATCGGTGACGCTGCCATCCAGCATGCGGATACCGCCGATCTTAGCGTTAAAGGCAATACCCACCTATAAATATTCGCCCACTTCCCTCACCATTCATCTTCTTTAACTTTTCTTTCGAAGTCGAAGGAATATCCACAACCACAAAATTATACCCACCCCGCAAAAGTTGTTGTTGGCTTGCATGGCTACTTCACCGGCACACCTGGTAAAGAATAACTCGCTGAATGAACCACCCCCCCCCCACAGTTGGATGAAACACGGACGTTTACCTGGTTCCATGATGTGTCTCTTCTGGACTATCATATCGCGGGGTCGGATCTCTGTCTTCCCCATTGATATCCGTACTGGCCTCCGGGTCCTTCGCCAAAGAGAAAACACATCGGCACAAGCAACACCGCAAAAGCGGAAAATCTTGCAGAATCGTGAATGATAAAGGGATGAATTACTTACGTAATTTTGGACCAGGTCGGTATGGTTAGTCTCAACTCCTGCAGGGAGACAAAAAGGGGCGTTGATACCCTGGGAAATGATTTTGACGCTGCTTTATTACCGTCATCCAGGATAGTGACGACTACTCCTCGACCAGTATAACCGGCCTCCCACACTGGTACTACGTTGAGGCTAACCATCTTTGGCATCGAGTCAAGTTCGAATGCCGGCACCGGCAACGTTTCATTACCGTCAATATCTCGCGAAGAACGGAAAGCAGTATGAAATTTCAACTGCGAAGGGTCCGATGGAACCTGGTCAGCAATATCATTGGAAACATTGCAATCCATTTTACAGTTTTGTCAGAGGCGTTTTACCTGGTTGACTCTCAAGTACCATTGGTTGTTCCACATGGGATCGTCGAATGGACCAGGGGGTTCTCCAACATCAGGCGATGCAAGAACGGCCTTGTTAGGGTTAAGATCGATTGTTGGAAGTTTTCCGTCGTCCCATGGCTTCAGAAGGATGGTAGGGGAGAGTGGCGAGTCAACTTTCAGACTGGTCCGAATTCGGGAGTCTAACCAACGCTTTGACTGTAGTGGAATCTTTTGCGAAACAAAGTCCCGCTTCTGACGAACTTTGGCTACTTGACGCTCGGCCCATTTCACCTGGTTTGTAAACAAAAACAGCAATTCCTTTCTTGTTCATCAACAAAGCGGAAGCCCGAACAAACTCGACTTGCGGGCTTTGATGGCTGTAGTAAGCTCATTGATTTTAGTTTTTCTGCCGCATTAACATACTCTAGGATCACCGGGAAAAAAGCCATCTGCTCCAGCGGGGTCAGCTGTCCTTCGAACTCGCAGTGCATTACCGAGATTTGTTTGACGAAAAAGGTAGATATCGGGGCCCAGACTGTTATGGTACTGGTAAGAAAAAGTAACACAAAAAGATAACTTCCACTGTACGAGCATGAGAATAAGAAGTGGGAAACTGGGCAATTCTACCTGCTTGACAAGTTGAAGATCATAATCGTCGGCCAATTCTCTGGCCACCTCCACACCATCGGGTATTTGAACCAGCCATTCATAGCCTCCAAACTCGGAGGCTTTTTCTTCAGAGGCGAAAGTCGATAGCTCGATCAAACAACTGGCCACTGCCAAAAAAATAATGGCCAACGAGTGGAGAACCATTGTGCTGCAGTCAGTTTAAAGGCTGGTTCTTTCTTCACAACCTTCAGCATTCTCGACAGAACATCGAGGTCACATTCTGCAGCAAACCACCGCCAAACAAGATTGTGGAGAGAAGCGAAAATTTCTCCAGCCGCAAGACTGAAGCATGAACTACGAGGAGTGACTGGGTGTCTAAACGAGACAATCACTACAGGACGCCAGGCTGGAAGTGCCCGGAATAATAAGAAGGTGTTATGGACGTTAATAGGAAAGATGACAGCGTTGACTTATGACGCTGGCTGGTCAACGGAGCGTTGTTTCCGATTGCACAAATATAATTGAGTAGCGTGTCACTTGAGCAGTACCAAGTCTCCTCACGTACTGCATGCAATTCTTGATTGCCTCGTTATCATGCATGACAAGACTTCCTATTGCTCTTGCTCTCCCCGGTCTTACTACTACAGCCTATTCTCCGCAGATTTCACCGGATCAGAATACTCTTTTCTGTCCTTTGAAATTTCTTGCAGCAGACATTGTTCCCTTGTTGGATGGCTTATTCTCTCATGCACAGTGACATTGCGAAACAGAGACGCAGGCACTTGAAAAGTCGGCTCAATAGGTTCTTCGAGTATAAAACGATGCACAAGAGCCTCCGGAGAAAAGCGAAAGACAAACACGATACCTTACAGGGTAGATCTGGAGAGTTTTTCGTCCAGAGACGAAGATGATGGTTGGGCCGACATCATGTATGTCCAGTCCGTATCCTTGCGCCTGATCGCTTTTGAATGTGGTCGTTCATACACTCCGTGATCCACATATGTGTTCTGCAATGCACACACAGGGAACCAATCAAAACTTTTAAGGTTGAGCAAGACGAGGCTCGGTACGACTGTGGAAGACACGAACTGTGCTTTGGGAAACCATGCGGTGAGCGTCATTGCGCTTTCGGGCTACAGGACCGCAGCTGCCTTCATTGCTGTAAATATTCACATTGGGCGTGATCTGAAGAAGCATGCATATAGTAAACGGCATAGTTTCTGCAGAAAGAAGGCGCAGTGATATACCATTTCACGGTGGACGGCCTTCAGTTGTTCGGCGTCATTGGGCCTATACTCATGACGGTACTCGGTGCCAGTGTGTAGTACTTCCGAGTCGTCTTTTTCCATCTTGAACCACGAATTGGCTCTCGGCAGCACCTTCTGGGCTGGGCTGGCTTCCATAGCCGTCCGCTATTAATATTCAAAAGTTTGTTTCAAGGAAACTAGCCTTCTAGGAGTGACGACATGCAGTGTAGCATGACTGAGCTACTCTTTGCAGCACCATAACTGACCTGAAGAACCCCAGAATGGGCGGTATAGACTTACAAGAAAGAGACACAAGGACATACCGTTGCGTTGAATCCACTGTGATACTCGGTGTCCGTGTCCATCTTAATTGTCGGTACAGCGTAAGGCCGTAAAGGCGCACCTTTCCTTCCCACTTCAATCTAGGGCAGAAAACAGAGTCAAATTGACTGGTCAATACAGTTCTCAATTTCAGTTACAAGCAAATCTCAATCTGTGTTTCGTCTCGTCCCGGAGGATAGGCGACCCTGTTTTCTGTAGTTAGAATGGACATGTGGTGTCAGACTGATTACATACGGGTTTAACGGTGTATTTAGCTTGTTGTTCGGTCTGCATTTCGTTAAAGTCATGCGGTGGCTGGTACTCCTGATGCGGAAGGAACGGTGCGGCTTTTTTGCCATCTTTCGCTCCGAACTGGTCGCTATACGTGCTGGATTGCGCCATCTTGTCTTCTGGAAGGTGATACACCATGTGCGGTCGGTGCTTCCGCTCCACTTCCAGCTGTTAACAGAAGCAAAAATTGTACTGGAGAAATAGGCATCGTATTGGCTCATACTATTGGGTGATACTTACACATTTCTCATCGAATTGTTCATGGGCCTCGGATCGCAAGACCGTAGGATGATCGTGCGGCATGTGGAATTCCTCAACGTGCCGAATAGCCGCAGGCTTGCTTACCTCCTGTTTGACAAAGTCTTCCTTGTAGGACGACTGTCCATCCATTCTTTCTACTGGCCGCGAGTAGTGCTTAAAAGGCGCTTGTCGTCTGTCCATTGTCATCTAGAAAAAAAGACATAACCTTTAGTCAGTGTTCAAGATATCTCGTGTATATCGTCACGAACAAACCACCTACGGCACCTAGTATGTGGCACGTAGTCCTGACCACTGGGGATGCCGGGTGGAAGCGTTGAAGTTAATGCTGAAGAACACCTATCAGCAACCACGCCGCAGGTCGGGGAATCGAATCAGGATCTGGCTTTCGCGAATCATCAACCGCAGAAATATACTAGTCCTATTGGCGCTACGGTTTTCTTCTGTTTCGTGTTGTATGGTCGATGACGTAAATAATATTCGCTCGGCCTTGATACCCTTAACACACAATCAATCAACCGCTTGATCGTGTGTCTAACCTTCCGGCAAGGCGAGTTACAGCAGCTTACCAGTGGTCAGGCGGCGGAGTTCGATACACAAAAGCGCCACGGATTGTAACGTACATTGAGATATTAGCGAAACAGTAGTTTTGCCCTTTTCCCACGAAGAACACTGACAAAGCCGTGCTGGGCGCCAACTCGCTAGGCGTACCCGCAGGAAAAAGGCAATGTTTGCCGGTATTTCCCACGACTTCCACACCTCACAGTGGGTCTTCAGGAGCGCAGTGCCTACTTACTGGTTTAGGCGTGAACTGGCTGCGCGTCACCGATTCTCCCTCCATATGGCCTTTCAGTGGTAACTGCTCCGACTGCGGAATATTCGGCTTTGCTTTTTGGACACGGTCGTAGGCTGGGAAGTCGGACTTATTAGTACTGACTCCTTGCATCTTATCCGTTGGAGGAGCGAAGGCTTTGAATTGACGACCTTTCCGCTCGACGTCAATCTATGGTAATAGAGCATAAAGTAATTCCGCAAATCGAACAATCAACAAAATAGACCATCTAAGTTAGATGACGTAACTAAGCGCCAAGGAGAACAGTCTTACGGGCTTTTGTGTGTATGCGGCATTGCAACTTGATTCCATCTCACTGAAATCGTGGGGAGGAATGTACTCTTGCTTTGGTCGGATGGCTGGAACTCGTTCCACTTCGTGTGGCGGAAAGTCTGCTTCATAGGTGCTACTTTGCTGTAGCTTTTCTTCCGGCAGGACATATTTGTACTGGGGCCGCCCTTGTCGATTGTTCTCCAACTGGCAAACACAAAAGGCGTAAGCGTGTTTTCTTCACGATCAACTGTTCATATCCAGCAACAAAAGCAGTACACGACGCGCAGAGGAACGACCTACCGGTTTCTCGAAAAAGCTGGCCTGGTAGGTTGATTTGCCCTGGAACTTAATTGTGGGTTTCTTGTATTCATTTTTCCCAAAGACTCCCGGGTCCTTTCTCTGACCATCATTGGCAGAATGAACTTCTTCATGAACATGATGCGTTTTGATCTCGGTGGTCATTTAGTACAGCGAAAGAATACAAGCATAAGATTATAATACAGAGTATGCAATATGACTAGGTAGGTGACAATTGGGCTAAAACATGTACATCAACCGTTCTAAATAGATTCTCTGTAAAACGGAGGCGGCAGATACTACAGTCACCACGGTTAGAGATTCAAATTCTAACTGACCAAGATGGGCAACACCAGGGTTGCTTAGAGTCTGAGGAACGTGGTGAAGAAGGTCAACATCCGTTCCTACCACCGGGACGAGCATAACCTCAAGAAACACTTGTACAGGACTAGGCTTTGGCATCTTACGCGAGACTATCCCGTCAGTAGATGGCCGCCAAGCCATACTTTCTCGAGTCCGAGTATGCCGTCAGCGTCTTGTTCCTCTTCATGGCCACTTGGACGACACTGAGACCTTCGTTGATCACCGTTATATTCTGCCCGTAACTCGTCAATGTTTGCAGGATTCCCGGGGAGACTTCTTCCAGCCTAGCTGTAACGCAAACCATGTCAAGACTAAAGCGCGTGCAGCTGCTGGAGGACATATTGCAGTAAGCCTTACTTCCTTCCACCCAGACAGCCTTTTCCGGCTCACAGGCAAAGACTCGCGGACCTTCCACAGCTACACCAGCTGTCTGTCCCAACGTCAGGATGTTCATCAACACCCCCAAAACACCTAAAGATTAGAAAGGCAGATCAAATCAAAAGAGGAAATGCGCAATAAATGAGAGGCCGGCAAACGAAACGGGCGAGAGTCGGCATAGTCTTGGAGAGTGATTCAGCCCCCTCCCCCCCCCGCGCTAATTTTGCCGTTTCCTGATAAAAACTCTGACAAGACCGTGCTTAACGCTGACTTGACAGACGTTAAAAAAGGGTAAGATAAACTTGCGCCCAGAATAACTGCCTGTCATTGATCGGCAGTGAGCTCAAAATTAGAGGGACTGCTGAGTGAAGAAAAGGTACGTTACCGCTAGGGATGTGAGTGCCATTGGATCCTCCAATGCTCATACGAAGGCCGCATGCACGTTTGGGGTGAAAGACAATGGTTGGCGTCATGCTGGAGAGAGGACGTTTTCCCGCCAGCGCCTTGTTTGCCTACAGCGGAACAACCTCCATTTCAAATCGAGAGCATACCCCCAACCAAATGGAAGATGTATGCTTACATTGTTGTCGCCTTCCGTGTTGGCGGCGAAATCTCTCAACTCGTCATTGAGGACGATACCATGGGACGTCATGATGCCTCCACCGAAGAAATCGTTGACCGTGCTGCAACAGCGAGTCTAACCAAGATACAAGCAGACTCAGGCGGAAAGGAAAGAGAAAAAGAGGGATACTCTTACGAGGTGATGCTGACGTAGAGTTCGTTGGTGTCCAGGACGGAGACGTGCGTCGTTCCTTTAGCGTCCGGTTGCTTGGCCGTCAAGTTAGTCAGGTACTCGGAATGCGGAAGGACGCTGTCGTCGCGAATGAGTAGCCGTAGCTTCTCGGCGTAAGACTTGCTGAGATGAATGATAAAGAATGAGTTATGGACGATAGCGTTAGCACTACCCATCCTTACTCGATCATTTCTTTTGCAATATTCTCCACTCCGGGTTCAAAGTGCGGATCACCAAGGCGGCTCCTGCATGCCGACTCGAACTTCAACGCCTACAAAGTACATCGGTAAGTCGATAAGCTGCTTACGCGACAAAGGATAAACCACCGATCAATTCCGACAAGGCGGCGAAGTCGCAAGAAATGTGCCATAATTTATGAACATAGACGATTGAAATAAAATGTACGAGTACTCTTTTTGCCCACTTACTTCAATCATGCGATGCCAGTAAGTGGGCGTCGTGGCATGCGTGTGGTTCATGTTGTATCCTTCCAGCAGATTCAGAGCGAATAACACAGCGGCACCCGAACTTGGTGGCGGACCCGTCACAACCTGGAAACCTAACAACCCAAAAGAATAAACACCCAACTGATCCATTTTTCATTTTCAACTTTGCACTTCTGCATCTCTAGTGACTTCCGATTTTACGTGTTCATTTCCAGCCTAATATTTCGAACTGCTCACCGTTATAAGTGGTGAATAACGGTTCGCGAGCTGTGGCATTATACCGGGCCAGATCTTCCATTGTCAAAATTCCACCCATTTCTTTCAACTGTAAGAGCGTGTAACTATCTGGTTATTTTCTCGCATGGTAGAAAAGATGGATGGTGCTTACCTCGTCGACAATCTCTTGGCCCAGTTTGCCCGTATAAAACTCCTCCACCCCACTATATGCTATCCTTTCCAGCATGTCGGCGAAATTGTTCCGGACAATCTTGGTCTCTAGCTGCAGCTTCTTTCCGTCAGGGTACAGGAGCTGCTCCAGCCGTTTGGAGGTGGGAAATCGCTTTAACTTTTCGAATCTCCAGAAATCCTCGTCTGAAACAGAAATCACAACGGTGCAAAACAGTAGACGTGTTGAACGGCCTGGCAATCTAGGAACAGATTAACAGGAGAGGACAAGATCTTACGGAGAGCGCCAGTCATGTTAAAACCACTGCGAGCCAAATGGATGGCCGGAGAAAGCAGTTTACTCCATCTTAATTTGCCATACTTGGAGTAAATGTCATGAAGACCTTTTAATTCACCTAAAAGAACCAGACAAGATATCCCTAACACGTAAGGATTACTGGAAAATTTCTGACTGCATTTCGAGGAGCAGCTCGGACTATTTGTTCCCAGTTGCGATGAAGAGTTGGGCTTACCGGGAACCCCGACGGCCAGCGCAGGCTTACTGTCTAACTGGTCCATCATTTCCGCCTTGAAGGCAGCCGGTGCCGTCTCACGAAAATCCACGTAAAACTTTTCCTTATTCTTGTGATTATAAATTAGAGCAAGGCCACCTCTGTAAAACATCTATTATTGCACCCGTCGGAATAACGTCAAGACAGGAAAGGTCTTCTTACCCGCCTATGCCGGAAGCCTGAGGATTCACCACCTGCAAACAAAACAAGGCCGCAATGGCCGCGTCCACCGCTGATCCACCTTCTTTCAACACATCCAGCCCAATCTTCGAGCATGCTGGCACATCGGTGGCGACCGCCCCATGTGGAAGAACCTGCAACAGGAACAGGATGAATAACAAATGAAAACATAACTTAGGTCCCAGTATCGAGACGCTAGAAGTCGCGCATACGTCAGAAACTAGGCTCAGCTTAGCCTATGCAGGTAGTGACGTATGCGCGAGCTGAAAATGAAGCAGTTGATTGTTACCTGCGGTGGTCCCCAGATGATGTGAGCAACTAAACCAACAGTGACGGCCAAAGAAACGGCCGCACAGAGAATAAGAACCTTTCCCAAACCCTGTAAGTCTTGTGTGGTGATGCCGAAAAAGAGTAGAAGGAGTTTGTCTGTTCTGGTATCGACCTTGGGGTTGAGAGGATCGGATGGCTTGTCATCTTTGTGGACGGGGTAATCTCGCGACGGCAGCGTTGTGTTGTGGTTATCCAAGGTTACTTCTTCCATGGCCGAGCTGTAACGTGAAGAAGCACCCAGGACATCGTGGCTGGTTAGTTGATGCCGTTCGTTCTTTGAAGAAAAGTTGTCCTGCAACAATGAACGAAAGTGATGTTGCAGTTATCTGGCGCATCTGTCGACTGGTTTACACTTTTCAGACTACGACTGCGCGCACTTTGGACTCACCATCTTGCCACACAGCACTAACAGGTGTCCAAAACACCAGCGATCAGACTAGCTGGTCAGAAGAGATCATCGGACAAAGCGACCGTTTAATCTCACCAACAGAGGAAACGTTTTTTATGCCTTCTGCTGTTTGGAATGTACCATTGCGATCAGGAACGTGAGGACATGGCAAATCAATCATCAAAACGAAGGCAGAGTTTGGGGGCGGTATTGCAATCAAAAGTTTCGACAAACTTTATTGAAAGCACTCTGTGAAACACCACTTGGTTCGCAGACCATTATTGAGTAGAAGATCCTCCGAACGCTTTTCCATCGTCCCGTACAATTTTCTACAAAGCTGTGAATATCACAAAATAGATCGCAGGAAGTGAAAAGCCAGCATACATGAGCTGCTAAAGGGGCCTTGCCGGAACGTCAAACACACTGATTGAGCGATTGATGAATACGTCCAGCTAAAAAAACAAATAGGTGGGACCCGAAAAAGAGTAGGGACCCGAATCCGATATGGTATACATCATACGTTGGTGATATACAGTACGTAATGTATTGTAATCTACTAGCAAAACTCAAGATGAGCTCTTCATTCAATCAAGGAATCCGAGCAACAAAAGAAAACCGTCTCCATACACAAGCAACCGATGGGCTGCAAAAAGCGTGAGTGACATAGTTTGAACCGAGTGTCTGTGTGTGGAAGTCTACACCACGTACACGTTACCAACTGTTTGATAATGACTAATCAAGCGCCGTTTCGACAGCTTGCGGTTTTGGCCGGCCATGTGCAAGTGGCGACCATTAACTGCAGTTGAACAGGGCGCTGAGGATTCTGGATGGTACTCCTGAAAACTCGATGTCCAGCCAAGCGATCCGCCAGATCGACAAAAAACTCCGTATACATGCGGAGATCTACTTTGAATCGAACATCGTTCAACCTAGAGAGAATGGTGTCTACAAAATGGGAAATCTTGGGAACAAGCGATCTCTTGCGTAGGTAGAGACATCTGCGTAAAAACCGACGTCGAGTCTTCAAAATATCCAACTCACATTCCTCCGAACTAGTGTCGCTCGAATCTGAAGAGGATTCTGTGTCTTCGGATGACGATCCCGATGAACAATCCTCTCGTCTCAGACGAAGTAGTTCAATCCTCCGATCCATCTTTCGCAAGAGAACGGCTCGTTCTTTGGCTTGAGGCATGGTCGATACGATGAGAAATGGAATACTACAAGTAGTGAGGGCTGAATCGGCAGAAGTAAAAATGGAGCTTTTCGAAATTTTACACCGGCCTCATGTTTGGATCGAACAGAGGGCGTTCAACGGCAGATGATTTCGTTCAAATAAACCAGTTTTTAACTGGCTGAACAAGATTGCGGGGGCGGTGCCACAAACAATACCGTTGTAATGCCACCGGCGGTGTAATCAACGGTTGAAACCCATTAATGAAGGCTGTTCTTCTTTCTGCTTAATCTCGAAAGATCTTTCCTGCGTCTTACCGATCTCTGGGGATGGTGTTTTCAAGGAGTTCTGAAACTTTTGAGGGGCCACTGAAGGCCATCATTCGTTCCAATTCACCCGATTCCCACGGATAAGCCGCGGAGAGAAGTCATGTCAACTTAACACGTAAAAGACCAGGGGGTAACCCTGGTTGCCTGGCGCACCATAATCACCTTGCGGAATGGTTCTTGTTGAACCTTTTCCCCTCGTATTTCCACCTTTGCTTTCAGAAACTTTGTTTCTACTAATCCAAGAAGACGGGCACTTGCTAGGAGCGTTCTGGAAATTTCTGAAACGCATTCGGTTTTGGCCAGATTTCGTCTTGAGTTGAAAGATCAAATTTTTCTCAAGACCTGGCTGACGGAAAGCCTTCTTAAAACTTGGGAGCAAAGCTAGTACATTGATGCAATCTTTGAAGCTTCTATATGCTTCGTATTGTGTGGCTAGAGGTCGGAGCAAAATCACATAGTTCTGACACCTTGATTCACTTGGTGGCGCATTTTACCCGAAAAATGCGGAGCGTACATGTGGTGGTTGGCCCGTTCTTCCCCCGCCCCAGGACTTCGGCCAGTCAAAAAGTGGGGAAGGTGATCTACCCCCCTTGTACTCCCAGAGTCTGGAATTGCGTGGTCTTTTAAGTGTTCAAGGTGTTCCCTCCTAATATCTGTGTTTAGAGTGGTTGGATTAAAACCACCCAGGGATTGAATTGTAGGTCGGAACTACTTCATGATTCTTGGAGCAAACGGGAGGAAAAGTAAGGCGCAGAAGGAAGTGACGCTGGTTTGATCACCTGCCGTCTCGTCTTCCGGTGACCCACGACGTCCCCGGAATTCAATTTGCCTAACCGAAACTGAATGCGAGGGTCAAGCGTCTGCAGTAGATAGTTGCTCCGTCCACCGCCGGCTACGTTTTGAGGGTGAAAATAGCGAAAGCGTCTCACGCCTCAGGAAAATATGGCGATGCGATGCATAGTCGTCGTACGCCACTTGGGAAGATATTCTATCGCAACGTCGCATGCTGAGTCAAATGTGACTTCGAGAATAGAAACAAGGTGCTGATGCGGTAGGTGCACATTAGCTTCTACCTTGATTCCTATGGAAAATCAGAAGGGCTAAACTTTGTCCACTCTTCCTTGGTCGCCTCATGGCGGTAAACGTGATTAGCTGATTTCTACCCAGCTAGAACGCCAACGTTGGCACCTGCAAGACTTGACTGGACAAAGTATTCTCGTGGCTATATAGGGCCTCGCTCCTCGTACTACAGTGTTGAAAGCGCATCCCTTCCGGCAAATTTTTGATTTACAGATGTGTTCACAAGACTATGGTAACTGTGTTTCGCTTCTGAACCGATAAACCAGATAATACAGACATTAAGTTGCCACCGCCAGATGAAGTCCCACTGTAGCTAAAAGGAGTTGCAACGTCACTCATAAGCGCAGCATCCAATCAGAACTTTGAATAGTTGGGCAGCCACCATGCCTCCTAATGCTAGGCAACCGTAACTCCGATTACGCTATTTTTCGAAAATAAGGGTAGCTCCGGAAAGCCGAATGTAGTCATACGTCACGAAAAGGGCGGAGCAAGGCCGTAGCAAGGCCGTAGCTACAGTTGCAAAGTGAACGGGAGTAGCAACGTAATCTCTATAATGAAAAGTTTGCACCGGAAGGGATGCACTTTCAACACTAGTCCTCCTCACGACAGCCCGTAAAACTCCGTTGATTGTGTTGATCTTGAAAGTGGATTACCAGTTTCGTGTTCAAGATAAGCAGCCCTCGAGTAGCTTATCTTGGAAGCGAAAACGGATTATTCTCTGCAAACTTGACTCAAAATTTCAAATTTTCATTTCTCAGCTGATCTCTATCTGCACAGTGTTTCACGTTGCGAGATACCGTTTCACGTATGGGCTTCTTGACACCAATTAGTGTCGGGCATATCGACAGACAGAGACTAGCCAGAGAGAAAACCATGCATTTCAGCCTAGTCAGGAGGCAAACTTTGCCTACAAACCTACCCCGCAAAACTCGCGAATTTCCGCTCCCGTTTCCGAGACTTTCGAAAGCACAATTTTGCCTCACTCACGACTAATTTCCATTGACCAAGCAAACTGAAACTTCAAATCAACCGTTTGCGACATAAACTGCTCGTCGTGAGGAGGACTACTGTATCAAATCATCACAATCAGAGTTATCAGACTCAGCGGTGGACGGATGATTTTCTCGACCTAAAATCAAAAATCACGCATTTGTCGCATACGACCTGCCCCCCCCCCCTCCTCTCTACATGAACGGGAAATTTATCATCAATGCGCAAATTCCACCCAATAACCAGAGAAACGATGTTCGAAGTACGTTCAAAACGCTTTCTTAGAAAGAATAAAAATAATGATTGGTTGACTGACATCCTAAGTTGAGCTGTACTTGATCTTGCTGAGCCGATCTGTGTCTTCGATAATTCACTGAGAAAATCACCCGTCCAACGCTGATCAGACTGAAGCAGCCGAATTAAATCTGTTTTTATGTTTCATCTGAGAACATTATGACGGAGAAAGGCGAAGAGAAAGCGGGAGATCGAGCACCATCCAAGGCGGAACGGCAGGCATGCTGGGACTCGCGAGATGCGTACTGGCAGTGCTTGGATAAGTATGGCGATGGGGATGCGCGATGTGAGAAGATGAAATTTGCGTATGAGCAATCCTGTCCGGCGCAATGGGTAAGTCCATAATATTTGGATCTCGTACTGCCCATGTCCTACTCTTCCTAGTCATGGCTGCTTAACGAAGGCTGGATTGCCATTGTAGGTAAAACATTTTGACCGGAAGTATGTGTTCAACCAGTACAAGAAGAAGATGGAAAGCGAAGGTTTCGAGCCGATAACCGCATCGCAAACAACGAGATCGCAAGCTGCTCGATCATCTTCGCCTGCTCCCTCTTCTTCGCCTTCTTCCAAAGCGGTGTCGTGATAACGTGTTTCGCTGTCGTAAGGTACTCCATCACTCCTGTTTTGTTCTTTGTTTCGTTTCTTGTGTTAGCTTAAACGGCTCGAGCCGTGCAGTGGTGAACCGTAATCTTCGCCCGGCCCGTCGCAACTGTGTGGTCGTCAGGACCCGGTGTAGATATCTTCTCTACACGTTCTTTGAGCTCTTCGTAGAAGGGCTGTTCGCAGACTGCAGGTCGCGAACAGCACTTCTTCTGCAGGTGTTTTGCTGTGAGTTGGGATTGATTTTGTGACAAAAAAATAGTTCCGATCTTTCTTCTCGCCACGAAATTCGGGATAGCTTTCCCGCGGTGAAAGGGTTGAAGAAAGTTTGTCGTCGGGCAATATGAAAATTTTGTTGCTGCCGACCAGTGTTCGGTAGGTAAACATTCCGTGCTACTCAGCATGGCTCGCTTTATCATGGTAAAGACCCGAAATGGTTCGGATTGATGAGATTCAATCGGGGTACCGGAATGTTTACCTGCCGAACACTGCTGGCGACTGGACTGGTCATTGTACCGCTCCGTTAATGCGTACTGCAGGCGAATATGTTCGGTGGAATTTGCATTTAGTACGAGGATAATTCATGTCCCGTGGACGGCTACCGTGGAGGACTGCCGGACTAGACGAGCAGACTGCTGAGCTAGGAGTCAAGAGCTTATCAGTGCAACTCAAACAACAGTCAATCCATGGTTTGGCTCGCCGCAGTGATGTCATACCGGTCCGCGATGACCTAGCGGTCCACTTCGTTCCTCGATTTGAAACTGACAAATTCGAGATTTTTACTGACATCTTGTCATAGAGCGAAGTGTATGTTACGGATGACGAAGATTCTTCAAACGATAAATTCTAATCCTATGTGTGCAGAGCAGGACGACGATGTTGAGCAGCAGGTCTAGATTCAACCGACAACGTTATCCCCATCGTGTGCGCGAACCACAAGGTTCACTGTAGCCTGTAGGTCAACTGGCTCGGTGTTTCAAGCCGTATGTCTAGCGGTCTCTATATCCTTCCCGCCCGAAGTAGCGCCACGATTCCGGAGGAGCGTGGCAACGCCAGCCAACACCTTATACCCTGGATACGGCCCGGAACGGTCGGTTAGAGAGTGCGCTTTAATGTTCAGGGAAGACAATCATCATATGTGCCGACGGTCAATCTGGTTATAGGTCCAGTGACTAGCGCTCCTAACGTTTTCGACCTCACCCCGAGTGTAACGTTCCAATGGTCGACGTATAGAAAGCTGATTAATTGATGCTATGGACTCACACTCACGTTTTGCTTAGCTCACCGTGTTTCGGAGAGGTGACCTATCGACGCTTGGCTTGTTTAGGAAACTGTATGGATGCCTCTGTTGATTTCAAGTAGGTCATGGCTACTGGTCTTTACGGCTTCTGTGGACACTATTACAATTCGATTTACATCGGATCTGCTCTTCTAGTTACACCGTTTTAACACCTTGCCGAATAGCTGGTGCTGTAGCAGCGCAACGACGATGGCCTACCTTCCTTATCACAAGTTTAGCTTCCCCCTTTATCCTGGGTCTTCCTGTCTTCATTTACAAATGGACGACACGAAATTTGACCATCAAGATTCCCTACACCAAGCGTTACTTATTACAAGCGAGAGCTTTCAAAGAATACAATCCACTGAACATTGACTGGGGAGATGATGCTACGTTTGCCGCAGCGGGATGGGTCTCCGATCAGACTACAGTCGGCCAGGGCCTGGTTCGAATTTATATACCACGTGACAGTCTGTTTTTGAAGGAAGATTTCTAGGGAGGTTGTTTGCAGAAAATCGTGGGAATACTCTGTGCACTGGGATCGTTAGTCGTTTACTTCCGCGATACCTCCAAGTGAGTACACGTGGTGAGCCCTGGACGGTACGAGTACTATGAATGTTCCATTGTTTCAAGACGCTTGTCGTTTGCTGCTGTTCGAAATTAAGTCTGCTTTAGATAGAAGATGCTCCGCATGAGACAGATAGACAGAGGGAGAAAAGGGTTCAGGGCGGAAGACCAGGGTTTCCGTGTGTTAGCTGCCGGCACGCAGATGTAATCAGAGATTAGCCATTGGCCATCGTGTCATCCGCGTGCTGACAACACTGATGTTTTGGCGGGACCCTGACGTTTATGGAAAAGCTTGACATGTAATTATTCTTTGCAGGCATTGCATTGATGTGGAGATATGCCACTTGTGGGTAAATATCTACATGACGGTTTTACCTGTTCCGTTGAGATGGGAATTTCAAGACATTGTGTTTACAGACGCTTAACCACTGGTGGCAAGCAGACCTGGCGTTCAACTTCTACTTCTTGTTCTATTATATTTTACGGGTAGGTTCGGCCCGACAGTACGTGTGCGTATACTAAGGTAGTTGCGATATGCTGAAGAATGATTTTGTTGCAGTTTACCGGGGCTCGGAGGGACAAGCTTACTTTCATTTTCTCATTGGAAGCCTGCGTAGAGTACGTTACGGTTCCTCCATGCTTCGTCGCCGTTGCACTCGACCGCAATTGGTACGGTAAGTTTCTCTTGTGTGGAGCTGTTCTATAGGATTATCTGAAAACGAAAGCTAGATCGAACTGAGTTGTAGTTCGAGAAGTGAGTTAGGCCGATCGAATCTGGGGACTGATGGAGCGTGCCCGCGCACCTCATTTTCAAGTTAATCGTAATTACTGTACCCTATGCCTTTGTGCGTTTCATGAGGGTTGCTGCAACGGAACACATTTTGTTCCACAGGTTTACGCTTCTTCCGGATATACAACTTCCTGTGGTTAATTGACTTGCTACACCGTTTCAACATCACTCGGAAATCGCATCACGTTCGGCTTGCTCGCTTGATTGCGTATATCGTCGTTGCTATCATTGTTGGTGCCGGTTCTCTCTTACTGGCAAGTCACTCTTTAATACAGGTTTCACAAAAAGCTGGATTTTGGTTTGACGTGTGATAAGGTAGTTAGAATGCGCCGGCGACCCCTGGACAACGGATACGGAACGGATTGCAGGCAACACTTCCGACGAAGACACCTTCTGGAATTTCGCGTATTTTGCCGTCGTTACGCTGACCACGGTCGGGTACGGCGACATCAAGCCTCAGACTGTCTTGGGCAAGGTCTTTACCACAACTTTCATCATTGTATGTGTCGGTTTCATTGCTTCCTTCCTGGCCAGTATTGCCAGCTTGCTACCTCGACCTAAGAAACACCCGGAATTCGACAGGGAAAATTACTTCAAGTACCGAACTTGCTTCTTCTCATGTCTTTGTCCCGTGATTATTTATCCTAACTTTGCCCATCTTTACAGTCATCTGATCGTCTGCGGTTGTATTACTTTCAAGTCAGCGGAGAAGTTCATCACGGAATTCTACAACGACGCCAAGCCGAAAGGCATTGAAGAGCTCTTCGTTATTTTTCTCCACCCGTAAGCCAACTCACGTCAAACTCACGTCAAACTTATCCCTTGTGGATAAATGTGGTGCAATTTGCAGGGAAGAGCCAGACGACGATCTGGCATTACTTCTGACAGATTACCAAGCTTGCGTGGAATACATCCAGGGTACGCCATCGAAAGACGAAGACCTGGATAAATGCCGTGCTAAGCACGCTTCGGCGTGCATCTTTCTGGCTAACCAGAATGCTGTCGATCCGCGTGCGGAGGATGGGCTGCTAGTGCTCAATATTGTTGCCGTCAAAAATTACTGTCCGACACTTCGTGTCCTTATCCAGGTTCTTCGTAGTTCGACCATGGTATGTTCGAATTATCCGTCAAAAGAACCCTACAGCAAGCACTTGTAACTGTTAATCGTTTGTGTTGACAGATTTTCTTAAAGAATTGCTCGTTCATCAATCTGCAAAAAGGGGACCTGGTGACGTGCCAGAAGTCCATTGAAGGAGGTCTGATTGGCATGAACTGTCTCGTTCCCGGTTTCACTTGTTTTTTTGCCAATCTTTTGTGGAGACCTCGGGAACTTTCACGCGACTTGGATTTAACCAATGTTCCTGGATTATACATCAGGGGAAGTAAATGCCATTTAACGTGCGTGCGCTTCAGCTGCTCGTTTTACGGCATGACATTCCCAGATGCGGTCAAGTAAGAAGAGCGGCTTGACAAGGGAATCTATTCATTGAAATCTTTTGGCCTAAGTGTTGTTTCTCTCGTAGGGTGGCTTTTGAAAAGCTGGAGATTTTGTTGATTGGCATCTACACTCGTGGACAGTCATCAGTCGAGTATCGCAACGTCATACCCAACCCGGCTTCCAAATTTGTCATTGTCGATGGCATCATGGCGCACGTTATAGCACTGTCCGATGCTCACGCCCAGAAGTATGGTTTATAAAGACAATGGATACATGGCACAACATCCCATCTTTTCCCTAATGTTTCGTGGTTGATAGGTTGGAGAACTACTGTAGAGAATGTCACGGTGACGTCAACGTGCGAGCTTCCATCGCTCTTGCACCCTGTCAATGTACCAGGAGCATTTGTGTTTACCAGCCGGTGGTGGTCACTTCCCACATGGAACTTGCCGGTATGGAAATGAAGAAGGTCATCAGTGCGGAAGTACCTTCTTCACCCAGTGAAATGCAGCTGACCGTCAGTCCGGATTACGAGTTTCCTTTGGAAGAAGTAGCCACGATGGCATCCGATGTGGCGCTCACCGGAACACCATCGAAGCCCAATCAGGCACTGGACTCTTCCGGCATGTTTTACTGGTGCCGTCCACGGAGCTTTGATTCCTGCGTTATGGTACGATCAGAACTTTAATCGAGTTGTGATTTGCCCCTAAACAGAACTAACCAACATAACGATACAAATACCTTCTTGTACAGACACACGACGAGGCCGCTCTCCAGGCGATGTCAGGGCACATTGTCATCTTCATTTTGGATAACCCAGAAGGAACACCGCCGGGTCTTCACCACATCATTCTGCCGCTGCGAGCTAGTATAATCCCGCCAAACGATCTCCGCAAAGTAGTGGTTGTCGGAATGCTGGATAAAATTCGTGACGACTGGAAACGCATCAACATGCTGCCAGACATTACTTTTATTGGCGGCGATCCGAATCTGCCGGCAGTTATTCGCGCAAGTCAAGTCCACAGTTGCCACTGTGCGGTAGTTATCAGTCCCGGTATCGACGCTACCAATGCCCAGGATCAAGATACTATCGTCCAGGTTTTAAGACTAAGATCCACAAAGTTCACCATGCAGATTCGAGGGCGGAATAGGTCCCTGCTGTACAAAGCTGGCGAAGATTTGCCGCTCATCATTCTTTTCGGTAAGACGACCGTCATATTTCGCTAACTGATGAAACAATTTCTCTCGTCTTTCAGATGACGAGGGGCATATACGATACATTTCGCAAGTGAATAGCCGCACGGATTACCACTATACTGTGCCATACATGTCAGGCCAAGTTCTTGCTTCTTCCAGTCTGGAATCGTTGATGATACCGGTAAGTTCAATATCCATATTGGTGTCAGAAGTAACGGAAGAAAAGTGGCGTCGTTTCTAGGCTTACTATCATCCTTCTCTCATGCACTTACTTTCCTGCCTGGTCTTCGGTGGATCTTCGTCCGAGCTTGCCCATATGCGCCCGGACGGTATGAGCTTGACGGGACCATTGCAGAAGAACATTCCCAAAGAACGCTCACACCTGAAGACTACACTGACAATATGGTCAATGTCGGACGCCAAGATCTCGGCATTTATCGTAGGTGTGCGTCAAACCTGCCCGGACGCGCTTGGTGAAATCGAGTTTTTATCATTAGGGTAAACCATACAGCGAACTTTTCATCTATGCCCTGGAAAAAAACTATGGAATCTGCCTTGGTTTGTATCGTCTGTTGGAGACTCACTGCGCCTCACCGGAGCAGAGCCCGCGCAATGGTTTGTGGGGCAGGGCCATACGCTATGTTGCTACCAGTCCGCCGCGCGACACCATCATGTTGGCTAGCGACGATGTCTACATCCTCTTGCCAGCCACAATTACCTAGTGCAGTTTCAGGTGCAACTTTAATTCCTGTTCCCTCTCTTTTGTTTACTGCCTAAGATTTGCAGCAGCTTCGGATTCTCCATATATACACCATACAACGACCAGCTCGATTTTCCTGCCCATTATGGTTGAGTTGCTTTGTAGCTTGCTGTAATATGCTGTACAAAAGAGGTAATCGCCTGCGGCGTGCTGTTACGCTCGAGAAGT
>BDGG01000002.1:5148-23089 GCA_001949185.1 Ramazzottius varieornatus
TCACTGGAGAAGCGAAATGGCGTAGAAACACTTGTTGCAAGTGTACGAGGTAAACAGCTGGTTGCACCGGAAGTACCAATCAAGGTCTTTGATTGTACCGCCTTACGACCCCGCCCGGATTGTCGATTGATTGATTTGCCACTTTTACAACAATATTTCGGCAATGGTACTGAATGCCGCGATCTGCCGTTGAGTTCTCCGATATTAAAATATATTTTAATACCGAAGCCACAGAAGTGCTACTATAGTAATATTTTATTAAGTTAGGCGAAGGTTTTACTGTATTAATTCCAAGTTAGTAAGACTTTGGTGGACGGCGGATATTTATTTTTATAATATTAGATGTCGTTATTCCATATTAGAACATCACTATCTGAAATGCAGTGTTGCTCCGATCATTACAACTGATAAATGAAGATGACCAAAAACGACCGGTTTTGGATTCCAATATGACAATTGAAATTGGGAATCCCAGGCAGGACAACTTTAATATTAATTAGAATTCCGAAAAGGGAAGAAATTATAATTGGTAATCAAAACGAAGAAAATGGTTTTTCAAATTATTGAATTTGCGCCCTAAAGCGCGGTAAAACGCACGTGGGTGTACCAAGTGTCGGAGTTTCTGGGTGTCTTTAGCGCTTGATTGGATGGACATGTGTGCCTATGTGTATATCGCGCGACGGAGAAAGGCACGAGGCTTACAATTTTCTTTTTCAAATCACGCGCGGTGCATCGATGTACACGCGAAGTTCAACCCCGGTCCCGATATGTTCCCCCACTAATTATTAATTCAGTTGACCTGGGTCTCAGATAACTGAAGTTGCTGCCGCTCGAAGTATTTCGATTAATAGTAATTGCAATTAGAATCGAAAAAGTCATATTGGAGCAACACCGCTGGAATGTAGGAAGATGTTTTTCCCGATGCAGATAAGAATATTTTCGCAGCGATGGACGGGTGATTTACCCAGGGACTTAATCAAAACACAGAGCGGCTTCGCAATATCAAATACCACCCAACGTAGGAACGGCAACATAGATTGAGTTCAATCTCGATCAATATAGAGATTGATTTGCCAATCCCGTTCACTTTGCAACTGTAGCTACGGCCTTGTTCCGCCCCTTTCGTGACATGTAACTACATTTTGCTTTCCGGAGCTCACCTTATTTTCGGAAAATAGCGTAATCGGAGTCACGGTTAGGTAGCATTGGGAAGCATGGTGGCTGCCCAACTATTCAAAGTTCTGATCAGCTGCTGCGCTTATGAGTGACGTTGCAACTCATCTTAGCTACAGTGGGTCTTTCATCTGGCGGTGGCAACTTAATGTCTGTAATATTTCTTTTACGGAAATACCGTTCCCACGGACGTTCGAAGACTGAGTTTCCTGTTTGGTAGAGGTAGGGTTCACGCACTGATGACGAAATTTTCCTGTTGCACTGGTTCTTGGCGAGTCGTAAGTGACAATCCCCTGATTTTGGATGCTGTCCTACCTGTGAGATATGACAATTGCGTCTTCTGCAACCGAACAGCGTTTCTGCATGAGACTACTGACCATACACTGCGCACCATCATCAGCACATCGACGTCCGGTTATGGCTTGAGGTGGTCAAGTAATCAAACGCGTGTCTGATCAGCTGATCGGTCACATGCGAACAGCATAGCGAGCAGCCCCGTGTACACACGTACCGTCCGGAACCGAAATCGGGCGTTCGAACTGTCACATCTCACAGGTGGGACTGTATTGAGCTGGGTGAATCACCTGTCCATCGCTGTATTTCTGCATTTGATGATTCGTAAAAAGATAGACCATACTGTAACTTGATTCCCTAACCTTTGGCGTATCTATTCTTCTTCCCTCTACGGCGGCTGCTGAGTCATTCCGCATTTTGGCACGCCGTTGCTTGCAGAGCGCAAAGTCCGAGTACTACTGCAGCTCCACAGCAGCTTCGGACGTTATTAATGTTCTAATATGGGTTAATTAGATCTAATATAATAAAAATAAATATCTCCCGTTCATCAAAGTTCTAATAAGTGAACACTAATGTAGCAAAACGTCTACCTGATTTAATAAAATATTACTATAGTAGAACTTTCTGGGGTTTGCTATTAGAATATATTTTAATATTGAAGAGCTCGACGGAAGATCTGAAGATTCAGAATCACCACCATCAGATCAGCAAAAATACTGTAGTAAAGCTTGCACCCTGCACCTGCACACTGTAACATGGCCGGTTGAAGTGTCAGACTGTATGCAGGTGCACGATGTTTAAGGGTATCTATTTTGCAGTCGCCCTACTGTGCTTCTGTGGAGGCATTAGTATGGTGTGGCGCACTTTATAAGGCGTGGTCGCATATCGAGAAACTAACGCACACGCATCGGAACTCAGAAAATCAACCAGTGTTTTCGAATCAGCGGTAGCGTTACCCGTATTAAAATATATTTTACTAGATGATGGACAACTTAGTAATGATAAAATATCGAACTTCCGGCTTCAAGCTACTAAAATACAAATATTGGAATGCGGTGCCCAGTTCTGTTTACTAAATATTACTGAATATAGTAGATGCTCAAACCATCTACTATCATCTACTTTAATATAATATTACTGTATTAGAACATCACTGTCGGACGGGTGATCTAGCCAGCCGAATATCTATTGCGTAGTTAACTCGTGCAACCCGCCACAAACTAGAGCACTGGGCCGCAGGTTCAAAATTACGCAGCAACTGTGCTGCGCACGCTACCAGGTCGCTGTACGCTGCGTTGTGCTGCACAACTTTCATGCGCAGTGGCTAGGCAGCTGCGCTGCAGATGCACATGGACCTGTTGCAACTGCGCTGCACGCTGATGAACTGAATTTCGTTATAGTATTGTCAGCAAAATGGGTAGTCCATCGGGAACACGTGGCCATACGGTACGGCAAAACTCAGATGCCTGAAACTCGAATACCCAAAAGTACCAATTTTTGTTAAGTGTTGGTCCGTGGATCTGCGCGGCAGTCTTCGGCTTCCTGCTGCATGCTGTGCTGTGCTGTGCTGCACAAATTTTGTCGATTTCTGTACTGTAGCTGTGCTGCAGCACAGCACAGCTGCAGTGCAGTACAGCGCATGCGGCCAGATTCCGTGCTCTAGCACAAACCGGGGGAACTGGCAACTGAGTCATGAATGCGGAAATCCTATTTTTCCTAGTCAGGAGACTTAGCGCTCGAACGACATCTAAATCGGGTTTTCCACGACTGAGAAAATATCAGTCGATTGATTGATTGATTGCCGTTTTCGAGTTAGGCTGTGCTTGATCTTGGAGAGCTGTTCTGTGTTTATGGTACGTCACTGTCTAAATCACCCGTCCAACGCTGCTCTACAGTGCGGAAAATTCCGAACCTGATCGGGATTCAAATCTATTCACAGATCGCCAGAAGTCTTTTTATCGCATTGGGCTGAATTCTATTGGATATTTGGGGGTTTGATCTTGCTTGAGTTGCCTTTGCAGGCTGCAAGATGAGGTTGAGTCTGTTGCAGTGGCAGAAGGATGCGTCCAACAGCACGGGACCAGCCAAGAGTACGGTCAACAAGATGAACTCGCAGATGGGCAGCAAGACGGGAGGCATGTCGCCGATGGTGATGGCGCTGGGAGCAGCCGCCCTGGCTGGAGGCCTATACTACTACTTCTGGTATATCCCCAGCGGACAGAAGGCCATGGTGGCCATCAAGGACGAAGCAGACAAGCTGAAGCATCCCGAACGAGTGGAGCGGGAGAACCGGGAGCATGCGCGCGATGCTGCCGCTGGCCGACGCTGATGCAAGACCATCCTCATCAAGCAGGTTCAATTTTGCTGTTCAGCCATTTTTTCTAAGATTACTCGTGTTCCCTTTTGTCTTTACCTGTTTGTGAGACGCCTTGGTGCCCAAGGCTTTCGATTCTTGCAGATGTTTGGTTGTGTCTACCTTGATGACGTGATGATAGCGCTTGGCCGCTGCTTGAATGGCAGATAAAATAGTATGCTTGAATGTCTGTTGCAGATTCTCCTGGCGCCTCTGGGCAGTAACTCCTGACGTTGCTCTGGATGCCGAAGGGGGACGAGGAACGGGAGGTGATGAGGAGGATGCAACTGGTGAGGGAAGATTTAGCTGATAGCCTCCTTGGTGAATCCCACTCCGACAAGCTACATCTCACAGTTTCTTCACCTGAAGGCGTGTATGACGTCACCGGAAGTGTGAAACTTTTGGCCCTTGGCTCTTCCCGCGCTTAACAGGAGGCACAATTGGTCGAGCCTCTCGTAGCTGCTGCCAAAGGTATCACGGACTTTGCGGTTCAGTTTATGTTGGTTCACGTCTTATCAGAAAGAGGAGCCTAGGCTGGCCGATTATGTCGGTTATCAGGAGGAAGTGCCGTCGATAGAAGGATAGCGCGTAAAGCAGATAAGTAAAGTCTACGGCTACTTTGCCGCCCCGGATACGAAACAAGCGTTGGACAGGACTTAGTGATGACTTGAGAAACGCCGAGCGAGGGCAGCATCATGCTTGACTGTTCCGTGGCAGAAAGGCTCCTTTGTTGGAGCAGGCTTTGGCGGAGTCTTCCTTCTGCTGGGCACTTTACCGAATAGTGTCTGGGATTGTCTTCCGCGGTCTGGGATCTTGACGGGCACATCCTTCCTTCAGCGAGCCTTGGCGAGAGGTCCTTGCTTGCTTTCATCGCTGCATGATGGAGGAGAAGAAGGCAGTGGTGAGCGGTACTATCGACGACCTGCTGGACAGCATCCAGGGATCCAAGCGCTAATATCGCTTGGTCATTTACTTCGTTTTGTTTCCACCGGCCTTCGCTTGCTCCTTCATCTCGGTATCGTGGATAAGTGGAAGATTTATACTCATTTCCAAGTGTTTTCCGCATGGCCTTTCTCCATACCTATCCGTTCTTTTGCATGTACTCGTAGTTGTTCGTCATTGCTACTCCTTCTTCATACTGGTGCAACATCCCGCTGCTAAACCTGTCGGTCCTTTTCGAGGAAGAGTGGCGCAAAGTGCTGCTGCCTCCAGCTAAAGATGGTAGCGGTCCTTCCAAATGCCAGGTCTACGCTGTCAACTACAGTCAGCTCCTTCGGCAATCCACTGACACCCTCTCTCCCCAAGCTGTCCAAATGCACCTCAATGCCAGCAACTACACCTTGCCCACCCAAGGCTGCACTTCGTGGACTTTCGACAAGTCTGTCTACCACGACACCATCGTCACGGACTGGAACCTGGTCTGCCAACGAGATTACATGCCCACCCTGGTCTACGTTATTGGTTCCATCGCATCCATGGTGAGTGGGCGTGACGTAAGACTGGCCGCCAACGGTGGCTGTTAAGTTCGAGCTCAGGCTTTTATGGCTTTACAGATTGGAACGCCATTAGGAGGCTACTTGGCCGATCGCTTCGGTCGTAAAGTCACCTTTCAGATATATCTGCTGTCATTACTGCTCTTTGGCTTCAGTACAACCTTGGCACCCAAGACCGACGGTATCAGCGGCTTTTGGGTCTTTGCTTGCCTGGTACTGCCCCACTTTACCTTTGTCTATCCCAGCTACCTCATTTCCTCCACTCTGGGCTTGGAGATTATCACCTCGGACTTGCGCGCACCTTTCTACGCTCTGCTGACCGTCGTTTACTCCCTGGGGTAAATGGGCCCTCTTTTCTTGTCACATTCTCCTTCTGAGCAGCAAGTTATCTTGCAGGGCAGTCTCCTTCACCTTGGTTGCCTATCTCTTCCGTTCTTGGCGCAGCATGATGCTAGGCACGTTGCTTCCCTTCACTACCTTCGGCTTTTGCTGGTTCGTCATGCCGGAAAGTCCGCGATGGCTGTTGAGTCGGCAGTCGCGCTTTCCCGCGCTGCGACGTTTTCAGCGTAGAGCGTCGGAGGAGGAGGAGGTTAAGACCCAAAGTCAGCTGACGTACTCGGACCTCTTGCGACGACCGACCATCCGTTGGAGGACCCTGTTGATGACCATCATGGCCTTCAGCGTCCAGATGGTGTACTATGGACTCAACTTCTTTGCACCCAGGCTGGATGGCACCAATCCCTAGCTCAGCTTTTGTCTGTCCAACCTGATGGAAATTCCGGCTGCGGCGCTGATACAGCTGGTCTGTGACCGACTTGGACGGAGGCTGACTTTGATGACCATCATGGCCTTCAGCGGAGATCAGCATCTGCAGCGGCCATGATTGCTCATTGGCCTTGTCAACTTCAGCTTCTTTTCTCTTAGCGTAGGTACTGTCTGCTTGAGCACACTGGCTCTTCCAAGGCAGGCGCCCTTCGCCGCCATCTTGATACTCTTCCTGGTGGCCAAGCTCTTTGTCACGGCGGCCTACACCGTCGAAGAGCTGCTAGTCAACGAGCTGCTGCCGACGGTTATTCGGGCCAAAGGTATAGCTCTGGTCAGCTTTACCGGCACCCTGGGGGCCAACGTTGGACCATCACCATCTACGTCGCTGGCAATGTCCCCAACATGGAATACTTCTGCCTGGTCATCTTCGGCTCAATTATGATCTTTGCCAGCATTTGCACGCTTTTCCTACCGGAAACGACCGACCGACCGCTACGTACACTGCCTTAATTCTTTCCTCTTATCACTCGCTGTCCATCATCCCACCACCTTACGATACATCGTTGCGTCTTCTAGTGTTCTACCAGAGACATTTGAGGACTGCGAGAAGGAAGAAAAAATTCTTTGGCGACCTCTTCGAAGAGGTGGCTCAAAGCTACAAGACCAGGCTTTATGACTTTGTCCAAATGCAACAGACGAGAAAGTTCGGCAGCTGAGAGTAAGTCTTAATAAGTATTGTAAATGGCCGTTACGTTAAACTTTGCTTCTCAAAGGCTGATATAGCTGCAGAGACAGAGTAATATGAGAATGGTAGAGGCCGGTAGAGCGGTAAATGTCAATGATATTTTCGAGCTGTCATTACAGACATCCCTGTCGTTGCAAACGAAGAGCTCACCCGGTCCGTAGCTCAAGAAGCCACCACGAATGCCACTAACTTTCCCACTGACGGCCATGTTTTCCTTGATGGCATAATCCCCGGACCCGGCGGTGGGTTCTAAGAGGCCGCTGGTCTGAAAGATACCTCTGACGGCAGGGTCAGTGCTGTAGGCATTCTCGTCGAAGCATCCTCTCGATACAACTGGCCACACACAAAAGAAAGTCTATAACCGACTTTTCTCCTGCTAATGAACAGATACTTACCGCCATTGATGCTTTGATTGTAACGGACCACCAGGGAACCCGTGTACTTGTAGCAGGCGCGGCAGTATTTGATTGTGGTGGTGCTACTGTTGTACAAGTCTCTGAAAGATACCTTGGCTCGTCGACAATCATGAAGACGATGTTGCGCTTGACTTACGGACAGTTTGCATAATCCTTGACAGGGACATTGGCAAAGACGTTGCTTTTGCAGACGTAACAGCGCACTACACCGATGTCCTGAGCACCAATGAAAACTAGGAAGAAGTCATTTGTCTTTATATACCGCACTTGGTGTTTGCAGATCGCACCTTGTCCTCCAGTGAAGCAATCATTCAACCTTACCTGCAGCACTATGTACGAGGAGTATGATGAAGATGATCCACAGGTGAAGAGAGCCTTTCCAGAAGAGTACGTACCTCCATGGCTGCCGTCCGATGCAGACCATGGTGCAGACCATGGTGCAAAGGGTAAAGAAAAGCTCAGGATAAAGTGGACAATCGACGCAAGCAGCAATGATCTCTTCTTTGTAAAGGTACTCCACAAGTCAATTTTTCGTTGACATGCGCTAAGTGTCTGCGCTAGAAATGTTGAAGACCCGCGGCGGATGGCTCTTGGGCAGTTAATTTAGTATGAACTGCGCTTCCGGCATTACCAGAAACTTTAGATATCTTGTCCGGTGGAGGGTAACGTTGCGCTTTTTCTATCCGCCAAACGACAATGAGGAAGTACGTACTAAGAGTTCGAACGGACCGTGGACGAGCAAATTGTAGCTTGTTAATCAGAATTACTTTGGTGATCATGGTGTTAGGGAGTGGTGAGTGGTCAACATACGTATTTTTGGCGGAGAGCGCCGGAGACTACTGTAGGAGATCCAACTTCCAAACGCCAGTCATCAGGTACTTGCTCCATCGCTTCCATGCGCCGCTTGGAAAAACGATCTTGTCGAGTTTGTGTGCCCAGTTCCCAGCTGGAAAAGTTCACGCTAGACCATTGGTCGCTACGTTTTTTGAGCCCGCCCTTACGGAGTTTACCACAGCGCAATCATTGCGAATAGTGCATTTTCGAACTGCAGTTCTCTCATCTTTTTCGCCTTTCATTCACTTCCTGCTTCCCTTGCATTTGTTGTTGCTTTTCGACTAGTTCCAGTTCCTTTCAGGTGTCGTTATCTTGCAGCCCAAACGTCAAGATGCCACCCAAAGTAAGCAAGTCGAAGAAGAAGGAGGATGGACGCTTGGCAGCCACGGTAAGCTTCTCTTCCTCATTTGCCTGGTAACATTTCCAAGAAACCCCTGTTGCGTTTCCTCGATGCAGATGGGGGTAATTCAGGAAGTGCGAGACTTATTAAAGCCATCGAATATTCGTCAGGTGCAGAAGGAACTTAAGGTCAACAATCGTCGTCGACAGCCCAGCACCAGCAGCTGTGACTCTTCAAGCGGATCTGACTCGGATTCTGACTTGGACAGCCACTCTTCCGACTGCACCACTTGTTCTAGCGCTTGCCACTCCACCGACTGCTCCACCTGCAGCCATTCCACAGACTGTTCTACCTGCTCGGACAGCTACAGCCCGCTGCGCAATCCTCGACCAATCAAGCGAAAAACCAAAGCTCGCGTTCCTTGCGCAAAGCCGGCTGCCAAGAAGTCGACCACCAAGAAGTCTAATGGCAAAGGCAAGTCTACCAAGGGGAAGGAGAATGAATGCAAGAAGACGGAAACTAGGGAAAAGGCCACAAACTGCGCTGTGAAGTCGACTTCTTTCGCCACCAGTACTCCCAAGAAAAAACCAGGTAAAATTACAGACTTGCTGCTCAGCCCTGCTGTAAATTCGGAATGTCGGTATGACCTAACATGACATGACACGACGAGCTCTTATGACATGACAACGCAGAAGTAAAGCTCTTTTGCGTTGATTTAGGCAAATCCGCATCTGTTAAGAAGGAGAACGGGAAGAGCAAGAGCAAAAGCAAGACGGTACCTGTTGCCACCTTAGCTAGTCCTGTTTTTACTTAGACAGAAAAAAGATGGGGAGAAAACGTTCACAGATCGTTGTCAAAAGCAAAAGATAAATTTTATACTTTTTTATGCTCATTTATTTTGTTTTTTAAAGGTCTTGCGCGTTGCGGACCTTCCAGCTTTCTTGCTTTTGGCTTTAAGCTTTCAAGTTTTATCGTGGTGCTTTTGCACGGTTTCTAGTGTTATCCCAGTCTGCAACGGCGGAGATACCAGGTTTAACTTTGTCAGAGTAATCATGATATATCTTCTAAAATCTGGCCGATGTTTTCATACTCTTGCGTCTTTGTGGCTTCCTGGCTGTCACCAAAATACAGTTTGTCTCGAGCTGGGTCGTGTCTGGTGAAGTCCTACAGTCGTTCCGAAGGATCCGAACGAAAGACTTTCGCAGCATTCGGCTTGAACCTACCTTGTATTTTCTATTTGTCATCTGGATTTATCATTCCTTTCAGCTTGTTGCGCGAGTGGACGCGAAGAGTGGACTGTCTCGAAGATATACTCTGCTGTAAGCGCATTATACAAGAAAGTACCGATTCACTGGGTGTCTTGCAACATTTCGTGTTGGTGTTTCAGGATCGGTATGTCTGTGACAGCACGAGGCACCGCGAGAGCTCTCCAGCTCGACCTACTTGCTGTTGCCAGGCCAGATGTGCGGCAGCGACGAGCCGCGCTCTGCTCCTTCCTTCCACCCGTCATGAACCGCAGGCTCCGAAGCACTCGAGGGATGAGCATCGCTTGGGGTCTTGGATGGCTGCTTTACAGAAGCGCCCGTCTTCGCATCGACCTTCCGGTCGACCAAACAGGAACTCTCACTCCCCATCACAGAACCGTAAGTCCTTCTCTTTATTGCTTGAGGTATACAGCACAAGCGCAGTTGTCGCCGGTATGTTGAACGGTTCCTGTATCGGTATTCCAGGCTTGGAAGCAATCCAGTCTTTGGAGAAACAACAGTGGAAACAGAAGGAAGGGTGGCTTGGAAAGGAGCTTCGGGATCAAAGAGGAAGCAGGTCAGCGCAGCGACCTCATCGCAGTCTTCACCATTCCAACGCTGTGACTTCCTCCAATGCTCACCTCGGATTGGCCACGGGTATCGCTGGATTTCTACCGGTCATCAAGAAAGCGATGACTTCGCCTGCTACACTGCAGCTACAAGACGCTCTGGTCGCGGTCAACTCCAGCAAAGCCATTTATGACGGTGTGATGCAGTCGTGGTCCGCAGTGAAATAGTTTCGTTCTCCGTTGGCTGCCGTTCTGTCGGTCTTCTGGTTAGATTTTACGCATATAGGTTTGTAGAATAGGATGCCTTGTCTTTGTATTATCCTGGTTTCGGACAGTTGGACATATCGACCCAGGGTTTTTCCCTGTTGTTCCCTTATTCCGACGGTTTTCGATACTAGCCTGCTAAACGACGCTCCGCTGTTTACTCCAATGATAAATATCACTAGTGATGTTGGCATATATGAATATTATATTAAATTAAAACTTATTAGATGCATTTTGTATCTAATATATTATATTAACATTTATTAGAAGCCTCGACCGAGGCCGGATATTCATTAGTATTAAATTAGATGGAAGCCAGAGCTGAATATATTATATTAAAATCAACTCGCAGGGCGCTCCATATTAAAATTATTACTATGCGATTTCGGCTTCGGTTGATTAAAATAAGGCTTGATTTGCACCAAGCGAAAGCGTGCGACTCTGCACAGTACTCTGTTGGGTTGGATCATAACGCATCACGCACCTGAACATCAACGTATATTGACCAGCGTTCAGGACGATACATTGATTGTCAGCTTCGTTTGATTGGATAGTGCAGGTTCATGAGTCCGGCGATCCACCTGCATACTTGCAATGCTCATTGCTGAATGCGAAGCTGTGTGGTTTTCCAGGTTCTGTTGTGCGATTTCGAACGCTCTGTGTGTCGTTTCTCTAAAAATTGCAGGATAGTATGAGGAAATCAGCATGGCTGGGAAAAAAGGCAGTTTCTTGCAAGAATTTTGACCTATTTGTTGCTGGATGTGAAGATTTGGTCAAATGTATGTAAGGAGGAAAGTTTCCTGGCTTCGGTAACACCAAAGCGATGTTAGGAAGGAGGAGGGAAGTTCCCTTGCTCTGTTCACACACAAATCAGAAATATTATAATATACATTATAATATATTTTAATAAGCACCTGACGACACCACTTGATATATTAAAATCATACTAGATGCTCCGAGGTCGCGGCATATTATATTGAGACCATATTCTAACTTTGGCAGATCAGCTTTATCTAATCAAAATTATATTAGGTCGGGATACCCTAATGCCAACATCAGTAATTATCACGTTGAAGAGCTGCAAGTGAATCAGTGGACAATGCGAAACCAGATACCAGAAGGAATCACTGACCATGGGGCAGATCAGGGCTTAAACTCGGGAACTTCCGGTTTGGGTGGGGAGAATGACGTCGACGCACTCAGGGGTATCAGGCCAGATATCGCAATCTAGCTTTTGCGACACCCGCTGGCGCTTAGCGGCTCGGGCAGTTAGGCGCTGTCAGCGCTGGCCTCTGGGTGGGCCGCGGGCGACTGACACTGCAACGTTGGACGGTTGATTTAGACAGTGGAACCCCATAAACACAGAACGGCTCTCCAAGATCAAGTACAGCCCATTTCATAAACGGCAATCAGTTAATCAATATTTTTTAGTCTTGAAACACCACTTCGAATGTAGTTAGAGACTTAGAGCACCGAGTCTCTTGACTGGGAAAGACAGAATCTCCGCTCGCAGTTTTCTCTGTTCACGACAGGTCGAAAGTAGTGCTGGCAAAAATACGATTAAAACTCGATACGATATTTTTCGATACAATATCGACGCATATTTTATCGCGGTGTTCGATATTCAATCGATATCGATATTCCGTTACGATATTTTTCCCTTACCGTATTTTCGATATATCGTATCATACCGCAGCGATATATCGATATTTCTGGAATTTTAGTTCTTCAGAATTCCATTGGTCCAAGTCCAAAAACTCAAGAAGCCGATTTCCACATAAAGTATTATTAAGATCGAAAACGTGGGATGCAGCAAAGACATGAGTATACCAAGACTTCAAACGCATAGAAACCTGGACAGAAGTAGTACCAGAACCGAATGGGCGGAGTGTGCTCGGTACACTATGGCCAAAATCAAGCCTTTGAAATCAACCATGGTCTTCCGTAAACGGGACATCACTGACGAGTTTGCCATTCAGATCGAAAATATATCGATATGGTGCGATACGATATCGCCGAATATTTTACTGCGTTCTTCGATACGAGTTTCATATCGATATTTTCGATACTATATCTGCCGCATATTTTATCGCGAAGATTCGATATATCTCGATACGATATCGGTATACCGTACTAGTCGCAGGAGACAACTGCGTAATTGTTGCGAGAGCTCCGCCTCGAAGACTGGCCTTCCAGCGGAGCTTTAGAATGAATCTCAGACCACTTGAGTCATCGTAGAAACTAGAGTTGCCGAGTATCCTGCATCAGCTGGTGTAGGGGGAGCTCAACCAGGCGACTGGCCGCAGCTATGACGTAGACTGCACTCGTGGCCAGCTGGCTACCACGGGGTAAATGGGAAAATACCCCATGTCCGGTGTCAGCTGGCCTATAAAAGCCGGCACGCGACGCCAGAAAAATCTTTATGTTGTTTAGTCTAACAGGCACCACATCAACAACGGAAGCATGCCCGTAAGTTGTTTGGGGCTCTGATCAGCCATTATGACTACCAGGCCATGCCTTAATTCCACTAGACTTCTTCCAGTTATGGGCATGCGGACGGGTGACAGAAAGGGCAATCCATGCTCAAACCCGTCACAAATTTGCATGCAGCCCCGAATGGCTCTTTTCGATTTGTGGCGGGGACGAAAGTGGCGTACAGTTCTCGTTCAGAAAATGGAGTATGGTATGGCAGTCTTTGTCACGATAGACGAAGAAGGGAATCATCTTATCAGATGTCCACAGTGTGATGAAAATATACACCATCGATGTTGAGAACCTGTAAGCTTCTAATGTAGCCATGGGTCGATGTAGAGAAGGGTAGTATATGGTGTAATATTATTGCGGACAAACTTAAGCCCAAATCAAAGTGGCAGTGGCTCGAAGTCATCATCATCCGTGCAAATTCGGGTAGAGGTTTCTCAATCGTTCTGAACTGTTAAGCTAGAATTGTTACAATGTAGACTTAAAAATCCAGCGAGCCAGGCGATCCTCCCGAGCGGCTCCTGAACGAAGAAGAGTTTCGCGACTTCGACTTTTCTCCGAGGGAACAGCACGTCGCATGTCATGCCTGTGGAAAGAACGTGATTACGCTCGGGAAAAAGCACACCATTTTCGGGTCCGATCTTGAACGTCATCAGGGGACAAAGAAGCACGGAAAGCAGATGTCTCAGAACACCCCCGTAGACAGCTCCTGATGAGAAAAACGTCGAGAAACGAACGATGGCTCTGCACGAAAGTCCTGGAAACATGCCAGTCAGTACTCGTTTCCAGAAGCTTTAATGACTGTGGTTCAAGAGTCTTGCTGCGGTTGGAGTGCCTGTTCTTGCAGGCGACAACTTCAGACAATTCTCGAGAACGTTCTCTAAAAGTGGAGCGGCGATACCTCAAAGGCAACGACTGATGACCGTCGGTATTCCGGAAATAAAACAGGCGGAAAAGAAACGGATCATGGGCAAGTTTTGTGGTAAGCATTGAGTCATAAACTTGCAAACCTTTGAGACGATTAATATTGCATTTTCAGGTGAAAAGTTTTCCATCGAGGTTGACTCCAGTCCGACTACCAAGAGGCACTTCTTCGCTGTTTTACTGTTATCAGAGAACTCGGGCAAGGGCGAGCTGGTCAGACTGGAGTCTCCCAACAGTGTGACTGGAAAGACTACGGCTGAAACAGTCAAGAGCGTTATGCTGGAACACGGCTGCTGTTTCAGCTGCGCGCTGATGATCACATTGGTGACAACTTGGAAGCTAGACTAACCAAATGCGAAAGCAACAGTATGCCACTCGCACCGTAAGTTTTAGAAGTTACAGCCAGAATTGCCAGCACCTTCGAGGGTCTACGGTTGGATAACGAGTTGGATCCTCACGCTCCAGCTGAAGCAAGAACGACTGGATGGACAAGCAAACCTTGGTACACCGAAAGCAAGACTCAGCTTGTTTCTGCGCTCACTGCAGCCAAAGCCAAACTGGATTAAGTCTCCAAGGAACATCCAGAATCCAAATTCTGATTGGGGTAAGGATCTTCGAGCCAAGCCAAGCTGTCAGGATGATGGAAGACCGGGAATGCGTCCGTATGCGCGACACCACCCTTGCGAAGCGGGGCGTTACAGGGATAAGTCAAGTCTCGACTGCCGAAAGGACAGCTTACCTGAAGATCGCTGAAGAAGTAATGTTCATCAAGACGGGAAACCTAGACGCGCTCTGGAAGAGCCACTTAAAAGATCTTCCAATTTTACATGTCGTCGCTCTTCAGAATATTTGGACACCAGTAAATTTGGTTGAGGTTGAGAGATGTTTCAGTGTCATCAACTCGTTTTTCGGAAAAAAGTGTTACCAGGTGTCTGAAAATAACACTGCGGTTCTTATGAGTTTTGCTGTCAATATGAGACGATTGAAAGATTTTGACTCGTTGTTTTGACGAGCGGTTTCAACTCGTCGTTTTGACAAGTCTCCAGCATATGGAATTGTATAATGGTGTAAATTAACAGACTTAATGATGTACAGTAAATGAAAAATTTACCGCACTTTGTCATCGATTTTGGACTTCAGTTCCACACGGCTACTTCTGTTGTTCCGCTACGTGCATTAAACTGCAAACAGACGATCTTAAACCAGTTATGTATTCTCGGAATGTTCATGCGGCGCAAATAGCAATGTAGAACTGTAGTGAACAGCTTTGTAAAGTGCCTGTCAATGCCTGGCGCTCTATTGATTGACGAGTATTACCTTGTCAGCATAGAAAAAGCGGTTAATATTTCTGGCATGCATAGGCCAATTTATGTACGGTAGTGCGCGGCAGACTGCACTATGTAGGTGCATGTCGTGCTTTGGTACCGCGCTCGGCACCTGTTCTTTAATTCGCCAAAAACGCAGAATTTCCAGCAACTCTAGTAGAAAGCTGTTCAGGCATTCTAAAGCCCTTAAATTGAGGCAAACTATGGCAAGCCTGAGCCTATGGCGGAAGATCAAAGACAAATTTCTTGGCACCGAAAGTGGTCTCTACCATTTGTCATCTGCTGTACGTACAGGCATAGTGCATTATTATACCCTGTTGATCGTGCAGTGCCGTCAAGTGGTACTATCAACAAGGTTATTAATTCCGTATTGATAAATACGCCAACATCTTCGAATGATTAGTACAGAATTGATTGATCAAATCCGAAACTACGACTCATGCCTCATCAAAAACTTGGAAAAATTCGTCAAAAAAATTAGAAAAATCAGAAAAAATCGGGGAATCATCCTGGGTAAAGGAGCGTGCTGTCTGGAGCTCGAGCTTCCTCTGATAAGTTCGAGATTCAGATTTCCTTGGGTATTGATATTAGGCTGGCTAAATCACCCGTCCAACTGCCAGTCTGGCAGCCTGGTAGTTTTGACTTTTCTGCCTTCATCACTTCCGGTCGTTCTTTCCGGAACAATTCCCATCTCTTCTGGATTTACCTGCTTGTTTCTTCCACCATCGGTGGATATCAAGTTGATCTACACTCTGTGGACGATCCGGGTTATCTTGGATTGTGCCGACGCCATCGTCCCCATATCTATTATCCCTTCCTTCGTGTTGTCAACGGTAAGCGACTTATCTGCCAGAGGCTCTTGTCTTGTTCCTTGACGTCTGTCATTTAGGGTCTAAGGCAACGCGTGAAGGAGGCTTGTTAATATGGACGGCGGACAGCAGGATGATCGTAAGCCGACAGCAGCCACCACCAAGCGGGAGAAGAAGTGGTACTTTACCTCGGAGCAACTGCGCAAAACTCCCTCCTCAGCCGCCACTGCCAACGAAGTGGCAGGCAAAGATGCCTGGTACCGTCTACAGTGTGCCGAGCTGGTGCAGGCCATCGGCAGTCGTCTGCGTCTGCCGCAGATTGCCATCAACACGGCCATCCTGTACATGCATCGCTTCTATCAGTTCCACACCATGAAACGCTTCCACCGGGAAACGATGGCGCCCGTCTTTGTCTTCCTGGCAGCCAAGGTGGAGGAAACGCCCCGCAGGCTGGACGATGTCATACGGCACACCTACAAGCTGCTGAATGTTGATGGGCCAGAGCTGAATGCCGAGTCGGAGAAGTATTCGGAAGCTGTGCAAGACTTGACGACGCACGAGAATGTCCTGGTGCAGACGCTGGCCTTTGACTTGTCCGTCACCCATCCCCATACCCACGTTATACAGTGCTGCCAGTCGCTGCAGAACGCCATCCGCATGGACGAGAAGAAGGGCCTGGATGAGAAGTCGCGCCAGGAGAAGGAAGCCATTACCAAAGATCTGTCTCATGCTGCCTACGCGTTGGCCAGCTGCTCTCTGCATTACACCCTACTGTGTATCCAGTACAGTCCTGTCATGGTAAGACATGACGCATAAACACTAAGCTCCTCAGTGGACATCAGAACGATGCACATCAGGTTAAAAGATTGTTACTTGGTGGCTCTTGGCAGTCAAGTTTTTAGGTCAAGCAGTGTGAGTTGATTTATCTCGGTTGATTGGGCTGATGGTTAGCTGTGGTGTCTGCAGGTGGCTGCCATGTGCATATCCGTTGCGTCGGCCTGGACCAAGGTGCCTCTGCCTTCCGTTTCGCAAGAAGGGAAACACTGGTACGAATACATGGATGCCAGCCTGACCATGGCACAGATCGAGGCGGTTAAGGGTGACTTTCACCGGAGCATTTCCCTCTATCCCGAGCGTATTCGGGAGAAGATTCTGGCTCAAGTGATGGGCAATGGCCGGACATCGTCGGCCAAAGCGCCAGCAGCCTCTGCGGTGGCGGCGCCCGGTGTAGCCAACAAGGTGAATATAGTGGCCAGAAGAAGCTCTAGGGTTTGGCTAGCTGACAGAGCGAGAGGGGGGCATGGCTGTGGAACGTGTAGCGGCGGTTTATCATGACAGTACCTCGCGTCCATCGATGCAGCCTTGTCAACCCTCCTTTGCCCAGCTATGACCTACCTAGCTGATTTCTCTGTACTTTCAGTCGAGCTCGATCCCCCAGGATCCTGCCAAGCGTACACAGACGCCGACCAGCAGCTCGGCGGAAGGCTGGAATCAGAGTAAGTCAGGTTCACAGCTGTCCACTCCGCAGAAAACAGGCGAGGCCCATCCGCCAACCTCTGACCGTCCTCGGCCAACGCAGCCACCTCCTCCGCCACCTCCAGTGACTGCCAAGCGTCCGGTACCTGCTCCTCCAGCTGAAGCTAGACATGCACCACCAGGCGCTCCAGAAAGGCAGTCCACTCGTCCTTCGCAAGGCCTACTTCCGCTTCCTGTAAGACAGATACTCTCCAATTTCCTACATACTGTATTTTGCAGTATACAGAATGCACCATCTGCCATTTGGGTCATTTTTTACGGTTTGCAAGTTGGCTTTACTGCTTACAAAAGCGTAATTCCAGCTGGGAAGCGCAGCAAAATATCCAGATGGAAGACCATGCAGGGATGCATTTTGTAGCGATACACTGTACACGCG
>BDGG01000002.1:31782-128185 GCA_001949185.1 Ramazzottius varieornatus
TGATGTTGAGTCGGCTAAATAGTTTTGGCATCAATAGATCATTCAAACGCACAATACATTCTAGCCGTGGCTAAAATATTTTAGCTGCTTTACCGGCGGCTAAGATATTTTTAGCCACGGCTAAGAACGGCTAAAACGGCATATTTTAGCTTCGCCGAGCCTTCTATAACTTCCGGCGGGGAAGACATGTCGCCGCGACTGAAGTGCAGTGTTCAGAATTCTGTATGTAAGTTGCGATCACCAGTCCGATGATGTTAGGTCCACAAGGCCCAGAGTTGTGATTACGAAACAAAAAAGACCATAGAAATATCGAACTAGATCGGCAAATGAATCAAAACCAGTGATTTTGGCCATTTTGCCGGGAAAACCGTTTTGCGGCGAAATTTGTAGCTCTCGTTCAGGACGGCAGATTCAAGTTTCCGACCCCCAGTCCGTGGCTCAAACTCGGTTCTAATTACTTTCAACAAAAAAACTGCAGGTGTTCAGTACGACACAGGAAATGATTTTCGAAAGCGGTCCAGAAAACGCACCTTTTCTAGTTTCATGTCGATTTTCACTTCCTGTAAACAGATTTCCGGCCAGTTATTTTTCGTGGGACGGCAAATGGAATGCTGAACCAAGGAAAGTTAGTTCGGACGTTGAACAATAATCGAGTCGAGACCAACTCAATATAATGAGCGGTAGCAAGTTGGCCAGGACATGGTGTATATGACGCCCGCAGCAATTCTCATTGCCTACTTTCCTTCTTGCCATCTTTTCATACCTTCGCCACTTGCGCATCTTAGCCAGCTCATCCAAATTCCATAAGGTTAACTGCCCTTTTCCATCGGCGTATGTCGTCAGCAGACTTTTGTCACTTGGAGAAAACTGGCAGTTAGTGACGATGGACAGATGACCAGTCGTCTGCAGTACAAGCTCCCTCGTCCAACCATCCCACAGCCGTATGCTGCCATCGGTAGCCCCACAGGCAAACATATTCAGCTGGCTGTTGGAGAAGTGACAGCAGGTGTAGCAGGCCGGTATGTCGATAGTAGAATCCAGCGACGACCGGTGGGTCCCGAGACGATAGGCACCCGAGGCCAGGTCGAAGAAGCCTACACGGCCATTCATGGCTGTCGTTAAGAGGTTGCGACCGTCTTTGGAGAAGGCCAGGTCGCTGATGTAGACACTGTCATCGTCTAGCCTTAAAGTTCTGCTCTGAGAACGAAGGTCATAGATGACGGCCGGACCTGTAGTGCAGGCAGCGGCTATACGAGTGCCGTCAGGGCAGAACTCGACGCTGCTGATATTGCCACTACAGAGGTTGCAAACTCGGTGGACGACCTGGTCGCTTCGCTGATCCCACAACATGATGGTGCGGTCCATGTCGGAACCGCTGACGATCAGACCGTCATGGCAGCTGCACACGTCACAGCACAGCAGCGAAAAGTCGCTCTCGCCGACCCAGATGGGCTGGCCGCTGCTCACATCCCACAAGTACAGACAGCCATCCATCCCCGATCCAACCAACCTATAGACAGACGGACAGCATTGCCAGACTTGCGCCATACCTATCTTGTCTTCAAAACGTTCTGATAGCTGTACTTACTGCTTGGCCTCCGAGCTGGTTCGGACCTGTGATATGGAGCTTCCAGCATTCTTTAAGCTCTTCATCAGCTCAAAATTCCCTAGCTTCCAGATATCCAGCGAGTTATCAGCAGAGGCCGTGGCCAGCAGGTCGTCGCTACCGAGGAATACCGCACTACGGATGGCTGCATGGCGGAACACCAAACGCTTGATATCTGCCTGCAACAGTCGCAAAACGTCGTCTTCAAGTCAAGATACTACTGGCTGTAGATTCTATTAACATCCCATCATGGATGCGATACCTCTCAGCGACCTTTTTCAAAATGTCGCTGGCTTCTCCATCTACATCGCTTAGTACTTCATCGTCCATTCCCACAGTGTCCTTCAGCGACTTCCACGGACCGCTGCAGCATTTCCCTTCGATGAGTTTTAATCAAAAGGAAAGTAGGGAGTATGGCTGATCAGCTTTGACATTATTACCAAGAGAGTAGCAAAACCCATCCGACCGCAAACGACAAGACCTAAAGAGAAGTTGGCTGGCTTTCCAGAGGGATCAGCCATCACAGAACATCGCTAAGAAACCGTCTGCAGCCCACGCTGCATCGAGTGTGGTAAACACTCTGGGCTGACCGTATCGCAAGTTGGGTAGAAATGCACAACTCGGCGGCTTAGCTTAGTCAGCGGACAGAGCCGTAGGAAAGCTAGCAGATTTGGCAGCTACCTTGATTGGCCCTGCTCGAAAAACAATACCGCACTTAACATATGAGAAGTCTTTTAGACTGTTAGAGGGTCTGTAGCGTGCGCAGCTAGAAAGTTACTGTACCTCCAGGTCGACCGGTGTACGAGTCGCCACTGAATATTCCTCCGCCAACGGTGCTGACGAAGCTCCCTTCTTTATCGTGTGAGGTGGTCAGTCCCGTACATGTCCACTTACTTTCAAACTTACACGTACCAATGTACTTTCTCGCCCTCGGACTGGTGTCCAGCGCAGAAAAGAAGCCTGCGAAAGAAAACATCTTGTATGTTGGTAGAGATTCGCCCAATCCCCGCATGACGTCACAGACAGTTGAGCGCGCGATCAGTGGACAGTGACGCCACGCACGACCAGTTTGGACCAATAAAATTACCGTCATTGACCGTCCAGCTCCCCTTCACCGCTTCCCCTTCTCCCACCAGATTAAAACCATGTAGACGTTTGGGGTCCTTGTCGTTGGCGTGTCCTGCATCCCTGAAGCTGTTGAAGCAGATATTCGATCCGTCCGAGTAGTAGTCGCAGGCGAAACTCTTGACATCGACACGTCCGCCGTCAGCCGCAGCTGCAGCAGCAGCCTGCCCACCTACAAAGAGCCCTCCGTCCTTTCCTTATAAACCATGTTTATGGCATAGTACGCCACGCCTTACCTGTCGAACCAGCAAGGATACCGGAGATAATGACCAAGAACATTGCCCAATGCCTACGGTAGTGTGGGGAAACGTCTATGGAGAACATTATGATAAGTCAAAACTTTATTTACCGCTCGCTTGAAACCCCCCACGGCTGACCAAGCGAAGCGGATCCACGAGCCAGTTTCGATCTTTTGTTCACAGTAGAAACTCTTTGAAAGTTGGGCCAGCGGTCAGTATTGACAATGAACTTCTGGTTTTTGGGTTGAACTGTTGGCTTCTCCAATATATATTTGCAGAACTTGAAATCTCTTTCAGTCGGCGGCCGACTGGGTAGGCTGCTTTACGCTACTTATTGCATTAAATTAATCCATCGGATTGGAGGACGAGCAACCTGGAAGCCTGGAGAAGTCCTCCGATTTTGAGGCCACTGTGCACCAAGAGTGGGTACGCACAGGAGTGAAGTCTGGGGATTGTGGTCGTATGATTCTGATGCCAACGACTGTTGCAGGTGACAGTATCGCAGATTTGGTGATCAAGCTAGCGATGTCTTAAGAGCAGCTGCCGCCTTCCGGTCCTGTGGAACGTGTCTACTTAGAGAATGGGGAGGCCGTACTGGGAAGCATGTCACCTGCGGAGAGGTTGCTTCACCTGAATAGGGCGCTGCAGAAAGTGAAAGATGAAGCGTATATTGATCCCTCCTATAGCGGGCAGCCACACTTCCGGATAGGTCAGTCGTCGGGTCTTGCCTTGTGACTTGACCCTTCACGACATGAACTGATCCGATATAGCAATTGTTGCTGCAGCACATTAGTCTGACTATTTCTTGTAGGAGATGAGGTGGCGGTCCTATCACAGTGCTTTTACTGCGCCAAGGTACCTCCTCTTGCTGTGTGTACCTAACCTACGGTTGCTGGTCAATGTCAGTCATGCTATAAAATACTGTTTGCAGATCACAAAGATGGATCTGGATTGGATTTGTGAGGAGAATGAGAAGAAAGTGCCACTGTACAAGGTCTCGTATCGTGATTAGACCAAACAGTAAGACTGTAATGGTGCTGTATATTCTGCAACATGTCGGGCAGGTGTGCTTTTTAGACGACGTTGGTTGTTTGTTGCAGCGAAGCGGGGCGAGAGTGGGTTCCCGAATACGATGTTAGCGCTCTCAGCGGCCCGGTGTACCAGCCCATCCAACTGTGGTTCGCCCATCGTGACAAGATCCAAAAGAAGTACGTGTCTCCTTCTCTGTCAGAAAAGCTAGTCAGCTGAAGGAAAACTGCTTGTCCTTCCAGATGGTCGGCGCTGCCAGCAGAGAGGAAAAAGGATGTTTTTCTTCTTGACAAAGAGGATTACGCCAAAGTAGCCAGTGCCGTCGATGAGCACTTCCGTCAATCCTTCTTCATTCACAACCCGCAAATGTCTCTGAGAAAGTTTCTAGGTCTTCACTGAGCTCGAGGTCAGCCATCAATCCAAGCGTAGCCCGCTGCTGATCTGGAGAGCCACATGTTTAACTTATATCCTTCTGTCTCTCAAGATACCAGCACAAGATGCTGTAATTACACCCCGCCCAAGCCAACTTGCTAACAACTGGGATTTCGACGAGGAAAAATTCAGAATGCCACACTCCCGTTCGTGTTTCATCTTTCTCCATACAACTTTTCAAGCTGCTTCGACTGAGCTATGATAGGTTCAGTTATGGTGACAAGCTGTTCGAAAAGCTTGACTAGTATGACTTCCGGTGGGGAAGACATACCGCCAGGGGGTCAGACGCTCTTTACAAAATTCCATGCTTGACTTCTTATCCTGACATTGATGTAAATAAACATATAACTATTCTAATAGACGAGAAGGATCGAGAAAGACCAGAAAAGGTCCAAGCGAACTTGAAAAACGATTTAGAACCGTCGAACCTGACCGTTTTGCCGGGAAAACTCGTTTTCGAAAAACTTTCCAACTGTTTTCCAGAACGGTTAATTTGCGGTTCCAGCCACTTTTCTGTTACAGTAGTTCTATGTTTGTGTTAATTGTTTTTCGTAACCGTACCGTGGGGTGCCAACGGAAAACTGAGAAACAGTTTTTCGAAAACGGACCCGAAAATGACAAAAGTTGGTGCGTTTTTCACTCAGCCATCCTCCCCCTGGTTAACGTCGATCATGACTTTCTGTAAACAGAGTTTTGGCCAATAGTTTTCCGAGAGGCAGCAAAGAGAATGCTAAACCAGGGAAAACTGATTTGGAAGTGGAAAACTAATCGAGTCGAGCTAGGCTTGGTAAAATGAGTGGTAGCAAGTTGGCTTGGGCGGGCTGTATATGACTGTTCTTTACTCATACAGTCAACTCAACAAACCGAACGAACCAGAACGTGGCTCTAACGACGACCTACCGACGTTGTTAACATCTTTACGACTATTTCACTCGATCAACATCCCCTACTTACCAGCATGCACTACCAGACAGAAATCACTCTGGAATTTTCACATAGAAATTAAGAAATACTTGCCGTTTTGTCGGCCCGCAGGCTTCGATCGCGTTTCCCACAGCCATGGACTTTGCTTCCTTCTTTCGACGTAGCTTTAATTTGTCTACCGTGTTCGACACTTTGTCCATTTTTTTCATCGCTCAAGTTGTACATGAGCCGATGCTTGCTTTGAATGTTCTGTGAGATGGGAAGTTTGGGTAGTATCAAATTAGTCTTCTGGCGTCTTCGCCACCAGAAGCTTGCTTCGATATTCCCGCCCGTCTTGGTGTTGATCTCCCAGGGGTTATTTGTGTTTGTGTACTCATTTGCGTACTGCGTAGTACACGTACGCTTGATGTCTTGCAATAAATGCCAAAATTTGCCAATATTTCCTATCGATTTGAGGTCTCATGCAAACCCGAGAACATTAATTCCCGGTATCTTGCCCAAGCACAAATTTGCATCAAAGTGTCGTGATATCATCGATGTTTGCGGTCGACGGTCAGGTCTTTGTATGAAACCCTGGCGATTCACACAGTGGGCGTGGGCATAATGAATCCTGCGGGCATACTTTCGGCACGGATGGTCCCTGCAGTTGTTACAAAGAGTTTTACAAGACAAAGCCGTGAAATGAATCAGGTATGACGACCTACCGCCGGGTTGTCCAGAGTAAAAGTTTCCTTGAAAGAGTCCGCCGCCGACTCCCACCTCATTTCCTTGTTCGTCCTTCCAGAATCGTGGAGTTCCGGTGCAGGACCAAGTGATGCCAAAAGTGCAGGCCCCAATAAACTTTTTGGGCTTCGTTTTGTCGATGAATGCAGAGGTGAAAAAACCTTCCAAGGCAGAAAACACTTTATGAAATGGCCGAGAGCAACCTTTGATCCACTGCTTCCCACTTGACCGACAATCAAATCGGGCAAGTTTCCTGTGGCATTACAGAAAATGGCAGACGGGCTGGGCTTGGCTGTGAACGTACCTTCATCGCCGGTCCATGTTCCGTGAATGGGTTGGCTGAGGGCCACCACGGCGAAGCCTTGTAGTCGCGTGGGGTTCTCGCTGTCCTCAGCTGTGGCCGATCGGTAGTGGGTGTAGCAGACGTTGCTTCCATCAGAGTAGTATTCGCAAGCAAAGGCCTTGCCTTCGCTGTCCGATCTGGCTGTCACTGACATAGCCATACCTGCAAGCAGGCCACAACCATCGTTAGGGCTTACTCGCAACGTCACTTGAAACATAAACAATATCCCAAAGCGGCAAAGAGATCACAGCCTAGTGTCCTCAGCCACTCACCTTGGAACCAAAAGCAGGCCAAGCATACCAGCGACAACATTGTCACCATCTTCTTCTCTGCTTCTTCAGTCAGACACCAAGCAAGTAAAGCTAAAGAATGAAAACTGATAACTGGGTGGGATGTTCAGTCGTGGAACGGAACGGCTCGACGAGGACAGTGTAGTGGAATTCCGGTAAACCACAGCCCTGTCATAAGCCTATCCCCTCGATCTCGTCTTTTGGACTTTACTCCACTAATCTGATGGTAGATTTGCACTATGTAAGGAACGTGCTCGACGACAGCTTCATCAATCGCAATCTTTAGTTGAGTCGACTTTGAAATCTTGAAACCAGAAGCGCAACTTTTGAATTCAGCCAGAAGCCGAGTCAGAAATCTTTGCCGAAAGAAACATGGCCGACGAACTCAGCCAAGATACTGTATTTTCAGTTTCAAGTCTGTCGAGATATCAATGGACGATCAGACTGTTCGAGCTTTCACATATCGCAAACTCTGTACTGAAAACAAATGCGTAATTTGATCCGGGCAACAGAAATTTTTTACTCGCAACTGCAACGTAACGCAGTAGAAGTGTGTGGCCTATAATCTTTTGGCTCCTTTGCTCGGCCTTCCCAGTGGCCAGAACCACTAGCTAGTGTATATGGAACGTCGGGAAGTGATGCCAGCAGATGCCAGCTCAGACTGCGCACGGTGTCATTGTTGTTGACTGAAAGCGTGCGCAATTTGAGAAAGCGATCTGGATGAATTTATTTGTCGACGTCGCATATAGTTTTCAAGTTGGGAACTGGATAAAGTTGAAAAAGTGGGATTATTGAGAAGGTCCGGTCGGCTGAGAAGCGAACTTGATTGGACCTGCGGAAAGGTAGGTAATGATGAGGTTTGTATCTGGTCACAGTCTTCACTTCTATAATATTGGACTTACTTCCGGGTCTGCCGCTGTATGCCGCACCACGGAACATGGCGCCTCCTAGTCCAAAGGAAGTGTTGGTGGCCGGGTCGAAGGTGAAGGTAGGTGGCGTGCTGCACTCGAAGCCGTCACTGAATATGCAGGACCCGATGTACTCTCGGGGCGCGCTTGCGTCAACTGCGCTGGTGAAGATTCCTGCCAGTTTCCAACAAACAGGTTTTGGTAGAGAGACACACCAGTACTCGTAGGCTAGGTTAAAAGACGCGTAAAGACGGAAGACTCTATATCAAATGCCATTACCGTCTTCTTTACGCCAGCTTCCACGGATAGAAGCACCCAGCATGACTATAGCAAAGGCCGGATCGAGACGATCTGCAGCATAGCGCTTGTGGTCCTTCAGGGTCGACTCGCGGTACTTGTAGTAACAGACATTGCTTCCGTCCGAGTAGTACTGGCAAAAGAATGGTCGGCCGCCCAAGACCTCTTCAACTAGAACGACAGACTATCATAGCTATATAGCTCGATTATGGAAAAAAAACTATTTGTCTCTTACCTGTCATACTCTTACCTGTCATAAAACACAAAACGGCGACCAGAAACAGGCTCTTCGTCGTGACTTCCATGTCAAAGATATACTATTGTTCTCACAGTGAGCGAAGTGTGGGCAGGCACCGTGGACCTCTGCTAAGGTTTGACAAACAAGCATTGGCAGTGTGCTGTCAGAAAAATTTCAATGTCAACACTACGGCACACAAATAAAACTATACGTGACTTCTAGTGGTAACATACAGTAGGTAGGGAGCCATGACGCAAAAGTCTCGATGAAAAAGTTACAAAAGAAAGCGGAACTGGTTGGAGGCAGTTTCTTCGTGACAGCCTAAATGCGCAAGAAGGAAGTTGCCAATTGTACATCAGCCCCACGGTGGACTAACTCTATTCCTCTCCAAAATATTTTTCCTTTGCGCTTGTGATGTTGAGCTGACTGAAGGATTAGAACATTTTGATGGAACAAACATAGTTCCTGCATGCGGATTCGGCATGGCTGACCAAGCCGGGCGTGACTAACCGCCATGTTCCGCAAATACGTAACAACTGGAAGTGAGGTTACGTCATCGCAGATTTGGCCACGCCCCGTACGGGACAGCTGTTTGGGAAATCCCATTCATTCTGATTGTTTGATTTGTAATCACACATGCAACCAGATCAGCATGATATTTCAGATAGACTCGATAGAGTGTCCAGACGGAAACGATATCGATTCTTGCATACTTGATTTTAGATCTGGGCTGTTGCACAGGAATTAGCGATCAACACGGGTGTCTTGGGAAGAATGGCTGCCCAGCCTGCCCTCAAGTCGTCGCTGCATTCTCAGTTGTATCGCGCTGTCCACACACTGGTTGCTGCTGCCAGTCGCTCCGATCCTTCCCCTCCTCCAAGCCTGCAGTTCGTCCCAACTCACGTCTCAGCTCGCCACGACGACGCTGCTCGTCTCTCCGACTTTATCTTCTCCAAGAAGAAACTAGTGTGTTTAACGGGGGCGGGTATATCAACCGAGAGTGGCATACCTGACTATCGCGGCGAAGGTGTCGGGTTATACGCTACCTCACGTAAGAAGCCCATGCAGTTCGCTGACTTTATGGCTAGTGACAGGTTCCGACAGTCCTTCTGGGCCAGGAATTACGTCGGCTGGAATTCCTTCAACCAAGTGCAGCCCAACATGACGCACGTCTTCTTGGCCAACCTAGAAAAGCGCCATGATAAAGTGCTTCACTGGTTAATCACACAGAATGTCGACGGGCTGCATATCAAGGCTGGCTCCAGACGAATAACCGAGCTGCACGGCACCTCCTTCCAAACGCACTGCCTCAGCTGTGGATACATGATATCCCGCAAGACGTTTCAAGAACACCTGCGCGAAGCCAACCCCTCCTTCCATGCCGTCAGCCTGGCTATCCGTCCGGATGCTGACGTGGAGTTGACGACAGAGCAGGTTAGCAGCTTCAACGTACCACCCTGCCGCAAGTGCCAGAAAGGCATCATGAAGCCCTACATTGTCTACTTTGGAGAGAATGTGCCCAAGGAGAGAGTGGCCTTCTTGTACAGAATGGTGGAGGAGAGCGATGGACTGCTGGTGCTGGGATCCTCCATGCAGGTTTGTGCCGTCCGCCGCTCAATCAGCGTGGTCAATCAAGCCACAGTAGCTCCACAAGGCCGTGCCCGCCACTTGTCGCTTGGTGTTCAGCCTTGGTTGGGCACGGCCTTGTTAGATTAGCTCTAGTGAGCGCGCCGGTCCGCGCGGCCAGCCAGTTATGAACTTGAGATATGTCGAAGAAGCCCAGCGCTCGGATTGCGAAGGCGCTGGGGACTTGGGTGGATGGTTCTGGGACTTTTATTGGTCGTTGCAGGTTTATTCGGGCTACCGGTTTGCTGTCAGTGCTGCCCAGCAGAAGAAGCCGATCGCCATCGTCAACATCGGGTCAACAAGAGCCGATCATCTGGCTAATTTAAAACTCGATAACGTTCGTTGCGCTGATGTTCTATCCTTTATCAACATCGATAGTAACTCTGTATAAAGATTCCATCTTTCTACTTCTTAGAAAAATGCATGTTACAGTTTGAATCTTGACCGGTAGAATCCCAGTAATAAGGTTTCAGGTTACAGCGCTGGAGAATTATCCATTGATTTCGATAAATTCGCCGGAGACTGCACTTTTAAAGGAAGCGTCGGTGTTGGTTCGTGATCTGGAAAGACGCTCTGCGGAGTTGGCGGTTTGGAAGGAGGCGCTGGATGGCACTCTGCTTTCAGTCTTGAAAAGTGGGCTCTTGGTTGATGAGGCGGTTGAGGCCAGCCGTGCTGCGGCAAGTTGCTCCTGGCGCCCTTCGAAGGCCACTCTGAGGGGCGTAATTTCCTGCAGCGTGTTGTGCTGACTTCGCTGCCGTTGGGAGAAGGTCAGACGAAAGAAGGTTAGCCAGTTGAGCCAAACGATCAGTGCGGCCAGGAGGAGGCAGATGAGGGTGGTGACAAAGAGGAAGATGAAGAGGTTGATCCAGGGTACTTTCTCCGCCTCAGTCTCCAGCAAGGCGCCAGTTATGGTGGTCATGGTGGCCACTCCGGCATTGTGGGCGAACTTGCCAAAGCCCAAGCCAAGTCCCACGGTGTCTGAGCTGACGACAACGGGCACTGTCGACCACGCCAGAGGGCCGAAGCCGGTATAGCCCAAGCCGACCATCACCGTTAAGAGCGCCGCAGGGAATTGGGGGATGGTCAGCTCGAAGAGGAAGGCAAGAAAGAGGATGGCAGCGCAGCCCAGAAACCAGTATTCTCGGTGGCCAAACCTGTCCATCAAGTAGCCGGCCAGTGGTGCCAGCAGCCCCATGTCGTAGACTAGGCCGACGACATAACTAGAAGCTGACTCTGAGAAAGCGTAAGCTTGCTGTAAAGACCAACCACAGTGTCATAGATGGAAGATATAGTATATGTCTGATATTTGCATTGGCTTACGGAGATATAATTGGGTCCGTTGGCGGTGAAGGTGGAGACGGTGCCGTAGTAGAAGAAGATGATGAGGGTGATGGCCCAGAAGAGATGGTCGAAGCTCTTGATGGCCAGCCACAAGGAAGAAGGCTGGCCAGTGGCCGTGGAGGTCCAGACCACACCCAGGGCCCCCGACTTGTTGTCCAGGTAGGATAAAATGACCGCCGACGCCGAAGCGATGATAACCATGCCGACGGAGAACCACATGACACCTCGCATGCCGATATAGGGTAAGAGGGCGCCCAAAATCAGGTAGGCCGATGCGTCGCCGATCCTGTCGAACATGATGTGAAGGGAGAAGGATATGCCTAGCTCCTTGTAGAAGAACCATCCTGCTTTTATCCGATGGCCCAGCACTCCGTAAGAGCCGGCAGCCAGTCCCAGGATGATCCGACCAAGAACCAGCAGACCTAACGAGGCACCGCGCGACTTGACGTAAGCGCCGAGCGTGAAGATTATCCTGGAAAAGCCATCGACATTAATCCAAACGTCATTGCGCTTGCATGCGCCAATATCATCAGTCGGATGGTAACAGTATATACTTACGGGCCTATAAGGTAGAAGGAGGCTGTTACCAGTAGCGCAAACTTGGTTCCATATCTGTCGCTGATGGCACCGGCCAGCAAGGAAGCTGCCGCCGCTGCCCAGCTGTACATGGAGATGACAACATTGAACTGCAGGATATCAATGTCCAGACATGCATCTTCACCGTTACGGCATTCCTCGGCGGTCCCTGTCAGCCGCTGGACCAGAATACTGCTTTCCGAGATGAAGAACTCACTGAAGAAGGAGATGGCGCAAACCCAGAAGAGAATCCACCATCGCGTATCCATCAAGAATATCCATCAGTACCGTCCACCCCTCTCCCCCCACTCCAGCCATGCATGTACAAGTAATAAAGGTCCTCTGACAGCAGTCATTGCGGTATTTCCTCAGATAGTCAGTACACCAGGTTGTTGTCTGTCAGTAACAGACAAAAGCCTCGAAGACGATGAGAAACGTCAGGATAAACTCGCCTTGTTGCGAATACCTGGCAGCCAAATGTGCCGCTATTACATTTGGCCGCGAGCATTTTTCCAAGCAGTTCTTTTCAGTGCGAAGCACCAGTACGGCCAGTAAAACACTTTGTGTACAGTATCTAGAGGACGGGCATAAGATGCATACTTTTATCTGTGACTATGAAATTGGCTGTTTGAGGGGGTGGTATCCACAAGCACAGTGCATTGATCCTTGAGTTTGTGGGAAGGCGTTAGGCGGTGTGCCCTCCGACTGTCTAAAAAGGTGATAAGGGGAGAGATGATAATATAAGGCAAATGGCGGTCAAGACCACCAAGAAGGACAAGTAGGCTGGCTAGGGGACAGCGCCGGTGCTTCCATTCATGTTGAGGATGGCTCCCGAGGCCATGGTGGTCAGTCCACATCCCATGTAGGCCGCCAACTTGCCCGTACCCAAGGGCAGGCCCACACTTTCGCTGGCCACTACCAAGGGTATACTGGTCCCGGCTACCGGCCAAAAAATGGTGTAGCCTAGGCCGGTGAAAGCCGCCAGCACAGCGGCCGGGAAGGAGGTTCCCACCGTCAGGACCAGCAGGAAGGCCAGAAAGGCCAGGGCAACGGAGGCCGACAGGCTGTGCTCTCTTCTACCCTGCATACCTGTCCGTCATCCAACCCACCACTGGCGACAGAACACCGATTTCGTACACTACGCCCACCACATAGCTCGACGTTGCCTCCGAAAATTGATAAGTGGTCTGCAAGGCTTTGCGGAAGTTTATCATTATGTACGAGGTAAAACTAGCGGACTAGTCCATGTCAAATCGCATGAGGTAGTGGTTAGCCCTGCATCTCATCATCCGCTGATCAGACCTCGCCATGTTTTACTTTATTCGATAGAAGAAAACGTCGTTCTATTTGTCAAACATAGTATACAGGAAAAAAAGAGCGGATTTGTTGAGAGCAAGGGCGTATTGAGGTCCCTAGAAGGTCCGCAATTTGGCCCTTTTTCTACGAAGTTTCTAGGGAATGTTAGTCCGGGTTGTGCCAGGCACGGGCCTGACAGGCGACATCGTAGAAGAAGGGCCAAATTGTGGAACTTTCAGCGACCTCAATACGCTCTTGGTCGAGAGACATCCACTGGGAAGAGGGACAGCCGACGCAATATTAAAAGCCTGTTTTTCATAAAAACGAGCTGATTTTAATCATTCAAGTTACGCTACACATGCGTGTGTAGAATTTTGAGGGTGGGCAACTCCACCATGCAATTTCACAGGGACAACTCCGCTTTTTTTACTTCGCTTGAGTAGGTGTTGAGTGGGGATGGGGCCCGATGGGCACATAATTATACATAGAGGGTTAAGCTAGATGGTAGAATGCACTAACCGCCAGTAGATAGGGTCCATCGGCAATGAAGGCCTGGATGGCTCCTTCGTAGAGAAAGAGGAGGATGACGAGGAGTCAAAAGAAGACGTCGAAATAAGCCAGAGAAAACCACAGCGTTCTGGGTCGAAGGTTACGGGGATTGCTCCATCCGATGCCCAACCTTCTTTGCGAATCGAGATGAGCCATTACAGCCAGCCCCAAGGCCGCAACCATGGAGAACATGAAGCCCAACTATAGACAAGCCTCCAGGCCCAGCGGCCCGACAAGGGCGCCAAAGAGTAGAAAGACGGCAGCCGCACCTAGTCGATCAAAGAGAATTTCCACCGAGAAAGCCAGGGCCAGCTCCTTGCCCATGAACCGTCCAGCCTTCACTCGGTGAACAATGATAGCGTAGGCGCCGCTTCCCAGCCCGAACAACAAACGTCCCATCACCATCAGAGCATAAGCGCCGCTCGTCGTCCTTGCGTAAACACCCAGAGTGAAAATCGACCTAAGATAAAGGTGCCCTTGGACACTTTCCCGTTAGCATGGAAATGCCACTCCCCCCTCCATGGCTGACTTACGTGCTTACAATCATGGAAGCTGCGCAGAGCCATAAAGCGTGCTTTGTTCCATGTTGGACAATGACGACACCGGCAAAGAGCGCTGCAATGGCTCGCGTCCAGAAGTCAACGGAGATGATGGTGTTGAACTGATACAAGTTGAAGTTGAGGCAGGTACTAGCTGTTGGCGTTGCCACATTGGGCGGCGGTGCCGGTCAGGCGTTGGACCAGTATACTGGCTTCCTTGTCGAAGAAGGTCGGGAAAAAGACGCTGAAGCAACAGGTGGCCAGCACCCACCATCGCCTCTCCATCGGCCAACTACCGCCGTCTGCTGACTACTGCTGCTACCCACATGAGGCAGTGGAGTTAAAGGTAGAGAGAAATCATTAAAAGACCAATGTTGTCATCGATATAGCTGGCAGGTGTGTACTGATCATGGGGTAGCACTATAGGTAAAACCGACACATGTGGCTGCCTGATGGAGGTCCTTGCGGCGCTTTACCTGCTGCCTTATACCAACTTCATCACCTTCAGTAGTAGCCTAGGTCTGCTGGTAGAAGGTTTCCCTAACGCAATGTACGCTTAGCCTCTGACCACCAGCGGCAATGGGCGAATAGACGGTCATCGACCAGCGAATACTGTACTGCAGATCAAAAGCTAGCTTTCAAAGGAGTGGAAGCTGGCATTCGCTTGAGAAATTGCGTAGGCCGTCTGAAAGAGGAAAAGACTGCTGCCTAGGGTATAGCGCTATTCTCGTGTAGAACGATGGGTCTTTAGGGAAGAAGCTCATTGTCAATCATGGTGCTCCATCGGCCAGCAATGACTGGATAGGTGCTGGCGGCCATTGCGATGAGCAAGACGAGGGGAGGCAGAAGAGGTGTAGTTGGCGTAGAGAGAGTACCCTACTGACGGTGGTCAGCCATCGCTGGCACTGCTCCATCCCCTCGCCATCGGTAGCCCTGGCCCAATCCATGTCAGCAAGACAGCAGCAAGTCTGTCCACTCAGCACTACATCATGGACTTTGCTTATAATCAGCATAGTATGGCCGCAGCAATGTATCCCCCTGGCTGGCAGACAAAATGTGAACAACAGTGGCCTTGATCCACTGTCTTTGGCCAACTATTGCGCCCAACCATACCAGCTAAAGGAATGTCTATTGTGCTAGCTCGCGGGGGCAGTGTCGCCCCCGAGCCTATATCCGCAACAGACGTATCCCATCATTCTCAAGTCTGATATTTCTCTCAGCCTTGGACAACAGTCACAGCAAAAGCTCAAGCTATCGTCGGCAGGCAAGCAAGCGAAAGTTATGAGCCTTGTGCTCAATTCGATTCGATTGCCCAGTAGCGCAGTGGTTGGAGGTGCTCATCTACACTTCACTGAAGTAAAAAGCCTCAAAGGACAGTGGAACTTCACCGAGAAAATACTAAAAGTAAAAACATTGAGCCTAAATTTGTGGCCGTCAACCTGGCTTAGTTAGCGACAGTCTCTGCACAGGTGGTGGCGGTAACCAGGGCCCCGACCATGGCCACTGATGAACTTACAAGCATAGCGTACGGGGGGTAGACGGTAGGCACAAAGTCACAAGACATCTTTGGCCTAGTTGACACTTGCCAGCTGTCAGAGATCCGTCTGCAAAGGGATGAAAAATAAGGCGGCTGGTCCAAAGTGCAGGCTAACGCTAAGGGATCAAGTAGTATATGTCTGACAACTTACTTCTTCGTACTGGGGTTCGTGGAGGATGGAGCGGAGGCTGGCGCCGCCTGTCTGTGTACCTTCCGACAGAAGCAAGTTGGTGTCGCCGTCGGGCCGCAACTTGATGCCCTCGTTGGGCAGTTTGGGGCTGTTGCTGATGCTCCCCCTCAGTGGGCCATTTCTGGTTATGGGATAGGCTGGGTTAGAGCTGACCGAGCTACGAATGGACTCGCTGCGTTGCCTGACGACATCGTAGGCACTGCTACAGAGACAAGACAAGACTGTACCATCATTCTTTTCTGCCCAGACAGCTAGTAGGGCACAGCTGGAGACTTACACCACCTCCTGCAGGTCGGCCACCGAGATGAGGACATTCTCCACCGATAGGCCTTCCACAGGCTGGCTGTGACCCTCGCGGAGCAGCAGGCCACGGGCTAGAGCCGTCAAGCGCACCTTGCGGTAGGCGTGGGGCGAGGCTGAGCCGGAGGGCGGGTGGGAAGGATAGCCGGCTGAAGAGGACGCGTCGGTGGCAGCGCCGTTGGCTGCACTGGCCACAATGTCCGGCGGCAACATTGGACCGCTGCCCCCACCTCTGACCATACTACCGCTGGACCGGCCAAAGTGGAGAGGCGATATCGACGAGGGAATCGACGTCCTACATGACACCAACATTCACCCAACACAAGCTTCATTGTCCATCATTGGCAGCTTTGGCCGCCGAAGAATGTTTTGGGGGAAATGAGGGCTAAAGGTGCTAGTACCTGCTGAGGCTGCCACGATGCTGCAGGGCGGCCAGGCTGCCGGGGATGGGCAAGGAGCCTGTGTTTCGGCTGGAGAGGCGCAGGGGGATATTGGCCAGTTTGAAGGCATTACCGGCAATGGCGAAAGGATGGAAAACCTTCTCGGCCATAAACTCTTGGTACCTAAAGGGGCATGACCAGTTGAAAGAGCAGAGACGCCACTGCAAGTTGCAAATCTCGGGCTGGACGTTAGTTACCGCTTGGCATAGGCCGTCGGATGGCAAACGGAAATGGTCGATCCGTCATGGATGACCGACTTGAAGGCATGCTCCAGCTTCTTCCGCAAGCGCCAATGCTGTAAAATGTCGATAATACCGATGAATATCAGCAAGCGCTCACCTGTCAACATAAGTATACAATCATATCTCCATCATTCTGCCTACCGAATTCTGCCTACTGAATTTCTATCAAGATAAATAATTCTGAAATATGGGCTCTGGGCAGAGCTCCTCAGAAGTCTGGGGTCATAGCGTAGAGACATAATCGATGAAATTTAGACAAGGGTAGCCCAAGGGTAGGGGTCGGGGCTTGCCATGTGGAGGCAAAGAATTTTCAAGAAAAAGCTGAAACCCTCCCTTGCCCTTGTTAAAAGTCATCAGCGCTGTGCCTCTACCCCATGACCCCAGACTTCTGAGAAACCTTGCCCACAGCCCATATTCCTTCGTGCCTTTCTTGGTTCTTGCCATAAGACTTCCGCCAGTGACGTTGGGGTCGATGTTAGCTCGGAGGAGTAATGCGTTGAGCTCGTCGTCGTTCATTTGTGAGACGGCTGATTGCTGCCTGACAAAGGCCTCCTCGCCTTGCAGTTCCGTTTCCGGCGGGGTGTCGGGATTGTTATTGCGCGGCATGGCAGCCAATCGATGACGATTAATGGAGCGTGTCCGACCCAAACCTTTGCTGCCTTCCTCATTGGGACTCTCTGTTGCCACCCCTGTTTCTTTGCCCTCCCTCTCATCCCGAACGTCCTGATCCAGATTATGAATACCTACAACAACCACAACGGACATTAAGGCTATTTCCAATTCAGTCCTCTTAGAGCTTAATAAAGCATAAGCTCTCGCACTTCAGGCACCTGCATACGTCAGCCTCATTCAATCATCACGTTTACCCAGTATGCAGGCGCCAGCTGAGCCCGTACGCTGCATTTGAATTGGATATCTATCAGCCACCCACATACACGACAATGCTTGTTCGGCTGCAAGCGCAAGCATGCAGGTGCTTGTTGTTGGCGCATGTCAACGCTCGATTCTGGTTCATTGCGTCACACTGGCCTTTTCTTATGATAGATCATATTGTGTGAGGAAAAGATGAGCGTACCTAGAAGAAGGCTGTAGTCCATGATCTTGAAGCTCTGGAGGACGAGGCAGTCGCGCTTGAAGAGGCTCATCAGCTGCAGGTAGGTCTCGTTGTCCAGATAGATGCCGTCGGCATACAGGTGCAAAAAGTCCACATCTTTCAGCGTGGGCACGGCCTTCTCCTTCTCCTTCTCCGAGGCGAAGCGGTTGTAGGTGGAGCCCTTGAGATCAAACTTGTGGTGATACTTTATCCGCCGCGGCAGCAGATTGTCCATGACGATGATGCGCACGTTCTTGCCAAAAGCCTTGTAGCAATATAAGCCTGCGAAGGAAAGCCCCATCAAACAGACACATACAAGACGGAGGGTTATCCTGCTGACCGAAGAACTTGGGCAAGAGTGTACGAGGGTTCTGGACGATATTCATATAGTACTGCGGTAGCAGCTTGAGGAGGAAGCCGGCTTCACTATGATCCACCGTCTTGATGATGAACATCTCGTCCTCCGTCAAGTAGAACAAGGAGCCGCTGGCCCCAGGATTGGAGATCTCGATCAGCCCTTCCACACAGATCGACATCTAGACATGAACAGAAGGGACATTAAGGGCAGCACGCTGTTACGGCACAGCGCGACGACCAACCATGTAGTCCTCTGGCGAGATGTCAAAGACTTCCCTAAAATGGCGGAAAGCGATGGGTGCGTAGGTTTTGAAGTGAAAGTCGCCAAAGTTGTGGGCAGGAGTGAACTTGGTGCCGGCTTCGGGGTGAAAAACAATCTCCGTATTCTCAAAGTCGGTGAAGAGGACGTCGCGCTCCGGCTCGCTAGCCAACTTCCCCACCGAATGCCGTATTCCTTCCTGGATACTCTGCATCAGCTTGCTGGAAGGTACCTATAAACGGCGTCGAATCAGAAGATGGCCATCTCCGACCATCATCCTTCATGAAAGAGCATGCATACGTCGTCCATGCACAGTGGCCGCGATGGAAGCACGGCGTAGTGTATTATGCCGTAACCTGAACGGCAAACGTCAATGCGAAATGCAAAGCACCCAAGGGCGCATGACGTCACCAATTAGGCCTCTACTCCAAGACTAACGCTTAACGTCATGAGCCTGTACTGTTACATCGTATACTACATACCCGTTTATAGGAGATGTTGCCTTCTTGATCCACTCTGCGATGCCCAATCTTGTGCTTGCCCTGCATCCGCGGGAAGCCTTCTCCTTCCGAGTTGCGTCTTTCCCTGTGGCCATCGTCGGGAAGTTTGCCTTTGAGGGAAGAGGGGAAGCCGTTGGGCAGGGGTTCGGTGACAGGGCTAGGGGAGCTGAACAGGTAAGGCTCCGAGATTGACATTGGCCCAGCCATCAGCAACGAATCCCGATATGGCCCCACTTGCAAGCTGGTCGGACTTCTTTCGTCGGACCTCTCCATCATGTCGACAACAAGCTGCTGGGACAATCTGCGAAGAAGCTGTCCATCAAGTCTTTCTTATATTATCACAACGCATTACGTAAAAATCGAAAGGTACGAGACGCACCAGACGGTGACTATGACCAATAACATTTGGTAAACACTCACGCAGCAAGGTAAGTCACTGTCGCGCCAATGATGCCATCGGTGCGGAACACTGGAAGCTGTCAACACCGTGACGAAACTTGGAAGGAAGACCTCCGTTGATTAACTTGACGGTGAATCGATGCCCAGAAGAGCACGATCAAAGAAGCGCAGGCTTCGTAGCGGAGTGGTGCAAAGGTTTCCCTTCTAATGCCTCGCAAGGATCGTATTTGTGAAGGACAACACAAACCTTCAAGCATCCCCGATGGGCCACTCAGCAGGAACTGCTAGTCTGCTACTTGCCTCTGGCAATCACTGATGTGCTGCTGAAGCGCGCGTTGCTGGAGGGAAGGACCCGTAAAGTATCCTTGACGTCATGCGTCAAAGAATAATTTGGGGAAGATTTTAGTCATGATGTAATCATTCTGTGACGTACCAGATTGTTAATTTGACCGAAAAGTAAGGTGATTCAATCAACCTCCACCGCAGCTTGGGTATGAAAAAGAAACAAAATCACACTTCGGTTGATTGACTGCACCTGTTAGCTCAATATTTGAAAAATCACTTCTACCGGAATTCGATGCCAAGGTTTCCTATATACGACACCTGGTTCCGGTAAATTTATGGCCTACCATTTTAACTTTGTGCGTTTTTGGCTTGCCATGCTCCGACAGACGCGCGCTTCAGCAGCACATCAGTGCTGGCAATGGCAAATTTTGATGAATCTTTTAACTCTTTTTTCTAAATAAAAAGATTTACAAAATAATGACAGAGCCGCCTGAAACCGCATCGCAAAACGAATGGATCACTTTCGCAATATAGCGATGCGGTACGGTCGCCGAACGTCGTGATACCGCCATCATAGCAAAACGTAGCGCTTGATTGAGTTGAATGGGTGCACCGAAATTATGATGACTGTAGTGCACCGGAACCGGTAGTACCGCTTCGCCGTACACCCAATGCGAACCAGCGATGGACGGGTGATTTACTCAGTGCATTATCCAAAGCACAGAACGGCTTCGCAACACCAGGCGCATCCCATCTTTGGAACGGCAATCAGTCAATCAGTATTTTCCGCATGAGAAATGATGTTCTGAATGTTGTTCGAACACCGGGTCTTTTGTTCAGTAAAGGTAGGATTTGTGCATTGATAACAAAGTTTCCTGTTACACCGGTTCTTGGCGGGTCGTAACTGACAGTCCCGTGATTTCGGATATTAGGCTGAGTAAATCACCCGTCCACCGCTGATGCGAACCGCGATAAATTATTTTTAAAATTAATTTTAGTTCGTTTCTTCGTCGAGGTCGGATCGATGCTGGCATCTGTTCTCCTGAGGGTTATCTTCTGACGTTCAAAGGTGATATTACTCTTTGTTGATCCTGGTAAGTGCGAGAAGGATCTGTGAGGAGATGAAGTGTGGTTGGAAGCTGCGGAGTTGATTTGTGGCTGGTTGTAGGGGTTGATCGAAGATGTCTCGCTTCTTTGCCGGGAAGGACTCTGACACGGAGACAGAGTCGGAAGTCTCCGACGAAGAGCACGTCCAGCCCGTGGCCAAGTCCAAAGCCTACCAGGGGGACTTTAGCGATGACGACGAGGAGACAAAGCGAGTGGTCAGGACAGCCAAAGACAAGCGCTTCGAAGAGATTCGGAATGTCATCAAGAACGTCAAGAATTCCAAGAAGATCAAAGACGTCGGCAAAGTGCTGGAGGAGTTTGATCAGCTAACCCGGGCCTTCGCCAAGTCGCAGAAGGTTATTGAGAAGGAAGGTGTGCCAGTCTTTTACGTCCGGACACTGGTGGATTTGGAAGACTTTGTCAACCAGTCGTGGGCAGAGAAAGCCACGCTGAGCAAGCTCAACATCAAGGCGCTGGGAAGTCTCCGCTCAAAGTTTCGCAAATATGTCAAGGATTTCGAAGGCCAGATGGCCTCCTTCAGGTTGGTTTACATTTGATCACGCTGCTTCGATGGGCACTTGTAGCCAGATGTTGTCGTAGAGTGAAATCGCAAAATATGTGACGGTACTGAATGGATCCATTGATTGATTCTTGATTGTGAAGATTGGCTCGGCGTATGTTTGATAAGATTGTTTCATGTTTTCTATGGTTTGCTGTGTAACTTGACAGTTGATATCCTTGTAGGTTGAATCCGGTAGCTTCGGAAGAGGAGAATGTGCAGGGCGAGGAGGAGGAAGAGGAAGACGAGGATGAGACAACAGACGAGGAAGGTGGGATGACGACGGCCAAGAAGGCAAAAGGTGCCAAAGCCAAGAAAGGCAGCGACGAGATGGATGAAGATGAGGACGAGGATATGGACTGGGACACGGACAGCGAGACGTCGGAAACGGACAGTGAGGATGAGGAGCGTTACAAGAACGATCCGGCTGCTCGTTTCTTGAAGCGCCCTGGCGATGAAGAGAAGCAACGGGAGAAGGAGAAGCAAAAGAAGAAGGTGAGTGATGCGTTTCCCCATCAACTGGCGCACTTGGGAGTGGGTGGCAGGTGGTTGCCCTTATGGTGTGCCAGGCAGTCCACGCATGAAGGTCTGTGGTGCGCCGTGTGCCGCGGCCTGGATGTCATGTGTTTTGGGGCCTTGCCAGGCTATGAGGTGTCTGTGGTAGAGCGGTATGTTGACGTTTTTGACAGACTGTGGGAAATCGTCCTGGGCATATGAGACAACGACGGGCCGAGGTGGACGAAGAGGGCTGGACGACGATGACGGACAAGCCCAAGCTGTTTAGCAAAGACGCGGAAATCAACCATGGGGTGGTGCTGAAGAAGCTGGGGGAGATTATGTCGCAGCGGGGTAAAAAGTCGACGGACCGTCAAGAGCAGATTGAGCTGATTGAAGAGCTGCGGGTGGTGGCGCGGCGAGCCGGCCTGGGGGAGGCTATCGAGCTGAAGCTGATGCTGAGCTTAATCTCCTCCATCTTTGACTATAACCCCAACATGGCCACCAACATGAAGGCCGAAGTGTGGCGACGCCTGCTGGAGACCATGGGCCAACTGGTCAAATTCTTGAACGAGCATAGCCACATGGAAGTGCTGGAGAACATTGCCGACGACGAGGAGAATGTGTCGGACCCGACGCTGCCCTACAGAGTTCACGGTCTGCCGTTGGCCCTCATTGAACGGATGGACGATGAGTTTACCCGTATACTACAGAATACCGACGCCCATTCGCCCGACTATGTCGAGAACCTCAAGAATGAAGCAAAAGTGGTAGCCATCATCGAAGGCATGCAGGTTAGTCATGGAGACATTGCCCCCACTAGTATAGTCTAATGCCATGGCTGGTGCTTGATGATGCAGGCTTACATGGAAGGGAAGAAGGCCAACAGCGAGGACATGTGTCGCATCTATGAGCGGCGCATCGCCCACATTTACTACAAGATTGACTACAAGTTTATGGAGGGCAGCAAGAAGGGCACGGCTGCACAGGTTAGACTTGTCCTTCTTCTCTCTTGTAGGTTGTCACTAAGTGTGGCCCCAACAGGCCGGGAATGACAGCGTGTCCTGTCTTAGGCGGTGGCTGGTTCGTCGGTGGAGGTCTTAGAGCGCTTGTGCGCCTACATTTACAACCAGGACATGACAGATCGGACGCGGCTGCGGGCCATCCTGATGCGCGTCTACCATGCGGCCCTCCACGACCAGTGGTACGAGGCCCGCGACCTGATGCTCATGTCCAAGGCCCAGGATAATATTAGCCACGCCGACCCGCCCACCCAGGTCCTCTACAACCGCGCCATGGTCCAGCTGGGCATCAGTGCCTTCCGAGCAGGCAAGAGGCTACCACTGCCCCTCACTGACCTCTATACTTCATGCTCATGCTCATGCTTTGCAGGTAACATCAACGAAGCCCACAACGCCCTGATGGATATCCAGAGCTCGGGCCGTCCCAAGGAGCTCTTGGCTCAGGGCCTGCTGCCTGTTCGCCAGCACGAACGCAGCCCCGAACAGGAGAAGATTGAGAAGCGCCGGCAGATGCCCTTCCATATGCACATCAACCTCGACGTCCTCGAATGCGTCTACCTGGTAAGCATTCAATATCCCTCTTGGCCCTCAAGTGTCATGACGGCGAGAATGTAGCGCTGGACCTCAGACGCTTACCTGCCTATAAGGGGACTATGGAGTTTGTGTGTAACGCTGTATGCAGCTGGCTGATGGAGAGAGAGGTTATGGTAGCCCCTTACTGCCGATTCAGGGCTGTATGTACAGTGTGGCTGACCGCCTTGTTGGTGTCTGGTAGGTGTCGGCCATGTTTATCGAAGTGCCATACCTGGCAGCGCACGAGAACGAGCAGCGACGGCGCATCATCAGCAAGTACTTTTACCACTCGATGAAGCAGAGCGAGCGTCACGCCTTGTCGGGGCCGCCAGAGACGCTGCCCGAGTACGTTATCGCCGCTAGCAAGGCCATGAAGACGGGCGACTGGAAGCGCTGCAAAGACTTGATCCTGTCGGATAAGCTCAACAAGCGCGTCTGGAACTTTTTCTACGAGGCCGACAAGATTCGCAGCATGCTGGCTGCCCGCCTGCAGCAGTGCAGCCTGCGCTGCTTCATGTTCTCCAACAGCGCCTTCTACGACGCCATCTCCGTCAAGACACTCAGCCAGATGTTTGACCTGACCAAAGAGGTAGGTACCCCTCCTCTCCACTGAGACATGAGCATAATATAGCAACTAGTTGAGCAAAGTCGAGCAGAGAGGCTGTGCTTTGTCCAAGTGGCGCACGCTACCGCCCATCAAGTGCGGCAAGTCTGCGCCACAGCCACACAATGTCATCGATTTTGTCGGCCGGCACACATTCACTTGTGACATTTTGATGGGAGAAGGGCTGTGTGTCTGTCCTTGTAGGAGATATTGAGTGTGATGGGGAAGATGATTGTGACGGAAGACTTGGCGGCGTCGGTGGACGAGCCCAGCCAGACGGTCATCATGCACCGGACGGAGCCTAGTCGCGTTCAACAGCTGGCGCTGCAGCTGTCCGACAAGCTGTCCCTCTTTGTGGAGACCAACGAGAAGCTACTGGACATGAAGACGCCCAACAATCAGCGGGCCAAAACCTGGACCGACCGTCGACAGCACCAGGGGGGACAGGGACAGGGACATGGACAGGCAGCCTATCAGGAGCGCCAACACGGCGCCGACCGCCAGCACCACACCTACCAGGACAGAGGCCACAACAACTACCAGCCTCGACAGCATAACAACTATAACGATCGACAATATAACCACTACAATGACCTCTCCGCCTACTAACATATATTGCAAGGCTACTACTCGTCTTCTTTCCGCCATCTTCAAATATCGCTAGCGCTTTTTTATCCTCCCCCCTTGTATTTGTATCTTGTCTATTGGTATAAAGGACCATGCTGAAGGGTTTTCCCCTGAAACTCGATTGGGTGGAACCTGCTGCACAGCTTACTGGACTTTGATGTCTCCTGCAGTGCACCTTGTCGTGTTTAGAGTTATTACTGTGTTAGCGGGGTATGCAGGTAGGTGCTGCAGGACAGCGCTAGCCTTAATTGCCCCTCTGTGGCTACTGCTCAAGAGTGTGTTGCAATGGGAATGTGGCATCATTTTTATTGGCGCCATATTCTTTTGGGTACGTAGGGACAAGGTGTGGGTATAGGGACGCAGTCAGCGGGGTTGATACCCATCAGATGCGCTCGATCGCGTAACAAGCATTCGCGCTTGCGGTCCAACTCGCGGATGGTACCAGTATAACCCAAGAGGGTCAGCTCGATAACTTCCAGATGGGAAGCGTAATCATCTTCCAGCGGTAAGTCGTCCAGTAAGGACATGGTATCGTGGCGGAAAGGCAGATGGCCCATCTTGCGTGTCTCCATCAGCAGTTCAAACTGATCGATGGCCCCTTCACCCAGCACCTTCAGCTGCATGTAGAACTTGTGGAGAAGGGCAATCTGTACCTTGACTTTGGCCGACAGAATGTCCTTGTTCTCCAGCAGAGCTTCGTAGCGTAGGTCGCGCTGGATGAGGCAACAGCGCAACTTGTCATAATACTTGCCCAGGCGGGCCTGCTCGTAATCGAGGACCTCCTGGTAGTAGGCACGATTATTGATATTCTCCTCTTTGCCCTGCTTCTTCAGTGTCTTGAGGTCACCAGAGAGGGTTTCGCGGATGGTCTTGAAGCGCTTATACTTGAGGGAGGTGGCGTGGTAGGCTTGCTTGGCTTTCTGCTGCGACTGGCGCAGGCAGACGCTGGCCTCCTGATAGGCTTCCTGCAGGCCATTCCATAATTCCAGGCAGCGCATCAGCTCGCACATGACGGTGAAGTAGCACTGGTTGTAGCCGCGCATACTGGAGGCTAGCTCGCTGTGGACGTGATCATACAACTGCATAACATACTGATCCTTACTGTCCAAGAGGGCCTTTCGCCGTCGGGCTCGCTTCAGCCGCTGCTCTTTGGCCACCATCAGCTCGTTGGCTTGTAGGTGGTACTCCATCTCCCGGACCAGACTGAGCTGTAGCTGCTCGCGATCCTCCTCCATCAGCTGTACATTGCTCCTCTTCGTGTCCCTCATCCGCCGAAGGTCGTCCAGCCTGCAACAGCACAAGACATATTAATGCCTTACACGGCGCCCAACTAACTGCTTGCCGTTGCCGTTGCCGTTGCCGTTACCGTTACCGTCCGTCGTAGATGGACCTCAGCAAGTGAGGGATATGATGACTGGGCGTACCTTGAACGTACCTGTAGAGGAGGACAGAGACCTCGTTCCGGGTACACTGTATCTGTTCAATCTTCCAGTGGATGTTGGTGCGCAGATCGTCGTCGGTCCGCGGATGCTGGTAGGCCACGGCGCTAAAGTGATACTGAAAGTGGGCGGCCGGATCGACACCGGTATTCCTCAGCTGCTGACTATACTTTGGCAGGTCATTATCTTCGGGGCGAGGGGCTGGAGGGAGGGGCTGCTTCTTCTTGGTCCGCCGTGATATGGAGGTTTTGGCTTGGCGATACTTGCTGGGATCTTCGCCTTCCAGCAGGGGCAAGGTCTCGGCGTCCTCCGGCGCCTCCACCAGACTGAACTTGACATTCTCCCTCCCTGCAGTGGCCGTGTCGCCTCCTCCACCACCAGCCTTCTCCTTGCCTATCTTGTCTTTACCAAAAACGGCACGACGCAGAGAACTCTTTTTGGGCACCGGCGGCAGAAGGGTGGCCGATGGCGTCAGCAGCGGCAGCTCGTTGTTGAAAGGATCGGCCATAGGCACAACACTATATCACTATAAGTATAATCAGTAACGATGGCTGGCCCTTCCTGCCTTGTCAACTTGGTTGGTAACAAATAAGACGCGATAGAATGATACCACAAAAGAGGTCAGGCCTGGTAGAAAGCTGATCAACATTCCCCCCTGTATTATCTTGATCCTCCGCCAAGAAGAGAGGAATAGGCCGGTTAAAGAATGACCACTACAGACCAACTGTTCCATGATGGCTTCTAACCAGATGCGCCTTGACCTTCACTCATCCTCTTTAAGCCGTCAGCTTGTCTTCGAAATGCATTGGCTTCCAAGGTTGCTATCCTGGCAATTACGGTAACAAACTCAGTTCGAATATCATTGGAGAAAGTCGGTTATAGCTGCCTCATTCATTTCCAGCAAGAGCGCCACAACCTGAAAGTGCTTGCCTATAATATAGCTTTACCGCTGGTACCTCCTCATTCCAGTAGATATTCCCTTTGACATACATTGATCAAGTGTTTCATCTCACACCACGGGCGGAGGAAAAGGGAGACTCGGCCTGACGGTCAGAGAGCTGCGCAGCATATGCCCACTTTCGGCACTTTGTCGACAAAATGGATCATATTTCGGATGCGCAAGACGAACAAAGTGCACAAGTACAGTACTTACTTCCCTGGAGCTCATTCGGCCTGTGACGCCTGTTAGGACTATATACATTACCGGCGGCCATTCAACAATAATAAAGCAGCTTTCAGGGTAGATATGCCATGGCTAACAATTTGTAGTACTTGTAGTTGCTGTAGTCTCTCTTTTCCTTGCCGGCCGCCGAAGCGTGCTCGTTGGTGTGTCCGACCTAAGATAGGTCTCCGCTGTCTAAAATGCGCCAGTCAACAATGGCAGTCCCTGGCAGTTTTCTGCAGGCTTTCAGCCATGATCCTTGGCTAGGACAGCAGCCTGTAAGCTGTCAGTGCACTTCCTGGTACCCGGCCTCTTATCTTCTGTCATTGATTGGTTGTCCGGACAGAGCTGCGGCCAAGGCCCGGTGCTGCTGGGGCCAACGTCTGCGCCATCTCCTCTTCTGCCTATTCCTGGCTGTGACTTTGGCCTGGTTTTTGGTCTTCACCTTCAGTACCTACTATCAAACCATCGGCCAGCACGCCCAACAGCAAGCCAAAGGGGCCACAGACTCCAGCTTGATCATCCGCATTCTCGATGACATCTCCTGGGTCTGCATCATGCTGCGCAACGCCCTCATTCTCCTCCTGGCTTCTCGCTCTGCACAAATATTCCACCACCTAACCTTCCAGTTATCCAAGCTATCCGCATCGCTTCATGCAAAAAGACTGAGCTCAGCCAAGAATGCTGGCGCTAGGTACGCCATGGGCCATTTTGTAGTATCCTTGATGGCTGTCATCATGACGTCTTTGCTGTGTCTGACCTACTGGAACCGTCCCAACTATTCACAGCTGTACACCTCCTGGCCGTTAGACCCCTTCCCTATCTCCCTTCAATACTGGCAGGTTTCACTCTTGATGATTTTCTTGTGCTTTCTTCCCTTTGTGCTGGCGCAGTCCATCCTATCCAGCCTCGTCGGTCTTGGCCATGACGCTTTCATCCTCATGAAGAACGTCAACCACTCCCTGGGAGAGGCTGCAAAAGACAAGAGCATTAGTCGACAAATATTGGGCCGAACTGACCACCTTCAAGGTAAAAAGGCACAGAAGATCCCGACTGGTTGCAAGGGGCAGGGATGGACTGGACTTATACTTAAGCACCTGCACACAGCGGGCCGCATGCTTCTCTACGGCCTGCTTGTATGCAGGTGCCTGCAGGAATATTCCTACCGTCGATCTCTGCTGACTACTGCTTATGGAACGCTCTATTCAAGTATATTATCCGTACATCTCGTAGACTGTAATTTATCTTCGGAAAGTGGGAGCAGTTCGGTTGCCGCAAGCAGCGGGACGGAGGAACCTCGGAGCGAGTGCGATGTCCATCAGCCTATGGAGCAGGCGGTGGGCCAACTGCGATTTCAACACTTTAAAATCTGCCGATTGGTGGAGGAGATTAGCCAAAGCTTCTCGGGAATACTACTGACTGCCCTGATGGCCGACCTGATGTCGGCTGTGGGTTTCGTCGGTGTCATCATCGGCTACAAGAGTAGCCCACGCGCCCAGCCCATGATGGTCCTCTTTGACCGGGCCTACCAGGGCATCGCTGCGCTGCTGTGGATGGTCTTCTTCCTCTGTGCACAGTACTGGCCTTTCGTCAAACTCCACGAAGAAGTACTCTGAATTAAAGCAGATGCCAATTATTCAACTGTTGGTCGTTATTTCCTCAGGTTAAATTTTGACATGCTTTCCCAGGCGGAGACGACTTACCACCTGGTCCACAAGTTATCGCTGGTCAACGGCAACCGAATGCACCAGGTGCGTCCGCGAGGCTTCCCCCCAATGAGTAATCTGCAAGAAGACAAGGATGAAATGATAAATTGCTCTAGCTTTCCTTTTGCTTGACAGAGAGAGATCACTCACTTTCTATTGGCCACCAAAGATGCTCACGTCGGTGTCATCGCCGGCAAGCTCTTTCTCTTTTCCAGAAACTTATGCGCAACTGTAAGTACACAGCCGGCACTCCATCTCTTACCACTGTCAATCAGCCCCTTTCTACAATGTAGATGGTCAGTTTCCTTTGCTCGTTCGGCGTGATCCTTTACGAGCTACTGCACAAGGACCAGTCGGGAGGACTGGCATCCATCATCGAGTCAGCAGAACTCGGCCACCGACTCAACGGCACCCTCAACTCCAGCCTCTTACTGGCACTGCAGCACGCCAACACTTCCTCCTCTTCTGGACGACACGGCAGCATGGAACTCTGACCTCAAGATCAAGATGTAATAATTCTCAGACAAAGCATTTCGCAAGGATGACTGCGGCGAAGGCCACTCTGAAAGTATTAATCAAACTATTCAACGAGTTTATAATAAATAAGCCTAAGAATTGAGGAGTTACGCTAAAAGCTCAAAATCACACATGATGGAAAAGATGGAGTAGGGAGTTGACCTTTGGTGTTGGCAACAAGCAAGGAAGGTAATACTGGCTGCATGCTCACATGGGAACATGTGTGAAGAGGTAGGAGACGGACTCGCCGTTGTGCGTCCTCCTTATCGATTCCGCAAACATCGACGACACATCGATCACCTGATAAAGCCCGAAAGCCATCAGCAAGAATGCTCTGTTACATCAGCATGATATCACTGCTTTTTCCAATACCTGAATTTTGTTGTTGGAGTCGCGAACTTTTTGTGATTGAGGTATGGTGTTAGTGGTGACGACGGCCTCAAAGGTCGACTTCTTTATCCGTTCCAAGGCCTGGCCGGAAAAGATTCCGTGAGTAGAGATGGCGTAGCACTTCTTTGCGCCAGCCTGCACTAATCTGCCAAAGTCAGCAACACAAAAAAATGAGCATGGGAAAATGGCTTATTTGTAAAAGGCGCTGCCTACTTTTCGATGGCGTGACAGATGGTGCCGCATGTATCTACCAATCGATAAGCAGGATAAAGTTAGCAATTTTTCGTGGAAGAAACTACCTGTAATGGATGAGCACTGCTTACCGGCCATATCATCAACGAGGATGGCCACCCTGTCCTTCACATCGCCGACCAAGACCATGGAGGAGACTTCGTTGGCCCGCTTTCTCTCTTTGTGAATGAGTGCGAAGTCCACATTGAGGCGATCAGCGATGGACGTTACTCTGCAAGGCAAAGCAAAGCAGCCTCAGCACTCGACCCACAAATTGTTTCCGAGAAGACAAAAGATAACAAGATAATCGGCCTTACCTTTTGGCTCCACCAGCGTCTGGTGAGACGATAACACAGGTCCGCCAGTCAGCGATATTGTCCTGTATCCACTTGATGATGGCAGGCTCGGCGAACAAGTTATCCACAGGAATGTCAAAAAATCCCTGTATCATAAATTAACCACAGGATGTGATGCAAGAATCCTCCACGTATAAACTGTTGTTTGCTTATACTTGAATTTGGGAGGCATGCAGGTCCATTGTGATGATGTGGTCAGCTCCAGCGACGGTCAGCATGTTGGCAATCAGCTTGGCCGATATGGGCGCACGCGACTGAAAACAATATATATACGTCCGACCAAAACACGAGACTAACGGCAAAGCATGTCGTTACGAAGCACATTTTGAACGGCCTAGTTTCATCAAGATGGCTCATCGGTGGATTTCAATCACCTTATCCTTCTTGTCCTGCCGGGCATAAGGAAAGCTAGGGAGTACAGCAGTCACTCTGTAAGCAGAGGCGATCTTGCAGGCGTTAATCATGATGAGAAGCTCAATGAGGTTGTCGTTGATCTCTCCAGCTGCCGTCTGGATAATGTAGACATCTTCTCCGCGGACAGATTCGCCAATCTCCACCCTGCAAAACACGGTAATACGTCTTGGATAATCTCCTTTAAAGACAACAGAGCCACTAACGAGGTTTCTTGGTTGCTGAATTTCGACAGCGTCGTCTTGGATAGCTCGATGCCCAGCCGCTCAGCAATGCGCCTTCCCAAGTCCGGATGCGATGATCCACAGAATAACTTGATGTTTGGCATCTTGGCGAGGTGCTTGTACCGGTCCGCTAAATCGATTCCCTCAGAGTGATGATCAGCCTTCATTAAACACGGCCAACAACTGGGGGAACGCGCGCTCACGCTGGAGAAGAAATCAAGAATGGAGAAATCATTTGCGGCTTACGAATTACGAAATTACAAAAAAATTTTAACGGACGTAAACAAGCCTTGGGCGGTGCTAAAATGTTTTCCCAATACTAAGAACCGAATGTTCAAAGTACGAGTTTTAATTCGTTCAAAAAGCTTCAAGGCGGTCCGCTTCTCATTCTCATTGAAATGGAAAGTCGTGGGGTACAATCAGATAGCGACCCCACAGGCTCGTCGCATGACACCCCGCAACGCGATCACTCACCATCAGTTCCAACTCGCGCAATCAACGAGCGTTTGATTGATTGCTCCTGATCGGTAGAATTTTCGGCTCATGAACTTTTTCGGGGTCCTCTTCACATCATTTGATTCATTTTCCACAGTTTAGTCTTCCTTCTCATCTTTATCTCTTCATATCCTCGTTCCCGTTCACTTCAGCCCCACCATGTCGGCCAAACCCGTAAGTCCAAACCTGTTATTCCACCGTGGAAGTTATTCCTCAGTGAGTGTTTTTGCAGAAGTCTGATGCCAAAAGCAAGTCCAACAAGGGACAAGGTGAGAAAGGTGCTGCTAAGCCTAAAGATGCCACGTTGAACCAGGCTGGAAGTGCTGCCGCCAAGCAACCTGCCCCTGCCAAGGCACCAACCTCCTCCAAGGCTCCAGCCCCTGCTCCAGCCCCTGCTCCAGCCGCTGCCCAAGCCGTCAAGAAGAAGGGATCGGACCAGGCAGCCGCAGGTGCCAAGCAAGCCAAGTCGGAGAAGCCAGCGACGGCTGCTGTCCAACAAGCTGCCGGCGGACCTCCTCAGGCTCAGGCTCAGGCCCAGGCTCAGGCTCAGGCCCAAGCCCAGGCACCAGCTTCCGATGCCGCTCCTGCTGCACCCAAGGAGAAGAAGGCCAAGACGGAGAAGAAAGCGGTGAAGAAGGATCAGATCAGGAAGAAGAAGGTGGCCAAGCCTCAGCAGAAGAAGGGCAAGAAGAAGAAGAGCCTCAAGCGCTTTACCATCGATTGCAGCCATCCAGTGGAAGATGGCATTTTGGAGCCAGCTGACTTTGTAAGTCGTCGCTTGATTGATACGTTAGTCGTCTCGTCGTTTCATGTTGTATTCTTGCCTGCAGCCTTCCTGCCGGCAACAAGCCCCTTATGAGTACTGTTTGATTTCAGGAACAGTTCTTGAGGGAAAGGATCAAGGTTTTAGGCAAGACGGGAAACCTGGGAAAGTCTGTTTCGGTTGAGAAGTTGGCTGGAAAGAACCACATCGTCGTCAATGCTGACATTGCCTTCTCCAAACGGTATTCACTTATTCGCTCGTACTCTCCTCTTCTCTCCTCTGGTCTGTGACATTTGAGCACTGAAGTCATGGTTGTGGGGTTTGTTTCAGGTATCTGAAGTATTTGACAAAGAAGTACTTGAAGAAGAACAATCTGCGTGACTGGCTGCGTGTGGTGGCATCTGGAGCTGACAAGTACGAGCTGAGGTACTTCCAGATCGGCAATGATGAGGATAACGAAAAGGAAGATGCCGAGTAAATGTTTCTCTTGGAAGATGAACAGTGTTCTTTGTCTCTTCAACGCTTTGAGAAGTAAAAGGAAGAAGGCCATGTGTGGTTGCTGGACCGACCGAAGTTGAAGGGAAACACCAGCAGTGGGTTAGCTTCCCACTTCAAACTAGCCAGAGCCGGTGATCGGCCCGAGAGTTCACTTCTCTCGTAAAAGATCGTGTTTGACTGTCGCTTCGATCTTGTCCTTGCGTTGCAGTGGCTCAGGGAAGTGAGTGGTCACGCCGAACCTTCCTTGAGTCGCTCTGAAGCAAGGCTTGACATGAACCTATTCTTTTCCCAGCCGAGCAAAATTGGTTATGCTCTGCTGACCGCTTTGGTCCGTTGGTCGACGTACGCGCTCAAAAAGTCCTGGGGACTGCTGACGAATGGTGTCTTCTCGAACCCAGGTACTGTCGAAGTTTGGAAGGTGTGGTAAGATTATTTGCTCAACTCTGCTGCGTAAGCTTAGTGAGTGGGCTCATTCAAACTGTGGTGTGTCATGGCGCATGACGTCAAGGAGCTATGGTGCTACGGTATGGATGTTCGCATTGGTCTCTTAACGTATTGCGCAGCCGGAAGTAAGGATACACAGCTCTATCATCGTATATTTACTGATCGATCTTTTGACTTGTATCGTCTTTACACGGTAACTGGCGTATGTTATCTGGTGGTGGGGGTTTTGACAATGTACTTGCGGAAGATGCCAATATTGGGGCTTCGCGGCCAGAGGTTAGGATACCACAAACGGTAAGTCAGAAACCAGCAGGACACGGCCAGCAGGCAGGCCGCACTCTTTTGAGCCAAGTTTTGGTAGAAAAGTGAATTGATGATGAGCATGGCATCCCAAAGCAGGCACATGATGGTCATCATGAAAAAAAGTATTTTGATAGTTAGACTCAAGTCGCGATAGGTCTTTCTGGCAAAGGCCACGTTTCGTTCAGATTGCTCCGGCGACAGCATGGTGTTCATGGGGTCCCTCCTCAGTCCGGCATCCAGCGTTTCCCATCTGGCAAAGACCTGAGACTCTTCCATGATGACCAAGGAGAAGTAGATGAGGAAGAAGGTCTCGTCAGAGATTTCGAACGACAACCAACGATGTCCTTGGCTCAAGCAACGCTTCTGGCTCTTGTATTCTTCGTCCGAACAGAAGCCAGAATAGCCATGGATGAAGGTAATGAGGAAATTTACGCCTTGAAAGACACTGTACATCACCAGCAGTCTAGTCAGTTGTCGTAGGATGGCTCTGGCTTTGCCGCTGGAGTAAAAGTAGGAGGTGGCGGTGACGAAGAAGAAAAGGATAGCCAAGGTCCACCATTGGGCATACTGGACGAAGAGGACGCTAAAAATGTTGCCGGGCTTGGCCAGATAGGTGACGTAGCCTTTCTTTCTGCCCAAATGCAGCAAGTCGCTGAGTGCAGAAAAGAGGAAGACCATGATGAGGTACAGGATAGCTTTGAAGGTGCTGGGGAAATGTAGAATCAGCTTGCAGACGTGGATGACCACCATGAAGAAGAAGGAGAAGACGGATGCCGGAGGCGGAAGTTCAACCTTGGTTGAGGCTCGCCGAGCATACTGTTCTCCAATGGAGGCAGGCTTGCTCCGGGTGGACCGAGTTGTACCGGAACGGGAGAAGGCAGTGTCGGGGATGGTCGTGGATGGAACAGAGCGGCGATATGGCTGGATAGATCGACTGGCCATCATGGAAACCTTCCACTGCACAACGACAATGTCTCAGCATCCCCAGGAAAAGACATTCATACAAATTGCCGAGGCTAACTTCTTCAACCTGCTTTCTGTCGAACCTTCAGTGAATGGGGGGAATAAACCTGATCGTGACGTTGTGTACGCTCTGGCTTTCACGGATGAGTTCAACAGGCTTAGTTAGCGTCGCCGAGCAAACGGTGTCGGATAGATTAATTTTGCACGTCTGGCACAGTGCACAGTTCTATTTTTAATTTTTGTCCACTGCCTGCTCGGAAGACACCCGTCAAATGCTCTTGTTGCGCAGACAGAACGCGGCAGCCTCAGCGTCACTGTGCAGAAACCACGGAGCGCAGATAAAGCTACTCTGAATTAATCTCATACATAAAATTCATTAAACTAACACAGTGAAGGTCGCCATAATTATTCAGATTCAAGCGGAGGAACGAGAGTACCCAATACTAAAAACGAAGACACTCCACGAAAAATTACGAGCGCTTCCGTCAGATGCTTCCGTCAAAGTCGAGTGCTTCCGTTGTACGGTACAGTGATCACTGTAGCGCAGAAAGCAGCAATTCTTGTACTGTATACTCCCGAAATTCACGTACGTCGCTCCATTCAGAGTGTAAAACTAGAGAAAGAGTTCTCATATGGTGACCATAACAGTCTGAATCACATTGACGTCATCAGAACTAATCAAGCAAATCAATCGTATACTATAAACTTGTTAGATTCCGCTATATAACTCACTTAAGCACGAAATTCCGCCGACTGCTTTGTTTTTCTCGTCTGGCTTTAGCGAAACTTGGTAACATCTGCCTCAATGGTCTTCATTGTACTTTTACTCTAACACGGTAATAATGGGCAAGCTGAAGAATCGAGAACCTGAAGAATCAAGAACAAGCTGAAGAATCGGTTTTCATATAAATAATCGGTAATTACGTCATGGAATGACGTCAGTTTGTTTTCTCCACGGTAAGACCCTAATGGTTTGAGAGTCAGTGACGTACGTGAATTTCGGGAGCATACAGTAGGAAACAGTGAGGGAAATGCGGTCTGGGAAAGTGGCAATACTGCACAGTCAGGGACTTCCATGGAGTGATGACGGCAGTCCAAGCCTCGTTCCAGCCTTCACCTCTTCACCTTCAAGTCTGCAACCCAACTTAAAGCTGCGATCAGAAAACAAGTGGACAAGATCCGATTGTGACCGACCGAGAGACGTCCTGTAGACAGGTTGAGAGGAGCTAAAGTTGTAAATTCCTAATTCCATTCCTTTCCAAATTCCGTTCCATTCCTGGAATTCCGTTCCGTTCTGAGGGGTAGCCGTTCGGAACGGTGGAATTCCTATTTGGAAAACTAGCAAAAATCGGAGAAATTTAGGAATTCCACGAGGTAAACAGTCGAAGATCCAGCAGATCCTGTCGAAAAACTGAACCCGATGCTGGCTCACACATACGTACCACTAAGACCAATTGGTCGTTCAGCTGAACGACCAATAGCATTTTCGATCCGTCGCACTAAAGTATGCGGCGCATTCAGCTGTGCGTAAGACGTTGATTTTCCCTTGGACTTTCAGGTCCGACAAGACCGAAAGTTCGGATCGGTCAATCTCCAGCTGGCTTTCAGTCTCAAAATCAATATTTGTTGATGACTTCAGATCATGTTTACTGTTTTAGATGGGTATGTAAAAAGAACTAAACTGGCAAATGGGACTTTGGAATTCCGGATTTTTGCGAGGACATTCTGGAGTAGGAAATAGGAATATAGGAATATTAGGAATTCCTTTCCTATTTTCCATTCCAAGGGCATTCGGCCTGGAATTTACAACCTTAAGAGGAGCCACCTTTATATGGCCGGTGGCCCTGGCTGGTGACGAGCTTCGGGTACTGTGTTACCTCCGATAATTTATGTACGTCACTGATACGTTTTCTACAAAAACTTACATGCTGAGTTTGCGATAGCCGACTTGCCGAAGAGGCTATGACGTCCCTGGAGTCAATCAAGAAGGTGAATCAATCGCGCAAAGCTGTAGCGACTCATGTCCGATACTGGTACTGGTGAATCAGCTGTTCAGTCAAAGGCTTCTATGACAAACTGGACCATAGCACTTCCGGCGGTTATCTGATGTGTTTACTCTAAAAAGAACTGAAATGACGTACTCCATTGACGTAGAAGAGATTTCGGCTTGATTTACCGCAAACTTCATTGCAAGAGAGATAGCTGTGACGTATATAAATTATCGGAGGTAATACAGTACAGACTTTCTTCCTTCCATCGGACCTCTTCTCTGGGGCCGCCACAGGCAACCGCTAAGGCTGATCGGAAAACTAACCCTTGCGTACAAAGGTGAGCGTACCCGTGCACTACCGCGTCTACCGCAGCCGAAAGTGCTGCTAAAAGGACGGCATTTCCTGGCCACCATGCGGCATATAATGTCTGCTTCGAAGCAGATCTAGTCACGGTACAGACACTGAGCTCGAGAGCCGTGGACACGTCGCGGATGTTGTCTCATCTTCTGGTAGGTGGCCAATCTGCCCACATAGTGCCTGACACTTGGGCGCCGTGCTGGGCCTTGCAACTTCCGGAATCTAGCACCGTCGTGGCTGTACCAACCGTCATCCCCTGAAAGACACAACATGACCCCACCTCGAAAGCCCACCTTTTGAGCCAGTACTGACTACAGACATCAAGTTGCTACCGCCAGATGAAAGTCCCACTGTAGCTAAGATGAGTTGCAACGTCAGTCATAAGCGCAGCAGCTGATCAGAACTTTGAATAGTTGGGCAGCCACCCTGCTTCCCAAAGCCAGCCAACCGTTACTTCGATTACGCTATTTCTCGAAATAACGTGAGCTCCGGAAAGCAAAATGTAGTTATACGTCACGAAAGGGGCGGAGCAAGGCCGTAGCTACAGTTACAAAGTGAACGGGAGTGGCAACTTAATCTCTATGTTATAACAATTACAAGCAACAATCAGCTGTAAAGCTGCTGAATGGCACCTACTGCCAGAGACTAGACCCCTCTAGTCTCTGCTACTGCAGCGTTGGACGGATGGTTTAGCCAGCCTAATATCGAAAATAACGCAGTTGTCTCGTGCGACCTGCCACAAGCCGCTTGAACTGGCAACTCGGTCATGCGTACGGAAATCCTATCTTCACTACTTAAGAGACCCAGTGCTCAAACAACATTCGATGAGGTTTTTCAAGATTGAAAAATACTGATCGATCGTTTGACGGAATTAAGTTCGGGCTGTACTTGATCTCGGAGTGCCGTTCTGTGCTATCGGTGCTTCACTGTCTAGATCGTCCGTCCAACGCTGGGACCTAGTGGGGCAGTAGTGGCAGGCTTTAGCGGCGAACTCGTTCGTCATTCCCCCCTACGCCGAATCCACGGATCGGCTAGGACCGCAAATGGTGGAAAAACGACCACCCTAAATGGCTCTGATATACAAGAGGTGGAAATTCCCATCCTGGAAGAACAGGGTGGGAACGTCAGGATTGAAGCTGGGAGCAAGGGTCAGGGTGGAGTTACCGGTTTTCCGTGACACCATACCCGGAAATCACAGGTTTTAAACGTTCTCGGTTTCTGTTCAAGGGTCCCTGGTTAACCACCTTATTTGTACCAATGTACCCTATGGAGTAGCATTCCCTCCAATCTCGGCCACACACCGTTAGCCAGTGCAATCCTGGCCTGCTAGGAGGAGCACTCTATGACATCAGTATGACGAAAATGACAGAAGATATCAGTTCGACGTTCGCCGTTACTGAAATTCCCTACGGCGGTCCAAATTTTGAGCCGGTAGGGATGCATTGTGAACACTGTACAGTAACCCACGGCGATTCAAGAATATTAGATCCTTTAAAAATTTTTACTGCACGGATTACGCAAACACGGTCGCAGTGTCTCGGTAGTATTATTTCGGTTCCGCAGTCATCAGACAAGGTTCAGTGGAGGACGATACGCAGTATTGCAAACAAGTAGCTATACGTATCACAGCTTTGTAACTCGACAACCAGCACGGCTTCCATTTATTGATCGCATTAAAATTTTCGACGCTTTACTGGCGCAACGCCGGGTCTCTCAGCCCACAAGATCAAAATTAGCATAAAACCATCATACCATTTCATATCCTTTTGGCTGGCAATTTTTGGTCAATATTCAGGTTCGGCTGGTGTACAATAGCACGGAAAAAAGTTGTGGTTAGCCTTGTTCTCAAGGCGCAGATGTTTCGGAGAAAGTTAGAAGCACCAGTGCGGTACATCGTCACGATCGTAGGCGTTGGAATCGATAGGAAAGGGTGGAAAGTATTCCACTGGTCCTGCGGCCGGCAGTTTTTCCTCTGCCTTCCCTACAGAGCAGTTCGTCATGTAGCTTCAGTAACGCGTTTGAACCGTGAATTGTACCACTTGGTCAAACTGGCTGACTGTGTGAAGCATCCATTATTTGATTCCTCTCCTGTCCAGCGAAAACCGCAATAATGCCCGCCGTGCGGCGGCCAAATTTTTATGATTTGTTCGTCAAGACAAAACTAGGGCTACCCTTGAGTAACCCAAAACAATTTGCAACTTGACACACCGCTGATCGTTGCTCTCCTGGTTTCGCGTTCGCATACTTCAAATCTATGTCAAGATATCTGTTTTATACCTGAACCCAATGAGAGAAAGTTTCATCTGCAGCAACTACGCAAAACCATGTCGCTGTCTGGAGTTTCGCTATTTTCTGAACGCTCCCAAAACTAGTGCTCAGCAGGAAGAGGGGAGCGAATGAGGAGTGCACTTCTTGCATTTACTTCAGAAGGGAACAGAGCTATGGCTGTGCAAAGCGCTGGCAAATATACGATAATATTCGACACGATATTTTTCGGTACAATATCGGCGGATACTTTATCGCGGTCTTCGATATTCATTCGATATCAATATTTCGATACCATATTTTTCCGTTATCGTATTTTCGATGTATCGTATCATATTGCTGCGATACATCGAAAATACGGTAACGAAAAAATATCGTATCGAAATATCGGTATCGAATGAATATCGAAGACCGCGATAAAGTATCCGCCGATGTCGTACCAAAAATATCGTATCGAATATTATCGTATTTTCTCCACTGGGCAGTGCCAATTCTTTTTCACTCAGTGCCATCTTGCGCAAGCGCATCGTTCTGATGGGCTATGACTCGTGATGCACAGCTCTGACTGGGTGCGCACTGTGTCATAGGCTGCGCGACTTGAGAACTTTGCCTTCCGTCAAGCAGAAATCGCAACTCGGACTGTACTGGACAGCATTGCCGGTGGAAAAAGGATTGTACTACCGCCTTGCTTGCCGCGGTGCCTTTACTATTCCGGCACGCGCCAGTTTTGCCTGTTTGCGTGTGTTCGTAGAGAAACCAGTAACGGTGGCTCAGTTTCTTGTCCTCGGTGGTTATTCTGGTTGTTTAGTCAGGTGGAGAAAACTGTGGCACAATTTACTATGTACTGGTGATCGAACAGTTGTTCGCAAACCGGTTCAAACCGGCGGTTTATGCGGTTTATTTAAATGGTCTGGTTTAAAATTTAGACAAAACCCCTTTTGGTTGTTTGTGGGAGAAACCATTTTCATTCAACCGGTTTGGCGTGCAAACCAGCACTTGAACCAACCAAACCATAAACAGCTCTAGCGGGTACTTCATCAAATTCACGAAACAGCCCTTTGGGATTGGTACGAAAACATGTACGCTGACAGTGACGCAGCGCGGGTGCCTCACGAAGCAACCCAGTAAGCGTTGAGTATCAAAGCAGTAAGCACTAGACCTGAGGATGGTGTGGTCTCACCACACCACACCGAAAAAAACCAATCTTTTTGGTTTCGGTGTGCTTGACACACCAAATCGAAAAATTGGTGTCCGAGTCACACCGAATTGGCCGTTTCGGTGTCTAGGAACACCACATCACACCAAACCGAAAAACTTCTGGTGCACCAGTTTTAATGAGCTAGTCAGCTAGCTTGGGCTAGATGAGTATCACAACTCGCTGTTTCGCCCCGTGGTTGATTCGAATAACTGTTGATTGTTTAAGCTGCGAAAATTTACCTGTGTGGAATGTTTTCTTCCGGATTCGTCTGTATTACATCTTTCCATCTTTCGACGGTGGTTTTCGCGTGCTGGTAAGGTCGTTACCAAGCCTAGAAGCTCACTAGATAGTACGACCGTGCAAGTTTCGATGTGTTTGAAATCTTGGTATTTTTTTGAGTTTCCTGCAGCGCAGTTCGATTTGTCGATGACGGATTAATAAATTGTGAATTCGCTCTTTGAAACTTTTTTCGGTTTTTCGATTTGGTTTGGTGTGGTCCACCGAAAGAGTGGTGTCCGATCCACACCACACCGGAAAAAGTGGTGTGGCTTTCGCACCGAAAAACCAGTTTCGGTGTGGAGAAGCACCGAAAAACCAGTTTCGGTGTGGAGAAGCACCGAACCGAATAACACCACACCACACTTACTCACACTTTTCTCAGGTCTAGTAAGCACCGTGCTCCCTCGTGCGAAATACACATGCGCACACACATTCGTCCAATCAAGCGCCAAAACACGCAAAAGTCCCGTAATGTGATACACACACGTCCGTTTCACTTCACTGTTGGCGCGATTCGAGTGATTTCAGTTGCCGGATTTTGCATTTCAATTATCAATTATAATTTCTTATATTTCTCGAATTCTAATTCAATTCTCATTAATTAGTGAAATTGTCCAGCCTGGGATTTGCAATTTCAATTGTCGTATCGGAATTTCAAAACGGTCGTTTTTGGCCATTTTCAATTATCAATTATAATGATCGGAACAACACTGCTTTTCGACCTGCGGCCCAGGTCTCTAGACCACACCCTCCGCTGGGTCCCTCTGTTGGCACTTGACAGACGAGCATGACGTCAAATGATTCTAGAATCTCACCTATCTTCTTGGACGATCATAGGTGAATCCGGCCTCCCCGGTCGACAAATAAACCAGTCTAGCCTTTGATGAAGCCAGCGCATGACGTTCTACTGCTTCATCGCCGACAAAACATTCCTTTAACATTCCTTGATGATTTTTCTCTCTCTATAATCTATACTAGCTGACGGGACGGCAGACAGGCTGGACTGTCTGGCTGGCTTGTTGGAGCTCATCCAGTATACTCTGCAGGTACACAGTCTATCGACGTGGATGTGGTGACAGGTGCTGACGGAAGTGAATTAGACCATCTTTTTGTTTGCCAGTTGTGGCCGCTGTCCTTAACAGATGGAGGAAGGAACTTTCGGCAGCTTAATGCCGAAGAAGGTGGCCGTTTGGTATCCCGATAGCTGCTGTGACATCTGCACGGCGCCGGCTTCGGGAGTTCACTATGGCGTCGTGGCCTGCGAAGGATGCAAGGTAAGGTTCACTGATAATTAATAGCCAGAGGACGGTCAGCTCGTGGTTGGCGCATGACGTCATAGTCTGTACATGCTGCTGTGTGCATCGGTTGGTCGACGTCATACGCACGGTTGTATGGCCAGCACTGTCTTGGTTTGTTGTAGGCTTTCTACCGTCGTTCCGTCACGCAGAAGATTCCTCACCATTGTTACTTTGGAGGCAATTGCGTGGTAGGACCGAGAGCTAAAGGACGCTGTCGCGCCTGTCGCTTCCAGAGCTGCCTGAAGCAGGGAATGAAGTTTGACAGTAAGGGACATGTACAGTCTGCAAATGACGTGATGGGACCACTACCTAAAGTGCCAAATGCCTCTTGTTGACTGAATTGTCCAGGTACGAAGATGGGGAGAGTGCCGTTGCGCAAACGAGAAGTGGACCGAGCTCTGTCAAGCTTCAGTTCTCTTGCCAAGGCGCCTAGTGGGCCTACCGAGAAGCTGTCGGCGGAAGGGCAGCCCACCTCGTCACCGGTGACATCTCCTTCAAAGACAGGGCCAGGCAGCAGCCCGCTCTACGCCATGCCACAGCAGCCCACTGCCAGCCAGGATCTAGAGAGATACAGTCCTAGAGTTCGGCTGGGCCAGCTGGTTAACAATGTTGTCATCAACGTACCTACCCCGACCCAAGACCTTCACCTTGGGCAAGGCAGTGTGGAGGAAGCACAGTCCCTTCGTCGAACTTCCGTCATCTCCTTTGTCGCCAAATCTCCGCTAGTACCCGCTCCCCTCCAACGCTTTTCTCCTCGCACCAAGCACAACTCCTGTCTGGAGGTGGAAAATGCAGGCTTTGAGACGACGCAGTGGTTGGCCCAAGAGGGATGGTGCCATCTTGACAAAGAGCAGACCATCAAGACGGTGACGGAGCTCATCAGCCAAGTGCACGGTGACGACTATGCCACCTGGGACGCTTTCATGCATGACTGCATCCTCGAAGGCAAAGCCCCGGTATGCCGCTCTTTTCCCCTCTTTCATCCCTTTGCATAGTTTCTTTCCTTGTTGTACTTTAGCGTCAGCCGCAGGTTTCCCTGCAAGTCTGTATCGATCAGATTGTCAATGGCGCTGCCGACGTGGTGGAGAAGCATTGCAAGCTGTCGCTGGGTTTACCCGGCTTTGCTCACTTCAGCAAAGCCGACCAGCAAACGATGGTGTCGGAAAACTGGATGGGGGCATGGCTGGTAAGGCGTCTTCTTTCATGATGGTCAAGACAGGACTAGGCTTGACAGAGGGCTTCTTGTTCCCTTGCAGACGACCCACCACAAGTATTACCGCAACAACACGGCCTACTACCTCATTGGCCCTCTGCAAATCCACTACTGCATCTACTGGCTGCAACAAGTGCTGGAGCCCGACTATCTGCGCGCAGTGCTGACATGCACCGCGGCTCTCAACAGGCTGAACCTCACTCCCCTCGAGGCCTTCCTCCTACTAGCTATAGCAATGTTCACCCCAGGTATGTACTGTGTACTGACCTGACGATCTTGACCAGTAACTTCGATAGTGGTTTTTTAGGCTCGACCGAGGTGGAAAACGAGGCTCACATGGCCTTTTTGCATTCCCACTACAGCGACTGCCTCATCAGCCTGCTACGCTCCAGCCGACGAGCAACGGCTCAGTCGGGCCCGGACTTTGAGGCCCAAGTCCTGGGCGCGCTGGGCGTTATTCGACGCTTCAACGTCATAACACGCAAGTACGTCCGCACTCTGGACCTGACCACAGCTCCTTTCCGTCCCAAAGAAGGCTCTAATCCAGTCTCCATTCCTGGGGTCATGGATTACTATGATGGCTTCTGATCCTTCCTCTTGCCCCAGCTGCCATAGGCGCCATATCGAGTCCCTTTATTTTGTAGAATTTGCCACTTTGTGAACCAGCACGCATTTGCACGCTGCTTTCATGCTCAAGAGTAGTATTCTCACCGGGTATTTATCGATGACTTTCTGTCGAACGGATTATTGCATTTTGATGCAGCCCGGTGATATCTGTACAACAGGTTGGGAGATCCCACTGGTGAGAGAGAGAGGGAGAGAGATTTTTATATGACATATGCGTATTGCGTTATTTAGATTGTCTCAAAGAGTTTCAATAGGTGGCACACCATAAAGTCACGGTGAGGTCCTCGTAATCGTCCTTATTTCCGCCCGACACTGAGCTCTTGACGAAGCTGCTTTTGCGTCAACGTCCGCTATCGCTGCTTCTCCTTGCAACAACATTCCTCGATCTTGGGCCAGCAGACGACCGATAATCGTACGAGGTAAAGGTTGTAAACTTAGCCACCCTATACCAAGTTTGTAAAGTTAGCGACGGCTGTAGCGTCTATCGCTTGATTGACTATTTGATTGTCAGTCTTGGCTTTTTAACATGAGATTTCAACGTTCTTTTAATTGCGGATCTCTCGGATTCTCTTGACTCTTCGTGTTGACTGTGCCTAACACCATTCGACAGCTCATTATTTCATCTATCGATCTATCCTTAAAAGTTGGGATTGAGTAGTACAGAACAGGCGAACTTAGACGGCTAACTTTACAACCTTTCCCTCGTAATTTGACCAGTCGGAATGGAAGGAGGCAATGGACAGCACTTTCCATGTGCAGAAGACCATCAGGATGCAGTTTCTGCCGCTATCCATGCCATATACGCTGCCGACTTGATCATGTGGGACGCGGCCATGTACGACATGATGATCAATGGAAATGTGCCGCTTTGTCTGGAAATATGAGCCACATAGCAAATGTAATACTGCTTCCGTCTGGTGGGCAGCATCAACCGCAAAGGACACTGGTCGGCTTCAAAGAAAAGTTTCGCATCAGCATACGCCGCTTTGTCCGTCAGATCTGCTACTTGTGCATGTCCCCTGCCGGGCTTCTCTACCTTCAGCCAAGAAGACCAGCCGACAGGGCTGAAGGAACGCTGGCCGGTAAGGCTTGACCAAGCTAGCTTGCCCACACCAGGCTTCCCATTTCTTTCCCCTTTATAATCATTGTCCATATTATTACATAGGTATAAACACGACAAGGGGAACGTTCTTCGGCATAGCGTTGCAGTATTCATCACGCTATCAGATCTGTCTTTCCCCATACAGAGGACGAGCCTCTTCGTCTTCGCAAAGAGTAGCTGTAACTGACAAATAAAACCTGCGACTGTGCTTTGGGTGTGGAAGAGTAAGCGGAAACTAGTATACGTCCACATGACCAAAATGTTTGCCAAAAGCTAGTCTGTGGCTTGGACGTTGTTTAAGGTTGGCCTTCTTGTTGGTCGTCCATGGGGCTGTCGCTATCACTTTGCCCAGCGTCTCTTCCATCATTCTCCTTCTTTTGCTGTCTTCTAGTCTTGGGCAGGAGAAAGTCCTGGACCATCTTGTTCACTTGCCGGAAAGAGCTCTCCCAGCTGGCGTCCGCTGCAATGGGGTACCTTTCGGCCTGGGGTACGGGCGTAATGTCGTACTTGTCAAGCGTTAGATTCATAATCATCAGTGGATGAAAGTGGCTGGCTTCCATGAAGACCTTCAACAGCTGGGCGGAGAAGCCACTGACCAAGGCCGTGCCAGCTTGCTCCTTCATGACGGGGAAAGACTTTGCTGTTGCTCGCAAATTCCAAAAGATGATTTGCGGAACCTTGGTCTGTGCAGCCGCATACTTTTGACAAATCTGCTCGTAGGTGGTACTCCATTGCCCGCCAAGGGCGGCGTCAAACTGCATGTCGGTGAATATGAAGAGCTTCTCCACCATTTTGGCAGCAGGCTCTTCAGCCACCGTCCTCAGCAGCAGGTCGAAGACTTTCAACAGATCGGTGTTTCCACCCCATTCCTGCCAACGGCATACCGTCATAAGATGCTGTCAGTGACACAAGTCAATGACAGCCAAGAAACCTTACCATACTGATGACATCCTCGACTCGCTCCTTCAAATTATGGCCCTTGATTTTGTGCAGTTTCGGATTTTGATGAAAGGTGATGAGTTGACCACGGAAGGGTTCTTCTGTCAGCTCGGAGACCAGCAGGCCTAAGGCTACGGCAACCTGCATGGGCACACCCTCCATCGAGCCTGACACATCACACACCGCTTGGCACTTTTTGAAATTGCCTGATTTGGCCAGTTCGCCTACCAAGGCCTTCCACTGACCTACCAGCGCAATTGTTAAGCTGAATATTCATTGGGGCCAAGAAGTGTAGTATACCTTCAATCGTCGCGTCAACTTCAGCCTGGCTAGCCATGTATGGGACGACCAGTTCATGCGGCTGTGTTCCCCTCGACTTGATCGTCTCTTTTCCAACCGACAAGTCAGCCAGGTAGTTGGCATAACGATGGGCCAACTTCCGTCTGCCCTCAGAGGCCTCTTTCTTAACATTGGCTCCTGCAAAAAAAAGCGCTGCTTGATGACAGGGCCAAGCCAGAGACAAGGAAGTTGCTACCTCGTTTGAAGGCATTTCGGTACTGACGGTGAGCTTTGGCCGGCAGGCTGCTGAAGACGATCTCCTCGTACTTGCCGTTACACATCAGCCCTTCCAGCACACGCAGATGCTGCCGCAGCTTACTCAGCTTCTTCCGATATTGGCTCTTCTTCAGGCCTATCGATCGGCTAATCTTGCGCGAGAAGTAGAGAGGCTTCTTGCTGTAGTGCCTCATCTCTGAAGGGGCCCACTTGGCGCACAAGGAAATGCCGGCTTTGCCATTGGCCTCCAAGTCTCGATCATCCTGATTCAGCTGCGCTGCCATCACCGACAACTCCAGATCATTTCCCAGTTGTTCCAGCCGACCACAGTGTGGAATGTTGGCACAGCGGACGGCAAGCTCGGCAATTACCAGCAGATCCTTGTAGCAACCCACCTGCAATAAACACACAATTTATCCAATTTGGCAAGCCCAACGAGGCAAATGCCGCCTTACATGTCCGACACGGAGAATATAGAGCAAATGACCAGTGTCGCTCCCCAAATTCACCCAACTCGCAAATTTCATCCATAAATATGTCTGAGTGTACTTTTCCTGTCACTGTAATTTGATAATATGTACCTTAATGAAGTTGTGGAAGTTGGCCAAGTAGGTCAAGGGTTTCCAGCAGGAAAGAAGATACATCAGAAGGAGAGGAAGCTTCTTCTCGCCTTTGCCATTGCGGATGTCTCGTAGGGAGAGGATAAGCTTGATTGTTTTGTCGGGGTCCTCGTTCCAAGCAGCCAGAAAACCATCGATGGCATCCTTTACCGAGGTGTCCCGTACTACGGTAGCAAAGAAGTCCAGGCACTTATCGCCGGTGGTAGTGAATGCACCGGCTAGATTCTCCGTTAGGCTTCTGCCACCGTCAAGTTGCTGCGAAAGGCTATTGTAAAGTGTCAAAATAGGGGGATGAGCCTCCATGCCTCCAGCCTCCAGCTAGTCTCTCGTACAGTTTCAACGAGGAAGACAATCTTTCCCAAAAACGGAGTGATGAAGAGCGAAGAAGTGAAACCTTGAAGGAAGCTAACAACAGCAGCAGCAGCAGCGCAGAACGTCTGATGGAAAGAAATACTATGAGCAACACCAGCATTTACCATCACGCTTCCGGCAGCTGTCAACTGCCGAGTCTGCACTCTCGGATCTTCATTCAGCCTATTGATAAACAAGTTTACTCATGATGAGGCATGGTTCGGCTTTTGACTGATGTTACTGCTATATACAGAAGTAACCGCCACAAACGACGAGCCACGGGCCCACAGCTGGCCAAAGAACCCAGCCATACAGGTGATGCTAAAAGGGGCCCCCACTTCGACACGGTCTGCCAAAACCGAGATCGCGCGATGATGAAAATTGTTTAGGCAGAAGGCCGATGCTACGGCTGCGTACACGGCGCAGCCACGACATGAAGATTTATGGCTCGATCCCTCTCAAATCGGTTTTTGGTCTCTGATGAATATCAAGCTTTGGCTGGTCTGTTGGCCTCTATACAGAACGGGATCTATCTATCTATTGGCCTCTATTGATCTATTGGCCTCTATCCCGTTCTGTGTAGAGGTGTGTGGGTTAATTGATTCACCAGGTTGTAGGTGGCGTTCAGAACATGGCCATGTTTCCTTTGCCGACGAGTTCAGATGACGATACAGCTGTAGCTCCGGCTTTCTTTTGGCACAACGCCAGCAGTCAGTAACTTGATTGTGAGCCGCATGCGCCGGCAAGGCCCCCTTTAGCAGCACATGTATGTAGCCTTAGTTTCGGAAGCTACGAGATGACTAATTTTACCTTGCACTTGCAGCCAGAAAATACTGCACAATTTATAATATCTCACAATTTTCCGCGGTGATTAAAGTTGAGTGAAGGCCGGTTGTGAGAGCGGCTCGAAGAAGCTACCCACACCACAAGAAGCGCTCTTAATACCAAAGACGTGTCAGAAGCTCTCCAAAAGACAGCTTGATCATCAGGAAAGGTACAGGGAGAAAGGTGGAAGCCTGGTCAGGGGCTTGTGCCTGTAAACATCATAAGGAGAAGTCTTGCACAGAAAGGCAGATCGAGGGAAGGGGAGTGGTCGAATTCTGCGTCAAACTTCCTTGATGAACTTTTTGCCGCTTGTCCAACCGACCTTGGCGCTTCTGCAGATGATCTTCACCTATGTAGTACTGCTTCTACCATTACCGCGGGAGCCATGGTCAGGCTGCACGTACGGACAGATGTTTGGAAGGCTGGAAGGTCACTTTCCATTTATCCTTTAACTCTGAAACAATTGGCAGCTCGTAAACAAGCTGGGCAAGAGACTTTTCGCAAGTGGCGCATCTTTTGCCTATTGCTGACCGAAAGCGTGCGCCACTTTGAAAGCTGCCTTGTTGAGTTTGTTTAATTGCCTAAGCTTAGCGGCCCATTTCGCTACAGTTAACATTGACTGACCATCAGGCAGAGGTAACATGAAGTTTTTTGCCGTCTCAGAATTCTCGGTACTTAGTACGTACCCCAACTACCGTTACATCCCGCAAGAAAGAACTGGGAGCCGACCGCCAGCGCAAAGAGGGCATCATCAAGTCCATTCAGGAGATTGGCGGTCACAACCTCCTTGGTAACAAGTACGTCCCCTGGCTGGCTAGTCCCTTCTCCATCCGCCGACCCTACATTCTTTGTACTAATTCCCGCTCAATAAATGGGGGGGGGGGGGCATTCGAATTCGCGTTGCATCCCTATTACAGGTACCGGCAAAGTCTGGCAAAGTCACTTCCGCGTTCGTCCGGTGATTCCGGCACAGGCTAGTTAGCCGATGATTTATGTTTTTATTTACATAATCAAGTTGATTGTTGATCGTGTTAGACCGGTTAAGCCCATGAGTTAGCAAAGCATAATCTGTTGGCAATGTTTGATTATGGTGTTATCGTTGCTGTGAAAGTAGGAAGTGGTTCATACGTCAGATTCCGCTGTGCTTTTAGAGGAACGTTTGGAGGAGGCCTCGTCGGTCAATCGTTCAGAAGACTCCCCCATGTCCGGGTTAAGGGTTTGCGTGTAGTTGGCTGCCTTGATGGTGTCGCCGTAGTTCTTGAAGGCTTTGGCCAGACAATAAGCCAGCTTGCGCGACTGAATGCGACTCTGGCACAGGAAGACGAAACAATCAAAGGGCCGCTCGTCAATCAGAGATTTGTCTTTGATGGAGATCATGGCGAAAACTCGCGGGAAGACCACGTCTTGCACACCTGTCATCATAAACATACGGTTATCGTACTGACATCATAATTATGATGATGACAATGTTGAAGAGCTGAAAGAATAGCTGGAATGGAGAATGGGTAATTCTTATTGGGTACTGACCGTAAGAGATACGCTCGATTGGTTTGTGGCCGAGGTCGATCTCTTTTGAGGTATCATTGGGCCGTGAAGGCGAGATCTGCCGTAAGGAGACTCCGCTGTCGGCGATGTCCAGCTGCAGGACGGACAAATCGTCGGCCTCTGTGGACTTTGCCAATTCGACCAGTATATCAACGGGCTTGCGGGTGTGCTTAATGCCCCATATACCGGTGGAGGGATGAGAACCCAGGAAGCGAACAATGAAGGACTGAGGAAGTCCAATGTCGGCAAAGTTGCGAGCTTTATCTGGCTCAAGGCTGGGGTTGATTAAGGAAACTCCTGCAGGGAGCAAGTCGCCGTTGGCCTCAGCTTCGCATTGACGCTTTGGCCACTGCTCCAGACCAGGCTGACTTTCAGGTACGCCGCCAACTGACGCTTCGTCCTCCATGGCAATCTTACCCTTCTTCGACCTAAACAGGAAGAAACTCATGGCCGATGCTTGTTAAGATATTCCAAAGTGCAGAGGTAGTGAAAGTATGAACTGATGAGATACGGGTATCAACCAAGCATTTTGAATGATGATGGAGGACCGGAAGTAGAGTGAGGAAAAATCTTGTTGAAAGGGTATCAAACGCTGGTCCACCGCAGAACAAGCACAGGTAGGTGAGGATGTGAATTGTGGCGCGAGATATGAGTGGCCAGCGATCCAGTTTAGTCGAGCGTGGTCTAGTGTTGAATGGAAACGTCAGGTGCCGAGCACCGAATGGCTACTTGATATGATGCGGCTGAGAGGCAGAACGTCACGCAGAGGTACTTTGACTCCATCGTTAATCCGTGAGCTATAGCAGATTACGACATGGTCTAATCGCATTACCTGTGCCACTGTCGAAATGGCCAAAGTATCATTTTCCGCACCGAACGTAACGGACATGGAAATGCCATATTGGCTCTTCAGGCCGTACGCATCAAAGGTCTTGTTGACATGCAGCAGCTTTTATCTGTTCGCGCATATCGAGGAACCCTTAGAAAGCCTCACACCAACATTGAACAAGCACAGGATGCAGACCATGAGATTCAGCCTGGAGTCGTGGACAGCTTTACCCTCAAGTTTACTCCCAATAAATTCTGTTACTTTTCTTCGAAAAAAGTACTCGACACAGCAAAATGCATCTTGAGAACGAGCTTCCGCTAAGAGTTTCTCATGAAATAATTCATATATGGGCTGTGGGCAAGGTTTCTCAGAAGTCTGGGGTCATGGGGTAGAGGCACAGCTGATGAAATTTAACAAGGGCAAGGGAGGGTTTCAGGTATTTCTTGAAAATTCTTGGCCTCCACATGGCAAGCCCCGACCCCTACCCTTGGGCTACCCTGCCCCCTGCCTAAATTTCTTCGACTTTGCCTCTACGCCATGACCCCAGACTTCTGAGGAATAGTGCTGGCAACGATACGGTATACCGATATCTTGTCGAAATATATCGAATCTTTGCGATAAAATATGCGGCAGATATCGTCTCGAAAATATGGATATGAAGCTCATATCGAATAACGCAATAAAATATTCGGCGATATCGTATCGCGCCATATCGACATATTTTCGATATATCGGTATTTTGCTGAATGGCACACTCGTTAGTGATATCTCGTTTACAGAAGACCATGGTTGATTTCGAAGACTTGATTTTGGCCATGGTGTGCCGAGCACACTTCGCCCATTCGGTTCTGGTGCTAATCCTGTCCAGGTTTCCATGTGTTTGAAGTCTTGGTCTAGTTGCGTCTTTGCTGTATCCGACGCTCTCGATCTTACTAGTACTTTATGTGGAAATCGGCTTCTTGAGTGGGCTTGAACCAGTGGAATTCCGAAAAACTAACATTTCGGAAATATCGATGTATCGCTGCAATATGATACGATACATCGAAAATACGGTAACGGAAAAATATTGTATCGAAATATCGATATCGAATGAATATCGAAGACCGCGATAAAATATCCGCCGATGTTGTATCGAAAAATATGGTATCGAATATCATCGTATTTTTGCCAGTGCTACTGAGGAACCTTGCCCGCAGCGCGTATAACTTTCAGTGAGACAAAATATTGTCAACCAGAAAGATCGGATTGAGGTGTGCCGAGCGTGAAATACTGGGGACATGAGGTGAGTGGGACGTCCAGCGAAAATCAAACAAACATTTGATACACACAGTCTCAGCAGGTCTGGAAGGAGTTTGCTTAGTCTAATGAACATATATGGATTTCGGCGGCCTCATCTTAATACGAACTTTTCCACAGTACACTATTTTGACATCAGATTATTCAGAGTACTCAAGGGCATCGCGTAGTAGAGTCGCCACGCTTCGCCGCGGATAGAAGTTTCACAAAACTGTTCGCCCTTTTGAGAAGAGTTTGCCGAAAACTAGGGGTGATTGGCAGCCGAAGCACCCCACAGGGTGGCTTATTGTCAAAACAAATGCAGACGCACATTTGGGCCGCATGACGTTATTGTGACGTCAAAACTTTATCAGTCGAAACTTTGAATCATTGCAGACTTCTCTGAGGAAGTCATCTGACCAGTGGTCAGATGGTCAAATGAACTTCAGCATTGTGTTCCTCGATGTCTGTTACACCAGATTGCATCAACAGCTTAACTTTGCCTGGGGTCCGACAACTTCAAACTCGTTCTGCGGTCGGACAATCGATGGATGTCAGTGCGGCAGCAACGACGTTTCGACCATTTCGCCAGGAGAGTTTGGCCACCTGTAGTCATTGATTGTCCGACCGCGAAACATATTCCGTTTTGATTTTGGATATGCGTTGATTGACTGGACCAGCCGCACACCTGTACTCGGGCTTAGTTTACGCGTACGAGCTCGGCCGTCTGATAGCTCTGATGGACAAATATGGTCGCACAAAAAGTTCCAGCTCGATTGGAATCTTCTCTGAAGTTAGAGAAACGAAATCCAAAAGTACGGTGCTCGTGAAACGGAGTTTAGAGCTACCAGTATGCAGCTTTGCGCAGAGCGACACGCAGGGGACAGTGCTTTTTAAACACAGGGGACAGTGCTTTTCAAATGTTAGCTGTAAGTTTCCCAGCCTGCACTTCGTGGTACAGACTACAGAGGAAGTAAAGGACTGAGTCTTGTACATGTTATTTTGTTGGTTACTTCCAAACGGCAGTAAATGAGAACGGGTTTCTCGATGCGTGAGTACCTGCTGATGACAATAATATCAGTCTCTGGAAAGCATCAAGATGTCGCTTTGATGGACCTCTGTAAAAAAGTCAATTCCGAGGCTTTTTTATGGACTTTCACTCGCCAAGATTTCACAAAGCAACTGGCGGAGCCGGATATTTCCGGCGATTCATGTCAGGCAACCCAAACAGCTCTTCCATATAGACCAATCGCATTTATGGTCTCTATCATATTCTCCAATTTTCCAAAGTGTCGCCGGATTTAACCACAAGTTTAGTTCGCTGCAGCCAACAGTAAGAAATATTTACATCCTCAAAAAGTATCTACATTTTTCATCATACCTTCATCCCGTTCTCGGCTAAAAGTTGGTCGAAAATGAGGTTACCCTCGACCTTGCTCATTTCAGCTATCGTACTAGTCCTTGGGAGTTTCTCTGGTAAGTCAACCTGCTGCACTGTCGTGATTGGAATGGAGGCAAACAAGCTGGAAAGGATCGTTACACCAGGTGGCGCACGCTTGCAGCCAACAGCCCTAAGAAACTGAAAACGTGCGCTACTGGGGGAAAAAATCTTGTCCAGTTTGTTGGCAGAGCTGACTGTTTCTAAGACTTTGTGCTGTTTGACAGACTTCTCAGAAGGAAGACGAGGAGGCGGATTTGGCGGTTTCCGAGGTGGTGGAGGCTTCCGTGGCGGATATGGCGGATATAGTAGGCGGTATGGTGGCTATGGCGGATTTAACGGCGGCCTGGGTAGGCTGACAGTGTGAGATGTAGACTAACAATGGATTTACGCCAGTCGGTCCACTCCAACTATAAAAGCAATAAGATGGAAAAATAGAAAAGGGTTCACTCCATAAAACAGAGCAGACGTTATCGGCAGAACTAATTCCTGGACGCCACTGCGAAATTCGGGAACAGAGGAACTATTGTCGTACTCTAGCGTACAAGTCTGGTGCGATCACGTAATACTCTTGATTGAGACTTTTTCATTGACAATGAGGCGAACAGCTGATCGGGATGACGCAGTTGCCGCTGCAAATCGCGTACCTTGAAGTACTACAGCTACGAGACAGCATGCTGTCTGGCGAACCACACACACTCTTCGCCGATCAGCTGATCGCCTCCTTGTCAATCAGGAATCAAATTAAAGTGCATTACGTCAAAGCGGTTTGGTTACGTCATTGGGACGGAGCCGTACGGCCTGCCTCTGTTTATACAGTGAACTCTCATCTACTTATATAACGAATTGGTTTAAGAGTTGGAGTGGACCGACTGGCGTAAACCCCTTGTGAGCCTGACTGATTGTCCTGTCGATCTTGTTGCAGGCCTGGGTTTGGGCCTAGGCTTGGGCCTTGGAGGTTTCGGCTATAGCTACGGCTACGGCATAGGCTATCCGTTCTTCGGCGGTCTCGGCTTGGGAGGTCTGTACGGCGGCTTCGGAGGACTGAGTGGATATGGCGGCTACGGGGGATATGGATATGACAACGTCTTCAACAATGGCTACAATAACGGTATGTTCGCTACGTAGTGGCGCCTCCCCGAGAACTCTTTGTGCCTGCATGGTCAACTTGTCTGAATTAAGGACCTCATCGTCACTGCTCTTTTCAGGATACCGAAACAACAATGGCTACAATAATAACAACAACAACTACAGAAGGAATAACAACGTCCGAAATAACAACGACGATGACAAGGACGACAACACCAACCGCAACCAGCGAAGGAGAAGCAAGAACAGGCGCGACGACGATAACTCCATCTGACATCAAAGCCACCGCCGAAGTCAAGACTAGGCTTTGAAGCAGTACTAGTACTAACCTTAGGTCGACAAGTCAAATTATATTTCGATGGCAGTTGCAGTGCCCTGCACAATCATGCATTTACAGTCACATCTGGCACGGTGAAGAGCTGTAACTGGTATCGAGCGTTGTGCTGTGTTACCTGTCACAACTGTGCTGATTTCGTCTTTCTTCCAACGTGACACATACCCATTAAAACCAATGTCAAGCTGTACATAAAACATACATACAAAACAGTCTCGTCTGGATCGGCCATTGGAAGGCATTAGTGAGTATTCGTCCGGCGCTTACGATCACGAATTCGATGCAATCGCAATAGAAATCGCACCGTCTTCGCATCGTAAACTGCTCTGTGTGTTCGGTCGAAGCAAAATGACGTCAGGACGATCAATGTTCGCTTCGCTTTTGTCCATTTTCATTCCCGATTTCTTTCCTACCATTTTCATTTGTATTCCTTTTCAAGATGGAGCTTCGCAATTTGTATGCTCTTCTTTTCGATAAACATATCTCATACAAGCAGTTTATCGTCCTGCGACGGCGTATACGCAAAAGCAAAGCCTTGGAAGAAGACGCTTGGAAGGAAGAAGCCTTCGAATTGGATCGCTACAGCGAGAAAGAATGTCGATTCTACTTTCGGTTCAAACGGGAACATCTGGACCAGCTGCTAAATGTATTACGATTTCCCAAAGTCGTTAAAACATCTAGTAAAGACTCAGCCTCAGGAATCGAGGCCTTGTGTATTGTTCTGCGAAGACTGACTTATCCAAACCGATGGATGGAGCTACGGAAGATGTTCGGTCGTTCCCAAGGATGTCTTCTCGGCTGTTCTACACCACTCTACGGATCATCGACAAGTCTTCTTCTGTGTTACGAACGTGGGACCATAAATGGCTGAAGGAAGAAGACTTCGAACAATTTACTTTTTCCATTGCAAAAAAAGGTGGGCCAGGAGTAGTGTCAGATGTGTTTGGTTTCATCGACGGAACAGCCAGGGCTGTTTGCCGGCTGAAACTCTTCCAGCGACATATGTTCAGCGGGAACAACAAATTTACTGCACAAAATGGCAGTCAGTTGTGATTCCCAATGGTAAACGTATACGCATTTATTCAAATCAGAGAAAACTTTATCGACCGAAAGTGGTGTTCACTTTCTATGTTTGCAGGATTGATCGTGAATTTGTACGGTGGTCAAAGGGGCTCCATGCATGACAGTCGCTTGCTGAACGAAAGCAGGATCTTGGATAATCTACAGGAAAAGCAAAGTGGATTCCTACGAAGGTATGTCTTGTATGGTGACAGCGGATACACGAAGAAGAATGGAGTCCTGCACAAGCCGTTTTCCCGAGTCGAAATTAGGAACTCACGCTTCAAGAAAGAACACAACACGCTGATGTCAACGCTTCGACAGAATGGAACTTCAAAGAAGTTGTCAAGAATTTTGCTTTTGTTGACTTTCGAAAACAAATGAAGATGTACGAGAAGCCAGTGAATACCCTCTACCGTGTTGCTGTTGTACTTACTAACTGCCATAACTGCTTGTACCCAAACCAAACAAGTAGATATTTTGATTTAGAGCCTCCGACGTTGTTCGAGTACTTGTCGAGCGTACCGTGAGAAAGTCTGTTACTGGCAGTTCAAATCACGTATCCATATTCAAATGCTAATTCAAATCGTATTCGCCAGCTATGTTTGTATTGAGAAAGTACACTTGACCATCGGAGAGCACTGGACGATCAGCACCAAAGCGTAATCGCGTAATCAAGGATAATCAAAACTCCAGCGGAGGGTATAACTTCTTACATCCCATTTCGATACGAAACCTTTCGATCTCAAGCTCTTTTTCGCGCAGTTCCAGCTTTTTGGCTTCTAGGTCATACACTCTCTTTGACTCGGCTTCCTTGAAAGCATATTTGCGCTTAGCAGTCTCCTCGAACAGCTTGATGAACTTGTCATCCGACACTTCCATTTTCGACGGCTTACTAGGACGCGACGTTCGACGTTTCTTCGGTTTGTTTTCACCGTTCTCGGCCTTTTCGTCAGCTTCAGCTCGCTTATTCTCCCGGTAGTCCTTCTCCGTTTCCCAATCCTGCTCATCGCCTCCCATCTCTCGAAGAAATTCTTCCTTTTCTGCTTCATCTGCCCAAAACAAACCAAAATAGAAGCGTATACGCAGTGATTCGCAGATGGATCGTTGCAGCCGACTTAAAAAATTTGCACACGACGTCATCTTCCGCCCATCATTGCCAGAGTAATACTCTCATGTACTATGACGTCCTGTGCAGCTAGTCAAGCTTACCATCCAAATTATCAGCTGCTTTGTTGCGTCTCCCCGAACGGCCTTTCTCCCCCTCCACCATTATAGCTTCACCTGCGTAGTCGCGTTCCTTACTTTTGAAAGCTTCGGCTTGCGTTTTGGTATCTTTCTGCTTCTTAGAGTCATCTATAGCAGCGACGACTCGATTCAGCAATTCGGCGATGCGACCATACTGCTCTTCTGTTCCGGACTTCACCTTCTTCTTCAGACCATCACCACGGAAGGCTGTTACTAGGGTGTTCACTCGGTTGATAACGGCTCTGCTGTCTAGAGGCTTCTCGAAGATCTAGAACGAGAAACGCGTGTACGATGTAGGCAGGGTATACAACGTGTTGCGCGAGGAAAGCTTACCTTCGCCTGGTTCAAGGTTCGTGTAATTTCCTCTCAGACTGCCGAAGGCCTGCTGGCAAAGTACGGATTCTTGGAGTCCACAAGGTCCAAGAGATCCAGATCATGGATAGCCTTGAAGAAGTCCTTAGTGGAGGGTGATTCCTTTGCCATTTTGGCTGAGGATCATAAGCGCCAGGATAAATTCTCGAAGACTAGAAGAAACTGGATGCAAAGGAACACAAATGCGTATACGCCGTCCAAACTTTTGCTAAAGTGCGGAGGCCGCAGAAGACAAGCTTACGTAGCGATACAGGCTCGCGGAACGGGTGACTGGTGATTCCAACAGGAATTGACCCTCTGTTACTAGATTTAACTTTCCATCACTCAGCGTAACTCTCTGGACTACCAGAGAGTGTCAAACTAAAGAGGAATGTTTTCTCTTTAAAATGATACCAAGATGAGCCATGAGGCGGTTGTAGGAGTGGATCGATAGCCATCCAAAGTTCATGACGATACTTTGGCAAAGTATCGTCAAACGATAGCTTGACGGTTACGAAAAAGGCACTCTCCACCCATTTTTGATGACGTGGAGGAGCCATCGTCGTTGTATCGTAATCGTCAGCGTCGGACGAATACTCACTATTGGTGCGAACATGTGCGCGGTTGTGGTCAGCGACCGGAGACGCAATGCTTTCGTTCTATCATTGATCCGCTAAAGACAGTCTTACGATCCAAAGAATATAACTGATATAAACTTGTACAGTAGGGTGACTGCGATCATTTGGGTGTTTAGCTGACAACGATTTAAAAAAGCATGCCAAGGCATTCCACCTATGGCACCTTAATTTTGACTGCTGAGTCAGTATAAAACAGACGGTGCGGTCAAGAGAGAGGCTGGGCAGCAGTCGATGCTAGTGGGAGACGTCAGAAAGAGAATTAATGTACAGTAGGTAAGAAAAAGAAATTTGGTGAAGATGCAGACGGTGGTGTTTTTGGTCAAGTTGGTACGGAAGCGAAGCGACCGTTGACCTTGGCATGTATGCGGTGAAACTCGTCATTGAGGGGAGGATAGCGCAGACCGCCTTCCTCGGCCAAGGCATGCTCATACTCTTTCAAGCGACGCGCCCGCTTCTCCAGCTCTCGCTCCAGGTCCGAGCGGTTGCGTACCTTCTCCTCCTCCAGCTGCTTCTTGTACATTTGCTCCTTCATCTTCTCCATGGCTTTGCTCAGTTCGCTCTTCTGCCCCAACACATTAATACCCCTGCAAGTCAAAACGAAGATGCAGTCAAGCTAACCTCCATCAAAGCCCCTTGACCACAGCATCGGCAAACCCACATCTTGTTGTTGAATTTCAGTTCCCTTTGTAGCTCGCGCAGATCGCGGTTCTCTTTGGCAGGGTTGGGCGCCTTCCGAGGGGAGATGAGTTGAAGAGGCTCCAGCGACTGTTTGGAGGAGCCATCTGATTCTTCGCACTCACAATCGCTGCTCATATCTGCAAGTAAAATGCAGCAATGTCATTGTAACTTGCAACCAGTACAACCAGGAAGTACTTTCGACCCAATCAAACCATTCAAGGATGGGAAATTTATGACTAGTGCTTTCCAATATTATTTTGATGATACGGAAAACAGCGGACCAAGTGTTTCCGGTATGGGCAATGGAAATTGACGGTGATTTAGTGTTGAAGGACAAAGTGATGCCAAGTCGGAGCCACGAGCGGCAGGTCAATATTAATTTTGACGAGGATGCCTCTTGACGAAGGACATGTCTGTGCTTTGTGGCAAGAACACGTAAGGTAAGCAACAGCCTTAAAAGATCTTTACCTGACCGTTCGTCAGATGGGTCAAAGTAATGCAGCGGAGGTCTGCTTTGTTGGTTCAAGAAGCTGACTCGCTGATTATGAGCATTACGGTTATGATGGACAGGTGGCTGAACTGGGACGATATTCTCCTGCTGGTCAAGCTGCCCATCGTCCGACCGAGCTCTACTACCCTTGCCAGATGCTCGCCTCTTCTTGAATCCACCATAACGTTTACTCTTCTTGCTATCATGAACCTTCTGGCTCTCGACCGGCAGAGGGCCGCACGACGTCAATAAAGATGGCGAATTGCCCATTCCAAAAGAGCTTGTAGGTTTCTTCGATTAGGGCCTCAACAATCAATCAGCGCCATAACTACAATTACGATCATATTCAGAAGGCAATCAAGTAATCAGTTGAATATTTCAGGCAGATCACCAATCACACCATGTCCCACTGCAAATCAAACGATAATGCTGTTGCACAATGACTGGGACAAGAGCTCCTGCCTCCGCAAAAACGATGCTTCAGTCCCCTTATAGAAACCGTGGAACGAAGAAAAGTTGAACAGTTTCAATCCCTCATGTCGGCTGCAGCCTTCTGCCACACGGTGATTTCGACAATTAACTCAGAAGTCAAGTCTGATATGGCCAAAGAGTAATGGTCGATCAAATACGGTGGACAGACTGGCCGGAAACATCATTAATTCGCTGACGGAGGCGCGGTTAGATCGAAGATCAAGTTTAAAGAGAAATCATTCTATGTCACAGCAAAGAGTTGTGCGGTCCTTGCTGACTAAAAAGAACAAGGGCAAAAAGAGTGAGGTTAGGCCGCACTGTGGTTCCAAGAATGCTCTGAGTGAGCAGTCACGCAGAGATATTTTCTTCGAGCTGGTCGACACCTAAAAAACAAGACGTGTAGATACGTCTACGAAAAGAGAAGTCAATCTTCAGGCTCAAGAAAGCGTGTATCTCTGCTGGCCAGATGGATCGGAAAGAAAGCCTAGCTGAAAGGTGAAACCATGCTTGTCGTACAGTAATTACGCCCCAGGAAACCCAGCCTTACGCAAGTCAGATCATCTTCAACAGTTATCACGCCACCAAATCAAAACCATCAGACATCCACTCCCCAAAAATGGACGTCGGTTTCAAAGGAGGTAAGGTTTTAAGCTTTGAGCCTCCACTTTGCTAAAACAGCTGGCGATCATTGTTGCCGACAAAGTCAGGAACAGCCTAGTGCGCCCCTTGATCCGAGTGACACAAGGTGCGCTTCGGCTTCTTGAGCCACTTTCTCTCTCCCTATCTCTTTCCAAACTTGGCCAGGAAATCTTGGAGAGCTACAGATGTCTCAACTGTGCTCGAATAGCTGGTGAAGGAAGTGACTATCAAGCTTTGTTCAAAATTGCGACGGGAGTGGGGGACTGTGACAGAGTCATTTTGGAGATTTGTCCGGGCTGGCTGAGAGGCGCCACGGTCTGCCGCTGCTCCGTAATTGTGCTGCCTCGCTCGCCATCGGCAGCGTTGAAGCGAGTGCTTCTTTGGCCATGTTGTCAGCTTGATCAGCGCTAAAGTCTAGTCGAGTGCATCAACGGGGATAATTTGTTTCATAGTATCAACCTTGACTTGTCCAACATAATTTCAGCAAGCAACCAACCGGTTGCATGGCCAGTTGTAAACAGCAAATTAGCCGGCCTGAATCAACAAGCACAAGGACTTTCTCATCAGCATTTCCACAATCGACGGCAACCCAAGAAGCAAAGACTAACTTAGTATACTCGGCGGTTACGCAACGGTGGATAAAGGAAAGCTGATGAAATGATCAAGTCGTAAAGGAGAGAATTACCTTCTTCCAAAGTCCGCATTTACAGACTTGCGGACACACCTGTGCTCTAATCGCAGATGACATACGCAACACCTTGCTCGACTGCTTCATGGGCTTATTTTACATCATGTGATAATTATCACACTTTCATCACACCAACGACACATGCTTTCCCAGCCTCGGGGCCGCCGCAGGAGAGAACTACATATTTTTGGGCCAAAATTGCACAAACTTTCAAAGTGTCATCATCCATCAGTACCATGACCCAAGTTAATCAATTGTGGAATGTTCTTTTCCTTTTCCAAAAGCTATTTGAGAACAACAGACTCCTAGTCATATCTAATGGTAGTAGTACCTGTGCCACACCGTTGGAGTACTGTATATTTTCCGACGATCAGGGCACAAAAATGCCCGCAGTAAGATTCCAAATTCGATCACAACAATAATTACTCTAGTCTTTAGTAACGTCACTGCTGACGAAATTCAGGTATGATTCACGTGATAAACTTAATTCAGGGGAGAAAGAGACAGAGGCAAGGGAATGGTTTGGTTGGGTTTGTGCTTCGTCTCGAACTGTCAGTCTATGACTGACTTGGACATGAAACTGGACAATAGTGAAGTAATAACGAATGTTGATAGCTGTTGTAGGGCCCGGGTTATTTGATTTCTTAGGCAGTCCTTCAGCGCCGCTTGTAAAGCATACAGCGGCAGGCCAAGAGCGCTACTTGAAGGACCACTTAATTCCTTCCCCATCCGGCCATACGGGCCATGCCTGCTGTCCACTAGGCCCGATGCCGTTAGTCCAGTTCGTCAGCCGCTTTCTTTCAAGACAGCCACCAGGTCCAACCGGTTGTGAAGAAAGGCCCCCCAAACATGTGCCCAAGACGGTCAAGACGCTAGCTAGCTGTTGTCAGCAATGGATTAATTCTTCGACCCATTCGCGCTGTCTAACTAAAGGCTAATGCACGGTTCACCACTTATATTTCTATGGTCGACTGGTCAACAGTCACGGTCACATTACACATCCCAACGCACACTCAGTTTCCTCCTTGACCAACATCGCCAAAAATGCCGCTTACTGACTGTCTTTGCCACTGGCAAATTCAATCTTCAAAAGTTGAGTAACGTCAATTTGAATAGTTTTGAAACTTTCCAGTCATGACTAAATTCGCAATGATCAAGAAGTAGCGGACACATTAATGCAACTCGACAGTCGTACCTTGGCTTTCCTCTTGGGAAGCTTGTCCTTTCAAAGAGATTCTCCGTCCGAGTTCTTGGTGCATCTGTTGGAAGATGGTCACTGTTGGCGGAGGCGCAGCATCGGGTGTCTTGTCCATCGGCGGGAAGTCTTGTAGGCTCATTTCGGTGGCGATCCAAGTGGACTGCGGCTGCCAGCTCTGTGGGCTCAAGTACAGCTGCTTTGCCATCCTTCTAATTCGCAGCAGATCTGTCAAGAGAATATTAGTCAAAAATTCATAGGTAGGCCAATAGTGCGAACAGCAAAAGATACGATCATTTTAGTGGAGCGTGGAGAGCTTTCAAAAATGTTGGAGTGGGTACTTGGCTGGCTACGACTCAGCGAGGGAGCGTTTGAAAGGAACTGATGCAATGGTTCGTCACATTGATTGTGCGGCGAACAAAGTCCCTCAAGTGGGCGCGTGATTGCAAATATACAACAAACACCAACAAAGTATGGCTCTGACAATGAGTACAGTACTTGCAGTAGCAGGCAAGACGATATTACATGCACACAATGGACAATCGCAAGCCGAAAACCAAACAAGAGCGACAGAGGCAAACCACGGTCAAGAAAAAAATGAAAGCTCAGATATTGCCGCAGCCTGGCTTTTGTATTATTTGTGAGGTGCTGCGCATGTGAAATGGGGACAGGGAAGTGATGGAGGCGAACGGAAATAAACGAAGGAGTTGTTGAGCTGGGCAAGCGTAGCCTCGATCAGGCTGATGCAAAGAGCGTCACTGTCCACTTTGCCAAGTCCAGCAAGACACATGACAGGGTTTCCTGCCTGGCCAGCCAACAGACACAGCCACACAAAGGACCAGCTGCAAGTTTCAAGTGTCGCTTCGTACGCTGCTCGATGGACATGGTGCTGCCCAGAATAACTGATGGAAACAGTGCTGCACCTTGAGCCAGAAATGTCGCACACGTAGCCGCGACAGTCACTTGGTCCACATTACCGTACACCTACGTCTCTGCAATGTTCACGCTTTACTCAACAGTCAACAACAACCCAACAAAAGAACACCAACATGGGGAAGGGCCTTGCTCTCTACAGAGCCCGCGAAAGGAAACAGCATTGAGGTCCTTCTTTCTGTCACAGCCACTTTTGATCTCATTTCCAAAAGCTGTTATTCTAAAATTCACTGATTTTAGCAACGAGTCTGTTTTCGTAAAAAAATGAAAGATAAACAAGGATGTACTGCACCAGCGAGATAAAGGCGAGTAGATGCCGACCGTGTTCCTATACAAGTGTCAGAGACTGGTGAATCGTTATATCGTACCGTAAACTTGATGAGAGAAGAGTGGAAGAGGAAAGCGAGATGGAGGAGAAGTCAGAAGCATCAGGAGTACTTTTCTCTCCCCTTCTTGACGCTGTCGAGAAATCTCTTGAATGACTCCTCTTCCCTGTTGTCATCGTCCCCTACAACCCACATATAACTTTTTGTAGTGCACTGGTTAGAAAAGGCTGGAAAGGAGAAAAACAAGAGACATGTTGTCAGCGAACAGAAGCGGCCTTCTTCAAGTCCGACGGGAGAGACAAGTCGATACCGTAAATAATGTGCATACCGTTTTGCTCTTGACTGCCTCGCCCCTCATCGGGATCGTTGAAGACACCCACTGACACAGCTTCCTTCCTGGCTTGGTGCAGTGGGGTGGTCAAAGTACTTGCCGATGAGGTTTCCAGCACTTCTTGCTTCAGCCTCTCCAAGCGCGCAGCCGCTCTCTGCTGCTTCATTTTACGCTGTCAACATAGGCCGTCCGTGAACAGTTATTATCGTATTTATCCTTATCATTTAATACCTTCACCCGCCCTGTCTTTAAAGAGGAACCTGTCAATATTGAAGTGAAACTGACCTGTTCCTCTTTCATCTTCTCCAGCTCGGGCTTATAGTCTCTGTTATACTCCTCTATCGACTCGTTTACGGCTTTGAACAACTGCGGTAATCCTTCGCCGCTCCTCGCAGAAACAGGAACTGTCTGGAATGCAATAAAGAAATCTCGTCAGGAAACTTCACTTGGTTTTGTAGGAGGAACTTGAGTACCTTGATGGCACCATAGAATTCTTCGAGAATTAGGCCGAGGGACCTTGACAGGTTGCCGGCATAGGATTTCTCCTGCTCCACCGCCAAGTCGAAGGCCTCAAAGTCCGTTATCCACCTCAGGACTCCAGTTGGATCGATGAGGTCGACTTTATTGAGGGCTATGACAAAGGGCAGCTTGCTTTTGTAGAGTATGCTGCAGGCATAGAGCATGTTGGACATGAAGGTAATGGGGCTGCTGCCGGTCAACACGTCCATCACGTAGACGACCACCGTCGGGAAGGCATCGGCCTACAAAGACAACCATACTGTCCTATACAAACTTTGAACTTTCTGCCAGCAAGTGTTGGGGATATTTCCAGCCTACCAAAGCCTCAGTAATGATGGCACCGGAAGCTGACCAGGTGAAGACTTCGATTTGCCCAGGTGTATCAAAGACCATGTACTCCACTTGTTGCTTCCGCTTCTCTAAAAGCTCCAGAACGCCGGAAAACTTGGTCGTGAAGAGATTCAGCGATGTGATGATACCACCGTTTGGACCCAAGCCGAACCTACGCAGGAAGCGGAGCAAACAATACGGTAACTATATTTGTCATAACTGAACTTTCAGTTTCGAAGTCTGCCTCAGACAAGTCCCAGCTAAACCATACTGTTAAACACTCTAGTGAAAGAGAATATCGCCCTACTTCTTCATCACATTCTTGTAGTTGACGCTGTCCCGAATATCTGCAAGAACAGGTCCAGAAAAGTTCGAGGGTAGAAAAGACTACCAATCACCATACACGCGCCTGATGTAAAAAACATAGCTGTTTAAAGAGCCATCTACGGAGTGAGTCCATTATGACGTCATGATCAACCGACAAAAATGCAACACTGCCTGGATTCTCGGCTTTTAGTCTCTTACCGATGTTAACCTGGTAGGGGATGTGTCGAACTGCAGGATCTAAATTGAGCACGTAAGGAGGAGTCTGCCGAGCAGTCAGGTATGTTTGTATCTTCTGCACAACAAAAGGCGCTCTTGTATGCTCAGTTTGCGCTGACAAAAGCCAAAGACTTCTTACCTCGACGAATGTTGTCTTCCCCGAGCCGGCCATCCCCAAGACCAGTAGGCAAGCAGCACCTTGAGTTGTGGCCCCTGAGGAGGCCACTGAGGTATCTCCACCTGCTGCATCAGCCATGTTACATTTCTCCGCCACGGCTCCCGCCAACTCATCAATGCCAGAGGAGATTTCTCCAGCCGATGGCTTGCTTTTGGACGACGCCATCTCCTCTTGTCGTCGAAACGCTTCCTACAGCAATTAAGTTGAAGGCTTCTTAGTATCGATAACAAGTACCCGTTCTGAGGTTCAAAACTTCCCCATTGGCCCAGGTTGTCCTGAGATGTATAGAAGGCTCGGCGAAGCTAAAATATGCCGTTTTAGCCGTTCTTAGCCGTGGCTAAAAATATCTTAGCCGCAGCTAAAGCAGCTAAAATATTCTAGCCACGACTAGAATGTATTGTGCGTTCGAATGATTTGTTGATGCCAAAACTATTCTGGCCGACTCAACATCAATAAATCAATCGAACGCACAACACATTTTAGCCGTGGCTAAAAATATCTTAGCCGCAGCTAAAGCAGCTAAAATATTCTAGCCACGACTAGAATGTATTGTGCGTTCGAATGATTTGTTGATGCCAAAACTATTCTGGCCGACTCAACATCAATAAATCAATCGAACGCACAACACATTTTAGCCGTGGCTAAAGGTATTTTAGCTACGTTAGCCGCGGCTGAAATATTTTTAGCCACGGTTAAGAATAGCTAAAGCGGTTTATTTTAGCCTCGCCGAGCCTTCTATACTGAGATGGTGTTTCGTCTGAATTCTGGAGGAAGAAACTTTCCCCAGATGATACTTTGTCAGATACGAGTATCACAAATCAAGAATCAAGTTGGCGGAACTTGCAGCTTCGCCCAGTCACAGGCGTTATCGCCTGGTACTTTCGCTTCGCATAAATCACCGGTTGTCAAGCATTGATTACAAAGCTGTCTTGATTTGTGACTGATTGGCTACTTGAACTTGAGAATGAGACGATTCATAGTCCGCTGCGCTTCGTACACATGTATGGCCGTGTGGTTGTTTTAATGTTTACCTTTCTACGATCTAGTGTCCAGACTCTATGTTCGTCGTGGGAGTTTCCATCATTCCCACTTATGCTTTCTCTCAATTAGTATTCTGTCCAGGATGGCGATGGGAGAAGACAACGGGGCCATCAAAAGGGATGTTTCATTGCTGCAGAGGTACAAAGGCAGCTTTTCAGCAACGCTGATCGGCAACTGGGTTGGAGTCATCTTCGAAAGGCCGGGGAATTACATGAAGTCGGTAGATCCAGCGCGGATAGAAGATGCCATCCACAAACAAATCTCTGATCCATGTAAGTCAGACTTTATCTGACCAAGAAGACTCTTGAGTTATTTCCCTCGTAGCGAGAGCGCCGTTGCCTTACTCGGACGATTCAGCGATGGCGCACGCGTTGATCGACTCGCTGCTTCGCTGTGATGAGTTCAATCCGACGGACGTGGCTATCCAGTGAATATTGCAAGTTGTGAATCCTTTCTATAGCATAATTAACCTACTGACGGTATTGTTCTTGTCAGGTTCACCAACAAGTTTACGAGGGAAGTGAGCAAGCAGAAGATGTACGCCAACGTCAAGCTCGTTTTCAAAACCTGGCAGAAGACGAATTTCAAGAGCGATACTTTCCTGGCGGCAAAGAAGCAGTTCGAAGGTGGTGGATCCCTGGGGAATGGTGGAGGAATGAGGATCGTTGGTGTGCCTTTGTTTCATGGACGTGACCTTGACGCCATGATCGATGTAAGTTTCCGTCCCTCGTTAGTGGAAAGCTTAGGTCATTGGTGAAACATGACGTCACTGTGATGGATTGTTGGCATTGTCTTGGACAGCTGCTTGCGTTGTTTAGTATGACGTCATGTGTACGTCGAACTCAACGAACTGGGTATATTGTATTTCGATAATTTCAGACTGCCAAACGGAGCACCTAGTTAACCCACACCCACCCCATCGGATACAACGGGGCCATCCTCCAAGCATATGCCGCTCATCTCGCCTTATTCTCCAGCCTTCTCGACGTTCTGGATTTCGTGGATGAACTCCTGACGTTTTGCGAGACGAAGCTGGAAGTGGAGTAAGTTTTTCTCGTCCATTAATTTTCGATCTATTCCTGCCTGAAACGTATGAGGTCATCTGGTGCTCGAAATACTGATGTTATTAACTTAGATGTGCTTTCAGGGCGGAAGAAAAGACGTACAGGCCCAATATGCTGACCGTGCAGAGCTTCCTGCGATCGCAGCAAGAAGTTCCGGGTGAAGAAGTGGTTGCAGAACTGGAGCATTCCGTCAAGGCCCATGAGTCCATTCCGACAGCCATCTACTGCACCTTACGCGCAACTCAGCTCATCTCCAACATTCAGATTAGTTCAGGCTCATCGGTATGATGTCCTGGCAGAAGAAATGTCCAGTGCAGCGAGCCATCATCTACGCCGTCTCGCTAGGAGGCGACACCGACACGATCGCAGCGATGGCCGGCGCCATATCGGGAGCTTTCTTCGGCATCAAATCCGTTCCGGACGAATGGCAAAAGATGTGCTAGGCTTGGGAGGAGACGAGGGAGAGAGCCACAGCACTCTATGCTCGCCAAGAGCAAACAAACCGGTAAATGATGTCATCTTGGTTGAATTTATCAAATCATAGGCTAATACTTCATCGTACCCTTTTCTGTCTAGCCAACTAGTCCCAAAAGACTTGTTGGTTCTACCTAATTAACTTCTTCTTCTAACGTGTCTCGGTTACTCGTAAGAGATAGACTAGCTCGAATCTTGGGTAGGGTAGACTGGTTCGCAATTTTTGGAGCTGCCGAAAAAGGGCGAAAGCCTGACTGTGAATTTAAACTTGACGGCTTCTGCAGTGGAGTTCAAAGGTACAGCCGGTAACTCATTAAGGCGTAAGGTACAAAGTTCTTCGGAGGAAATGCTGTTATGAGGCGAATGGTGCCAGGGTGGAAAAACTGTAAAGACTGGTTATCAGTTGTAGAGCACAGCCTGGAGACTTTTTGAGAAGCTGTCGGGCCGGAAATGCGCTTACTTGACACTAGCTGGCTCTCTTTGTTACTATCGAACAATAACATAGTCACAGCCGTCTGAGTCGAGGCATTTTTTTCTCCAATGTAGATCGTGATGCTATTTCATAACGTCGTTTTTAACGGCCAAATAGGGGTTATCACTCGCTGGCGGCCAACTGACGCGAAATAATGGCCGTTGATTCCATCCTGGAACTGTGCCATTGTATCTTGGATGTGTCGGCCAGTTAGTTGTAAAGTCTGAGCGGAAATGACGTCCAATGTCGAGGAGACGACAGAGAAAAGTGCGGCCTTGCCTTTGCTCAGCGCAAAGGGTGAAGCTGGCGATTCGGACTGGATCGTCTGTGCCGAAGATGGCGATGTGACGTACGTGGGCGACACTTGCTGGACAGACGAGCTGACATGGAGGGATGCCAAGCAGGTCCTGGCCCGATCGTGCTCATGGCATGCATGGAAGCAGCGCTTCCCTATCCTCTTGTGGCTACCCAACTATTCCTGGTCCAACCTCAAGGCTGACGTCATTGCCGGTATCACCGTTGGGATAACAACAATTCCCCAAGCTTTGGCCTATGCTCAGATTGCCGGTCTACCTTTAGAGGCAAGTCGCAACGCAAGTTGTCAAGATTACCGATGTGTAGTCTAGGTCTAGACTTGGTTGCAGTATGGACTGTATTCTTCTTTCATGGGATGCTTCGTCTACTCCATACTGGGGACCTCCAAGGACATTCAAACCGGCGTGGTCGCTGTCGTTTCCCTCTTGACTTCAGCGGCCATCCCCAAAGATGTAGACATGTACGAAAGGACCAAGTATGCCGTACTGCTGGCCTTTCTTACGGGACTTGTCCAAATGGCCATGGGGCTGCTGCATTTAGGTCAGTTGCCTCTCCATCCACTCACCTAACCAGCCTCATGATTACGAGGTACAACCCAAGATATAATTCTGCCGTACTACACGTTTTTGGGACGTAAATCTGACGGCCTAAAAAGTTTGAACATGATGATCGTCAACGCTTTGGTATACATTACCCATCGTAGGCCTGGTTGATACAGATTTTAGGCTTGTTAACCTTCGACAGATCCCTCTACCTCCCAACAGCACTTTCTTCCATCCTAAACTTCTCCCCATCCTCAGACCTATGCACAGCAGTGGGAAATAAATTTGTCTACCAGGGGAACAAAAACCCGCAAGTGAGGTGGTGCATTGAGCTGTGAAATATAACGCCGTCATACTGTAATAGCGTCTCAGAAACGGGTACGGCACAATTATGTCCTCTACTTCCAACTTGGTATTTGGCCATTCGCCTCCCTCTTTTTAATATGGATATAACCTATTGGTTGTCGATGCAGGTTTCTTGTTCAACTTTGTTTCGCATCCAGTGTTGAGTGGCTTCACAACGGCAGCTGGCTTCGTCATCATGTTTAGCCAAATCAAAAACATCATGGGCATCAAAGGTGCAGCCGCCACCGATACTGTCATACAGCAAGGCACAAACTACGTCCAGAATATTGGAAACATACGGTACACTGTCGTTAATTGCAGCATGGAAAGACTTTTGTCCAGCCACCTTTTTGCCGACTACATCTGTGTGTTTGCAGTGGCTGGGATGTATTAATGGGGATGGTCTGTCTCAGCGCTTTACTTCTCCTTAAGCAAGCCAAAGTTCCTTCCAAAGGCCAGCCATTCCTTCGAGAAACCATCAGAGTTTTACTACTCGGTAAAAGCATGGCGCTTCCATCCTATCTACATTAAGCTATAAAAGACATGAACGTGTCAAGTGCATCGTTATAAATTGTAGCGCGATACGGTGTGGTGGTGGTCTTTGCCACCTTGATCGGCTTCCTTCTGGACTTACACCAGATACCGGCCCTGGCACTAACCGCCGATGTCGACACTAAACTGCCAGCCTTGGCCGTTCCCGTCTTGGAATGGCGGAACAAGACACTGGCCGACAATGTCTTGACGGTCCTTCCGGCTGTGCCTTTCATCGTTCTGGTCAGCTCTATCGAGACCATCGCGATAGCCAAAGCCTTCAGCAGCCGCTTCCAGTATACCATTGACCCTTCGCAAGAACTGATGGCGCTGGGGGCGGCCAACTTCATCTCCTCTTTCGTCTCGGCCTACCCTATTGCAGGTATATATGAGGTAAACAGTCCATCCCAAGCACCGCTAAAGTTAACGATGGGGTTTGCAGGTAGTTTCACCAGGTCCAGCGTCAATGCCCAAAGTGGGGTGAAGACGCCGTTGGGATCGGCCGTCACCGGTCTTTTTGTGGTCTTGGCCCAAGCCACCATCTCCCCAGCCTTCCGCTTCGTCCCCAAAGCAGCCTTAGGCGCCGTCATCGTCGTGGCCGTCCTGATCTTGTTGGACTTTAAGATCTTCAAGGAACTGTGGGCCACGCGCAAGGCCGAGCTGGTGCCGCTGGCCGGTACCATCTTGTCCAGCCTTTTCCTCGGCCTTGATACCGGCTTCCTGATTGGCATCGTCCTGTCACTAGCTCTCCTCTTACTGTCCACTACTAGACCAAAACTGAGGATCGAAAGACAGCAACAGTTGCTGCTATCGAAGAGCAAGCCCAGCCAAGCCAAGCGAGTCATCGAGACACGGCTCCAGCCGGACGGTGACATTTTCTTTCCCGCCACCGAAGCCTTCAAACACTTCCTGGACACCAAGTTGTTCCGCCACAAGGCACTGACAGCCATGAACGGTGGCGTGGGTGAGAAGGTGCTCAAGTACCGGACAACGTCCCTTGGAGGGACCGTAGCACAGGGGCAGCTGCCCTTGTCGGCCGTCAGGGACGCTGTGGCGCCGGAAGTGACGCAGCATATCAGGTCGATGCAGACAGAGGAGGTGCTGATCCTACAGGGAAGTGACCTGGACAAGCTGGACTTTACCTCCTTGACGACCTTACACTTTGTCATTGAGCAGTACCAGAACATGGGACACGCCCTCCGCTTCCAGGATGCCTCGGTGCCTTGTCTCAGGCAGATCGTACCCAAGAGACTTCGCTATTTGATACCGCAATATGCCGAGCGCTGCACCATCACCATCAAGCCGCCAACCTGGAAGCAACATCGAGCCTCCCTGTCCATCCCCAAAGACTTTGATGTGGAGGAAGGGGAGAGTACGGCAGCTAGAAGGCGGAGTGTCATTGTCCAGCTGGAAGCCCGCCAGGCAGAAAGTTGACCCGCAATTATTGATACAGACTTTTGCAGCCTCATTTAGAAAATCTGTCTGTTGACTTTATACAAGTTTGATTGCTCATGCCTGTCTCCAAGTATTAAAGTACATACGTGTGAGAGAGTTTATGCCGATCTGTCATTACGTAAGTTTGAAGGAGTTGCCTATATCGGTACTGGTACATATTTTAAGCTGTATAGTCCAAGTTGGAATATTTATCGGTCTGCCAATTGACTGAATCATGTACCTTCAATACCTTTGCTTCTTTGTGAATGTGTGTGGAGATCTCCGAGTGAAATGACTGTGAAGCAAGTATTGACTTTAGTACTCTCGCTGCGCAGTCTGTCAGCAGTGCAAGTTGAGCGCAAAGATCACTAATGTTAGTACGTACGTGGCAATCATTGAAGAGTGCCGCTGGGCGGCGCCGTTGGCCTTGCTCTTGTTCGAAAGTACGGTATGCCAATACGATGGAACAGCTGATGGGTCAGTCACTCAAATCAGACTACCAGGTTTCTGGACACACTATCAATATTTAGCCTGCACTTGGGATATTTTGTCTCTTTCTTTTGATGCGCAAGGTTTCTGTAAAGATTTCAAGGAAGGTCTTCCGCATGTAATAAAGATTGTCACAGGCAAGATGTCAGCGCAGCCGGGAATTATTCTGACGGAAAAGAAGATGGGCTTCATGCTGCAGACAGCTGACGAGTGCATCGAGGACTTGGTTGCCCACGTCCAGCGTTCCCCCAAGCCCTTCCATGTGGCCGATCTGGGAGTAGCATTTGGTTATACGTCAAAAGTCCTGCTGAAGGCTGGAGCCACTGTTATGGCGAGCGACTTGGCCGAAAGCCACTTGATGGCTCTGTACAGTTCTGTCAGCTAAGACGACCGGAAAAGTTTGACGTTACTTGCCGGTAATGCCCTCCATCTCGAAATCGCCGATGCATCTCTGGACGGCATATTGGCTTGTCGCTGGATCCAGCTCCTGTCTGGAGATGAAGTGCGGAAGGTCCTGCTGAAGTTGTACGGATGGCTGAAGCCTGGTGGGCGGCTGTGCTTGACCACTGTCACCATCTACATACACAGGAAGGCCATGGACAGGTATGTCGAGAGAAACGAAGCTGGCGAAGAATGGCCGGGTTATGTGCAGCAGAAGGATCTCTTGTGGGAACGACGGGCGCATTTACCGCAGCACTATATGGTGTACGATACGGATGTGCTGGAGAGAGAGGTGAAACGCGCCGGCTTCCTTGTGGAAAAGATGGGCTACATCAACCGACCGGACTACCCCCAAGATGCCAGAAACGGCGGACGCGAAGGCCTGGCTGTGCTGACCATCAAACCCTCAAACAGCTAACCTCTTTTGCCTATTTTTGTACACTTTCCACCTATAACGGTACACGCAAGACGAGAACATTATGGTACAGTAAAAATTATGGGACAGGCGGAAAGGACGGCCAGATGGAAATTTGACCGTAAAAAAGTGTCGAAAAATGTATTACTGTACTATGAATCGATCGCGTACGGACGTGTTTCCGTATCACCGTAGCGAAGATACCTTCCCATCATTTTTACTGGCCCTAATTTCTCGTCCTGCGTGTACAGTATTAGGCAATTGGCCGTCTGTTATCTAGCCTTCGGTCTTATGACTCCTTGGCCGTTTTTATCTGCTACCTTGCCGTTATGGATCCTCAGGCAATGAGTTGAGCAATACAGAAGCCGGGCATTTCTGAGTATACAGTAATACCTTAAGTAATACCTTATCTTAACTTACAGTAATACAGTAATACCATAAATACAGTGATACAGTAATACCTTATCTTAAGTTCTTAACTTAAAATATTTAATTAGACTGGCTCCGGGGTACTAGGATGAAAACATGTAACCATTGCCCATTGAGCCTAGTTTTTTCATACCATTGTTTGACTACTGGGTGAGATGGAGGCTTCTGAGACAGCCATCGACATGTCAAGTCTACGGGTGACGGATAACAAGATGGGTTTCATGATCCAGTCCACGGACGAGTATTAATTGCCAGGAGTTGTACAATTTTGTCCGAAGATCGCGCAAGCTGCCCATACCGATTGCCGACCTGGGCGTCGCCTACGCTTTCACCAGCCGGTAGCTGCTGAAAGCCGGAGCCAATGTCGTGGCTATTTAACGACCTGTCTGCAAGCCACTTGGACGTCACAGCGCTTTGAAACCTGGAAGAGGCTGTTGCATTACGAGGAAGTCTGTCCCCCACGGCATTTTCAAGGCGGTATATTTGAACGGTATCAGCAGATGGAGAAGAAGGGGGAGAGGTTCCCGCGGGCTACTGCCTCCTGTCGCAACTCGACACCCTTATTCAAGATCAGCGCGACCAAGCTCATGTTCTACAGTGTCCAGGTCATGGAAAAGGCAGTTAGTCCCAGCAGGCTTCAATTGTCAAGTTAGGATACTTTGATCGCAGGAGCGTACATCCGAAAAACGGTTGCCTTGATGGACGAGAAGGTGTCTTAGTGGAAAGGTAACCAAGTACGTAGCTGTAACCGCCTTCCCAAGACTTCAGTCGTAACCTAACTGAGTTCAGTAATTGATAATTGTGGACTGCCGTCCACTTACCGCTATATCGAAAAACTGGCCATTTTTACTGGCCTAATAAAAGTGGCTCTTTGGTTTTCCCAGCAGTCACATTCTAGCCTACGGCTTCCGACTTTGAACGGTTCCTCCGCCGATATCTCAGTTTGCAGGTGCACATGGGTACTTTGCTGCAAGAAGCCAGCTGACCTCTCTTCCTACCGCATTTCTCAAAATCAGCTGCAGTACACGCACGATGGGAAATGATGGGACAGGCCTTTTCGCTACGGCGGTACGGTAGCACGTCCTGATCCACATCAATGCACTTTTCGGCCCTTTTCTACGGCCGAATTTCCAATTTAGCCATCCTTTCCGCCTGTACTGTCCCATAATTTCCCATCGTGCGTGTACCAAATCCGGACCTTCAAATCCGCCAGAAATGAGGGCAAAATGCAGCACTTGTCGATGGTAATCTCCGGCCAGTAGATTTAGCTTGGCAGCGAAGCCAGCCATGGCTATATAGTATGACTGACCACTGTAACGTCATTCCAATGCTTGGCTCAGAAGTGGCTAGCCAGCTGGAAGATCGATTACTGTAGTGAGCAGCAGTTGACGGCCTCCTTACTACGAGCTGGACTTTTTTTGGGGTAAAGGCAATTTATTGGTCGAAAGATTGCCAGGATCATTTACGGTGTTTCCATTAGCGAGTGGGCCCGCCTGAGACCTTCAATGATGAAGGACGAGGTCTTTCCGCAATCACCGTCCTCTCTGATGTCGGACGACGTCTTTGAGGCCATCTCTCCAGCCAGCCAGCTCCAGGCCAACCAGCAAGTGTACATCTCTTCCAAGCCACTGGACAAGCCTCGCAACAAAAAGAAGAAGTGCAACGAGCGCGAACGCTATCGACATCGGACCGTCAACGACGCATTCGTAAGTCAGCCACCGCTATCGTCTTTCACCCTCTGTTCATCAAATTGAATGAAAACCACTATAAAGGTTTGTCATATTATTACAACGCACACCTCTACCTCATTTTCTCCTCAATGAGGAATATGATAGCCAATATGAGGAGACTGAATGCGCGTTATTTTTTCGGTGAATGGGCGCGCAAAAGCTAATATAATTTCTCTTCCAGAAAGCACTGAGCAACTTCTTGCCGGTTTATCCTGCCAGCAAGAAGCTGAAAAAGAAAGAAATTCTCATGCAGTCCATCAAATATATCAACATTCTGAAGACGGTCCTGCGAAACCTGGAGGAGATTCCTGCGAAAGCTGCTAGACGACAGTCATGGGCGGATGACCTGAGGCAACCTGAGGAAGATTTCTCCATCGAGAGCGATAGTCATCCCATTACACTGGTGTCCGACCACGTCCCTTGCCGCTCCAGTTCCTGGAGTTGCGAGCAGACATCGACTTGGACGTCGAGCATGGAGGGCAGCTCAGATGACGTCCTTCAATCAGCTGTGACGCAAGCGGGAGACGGGCTGGACGACTGGCTGGCTGACATGCTGGAAGCTGGTTACTGCTACGTGTGACCAGACCGAAGAAGATACAAATAAAAGAAGAGCAATCTCTCGTGTCAATCTTGATGTCCACTCCTGTTAGGCTTTATCGGTAACGAGGACTACACGCGCCCATCAGCCATAATCTGGATAAAGCCGTGTCGGGTGACGCCCTAAAGTGCTCCTTCAAGTTTGCCTTGTAACCGATATGCCTTTGTGGCCTTTTGTGGATAGTCGAGACTCGTGCCTTTTCTAAACGATAATGTGTCCTAATGTTTCCATATTTGCTAACAAACAGCCAGACCTGTCAACAATGCTGACAGCAAGATGATTTATGTGCCAATTAGCCCAGCTGATGTTGTACGGCATCTACAGCAGTCCACAGCCGAAAATACAATTGTACAATTGCATTGGTTATTTGGACTAGTGGTACATAAATCGACTGGAGAAGGTTTGAAAAGAAGTACATTTATGGGGTCCTTGTGCTCAACAACCACCACTATACAGACTGCAAGTAAGCTCTGCCGGCTCCATACGCATGGTAATAATAATGCATACTTAATTAACCCCTACGTACGCTTTACTCATCGACCAATATTCACAGTTCCAGAAGGGGGTATTGCCCATGTTAAAATTGACGAGCTTCCAATACTCACTTTACGGCGGTCGAAGTGAAGGACGAAATTGAGTTGCTTTCCAAATTCGGCAACCCATGGTTGAAGGGCCATAAACCTGACGTCATCCAAGAAACTAGGCCTTCAGTTCAAAGCAAACAGGAAACAAAATAGCGTCGTTATGCAGAGGCGGGAAGTTCGTATGACAATACAAAAGCCACCACTCTACTCAACTGTGAACCCAGCAGCAGAGCATCTCCCGATATACAGTAGGTCAAAGCTTTTTAATTGACCAGAGCCGCGTAATTGACGTTGCGGGACAGCACATGATGAAAGCCAGATCTCATATATAAAACCAGAGGCGGTACTTTTTCTTTGACATATCGTTGTGCTTTATTTGGGTAGAGCTTGACAAGGTCTTGGCGGAGCCGTTTGACAGTTGAAATTACGTAATGTAAGGCCAAAGTCAGTTTCAAGTTGTTTCTTCTTCGTTGTGCTGAGCTGGACTGCTCTCGGACGCCAGACACCATGAAACATCTCTTTTACCTTTCGCTCCTTGTCTACTTTTGCGCCGTGGCACGCTTAAGCCACCAGACCAGCGCCGTCACCATCGATGACAACGCCTTCTATCGTAAGTTGCTCTCAAGACCAAAACCTTTGGCGGAAGAAAGTTCTTTTGGCTGAAAACTTTCAAGTTACGAAAGATGATTTGCAGGCTTGCTAACGATGCGTTTCGGCCGCATGCCTAAAATGGTAATTCTCGGTCCTTATGTTCTTTCAGCCGGTGAAGGTGGGATGAATGAAGTGAAACGACCCAAGTTCTCCGAAGAAACCTCCTGGTACTTGGGCAAACGCGGCGGACCGGTGGTTATGACTGACCGGGGATACGGTAGTGGTCTTGGATGGTACGCGGGTAAGCGGGGCGGACCTGCGGACTTTGAGCGGACCTATGGTAGCGGATCGTACTTGGGCAAGCGCAGTCCGCATGCCGAAGACTCCTCCTGGTACTTGGGCAAACGCAGCGCATACTGGGGACCTCGTCCGGTCCTGTCCTGGTTGGGATGGCAGACTAGTTCAGCTGACAAAGGCCAAGATGCAGGCGAGATGGTCCGACCAGGAAGAGCCACCAGCGTATTGCGTTTTGGCCGTTCTGTCCGCACCTCACTTGCCAAGATTCCCAAGTTGCCCTCACATGCTAACCTCGACGGCAACAGCCCTCATCGACACATGCGAAACCAAGTGTGGTGAGTTCGAAATTCCAAGGCCTGCCTAGCTTCATATTTCTCAACTGGACCATCTTCTGAGATTACACAACATGCTTTGTTTCATTACAAAACTGCATATGCCGACAAGGTTAAACCGTACCACTCAACGAGCACCGGCTTTCGTTCCTGTTAGCCTCGCCGCAGTCACCGGCTAGACATATACCGCACCTGACCTCGGCACCTGAGCAACTTTTAATTTCGTTCAAACTGGGCAGCGGCAGCATGAAACTTTGGTTTCCTACAAACATCGTTGCAATTATGGCAAATGGATTGTCGCGACCCTGTTTTATCCCTTACTCTGAGAAGTTTTCTGCCTTTTCAGAACGAATGAGCATCCCTGCGCACCTGATATTCGCTAATATATATCTTTCGCAATGGATGCTGGGAAATTTTGTTGATGTTTTAAACGGCGCCCTTAAATTTTTCCGCCGATTACCGATTATATGTTTAATTTCGTGGTTTCAAGTGGCCCACTCTCCTTCCTTTTTTACATGATTATTTTTACTGGCGGTTGACATTGTAGTGCTGGAAAGGGGGTTGTTATTAACCGGAATAAAACTCTCGCGCTTACGAACTTCCGATCTCGCCCTCGGGTTTACAGATATTTCACACAATGACTCTAAAATCTGGACCGTAATGTTCCCCTACTTGACGGCTGGTATAAATATTAGCTGCGGAAGTATGACTTGTCCCCTTGGTCTCTCCCGAAGTTAGAGGTTTTTTCTGACGCAATATCTCAATCTCTTTGAACAACTTATGCACTCACAGTAGCACGGAATTCTCGAGATTTTTTTGGGAGACACTTCGTTCCATTGCTGCAAAAGCCTGGGAAAAGAGAGACAATAATCTCCGTAACGCCACTTTTCAAACCCACTTCCGGGAAAATTTCTCTATCTCGCTGGAGAAGGTTCAACTTCAACGTCTTAAGCAGGTGATAATCTGTTAGCAGGAGGATCCTACTATAAGAAGCCTGAATGAGAAATTCCAGTTCCTATTCCTGCAGTTTTGCGGAATTGTTTTGTTCAGAGTGCACTCCGGAGCAGACGTGCAACAGCAGTGAATCCAGACCGTGAATTAATTTCGTTTGTTCAGAGGGAAGGTTCCCATGAATAATGCCTGCTCCAAAGAGAAATAGAATAACGTTATCACACCGCTGGACGAAAGAGATTTATAGCGGTCAGGTGTGTGAGTTAGCCATCAAAATGTGATCATGGTTCTTTTTTCCAGTGCCGCTCACAGTTCGAAATTTTCTGTCGTGGTTTGTCTCCGGCCGAACATACCATTTATCGCTTGGAAATCTTCTATAGAGTGCCGGTGTTGTCAGGAATAGCAATGCGGTCTGCTGTCAGCTCGCTCTTTTTGCAACCCGGAAAGGGAAAAAAGGCAAAACTCCGCGTTATTTACGGGGTGCAGCGAATTAAGTGGGGTACCAAATTTTCTTGTTTTATCGCCCTCCTCGTCTTATCTAGAACTACTATGAAACTTTGTGGAGGCAGACTTTAGTCCTGTAAGAATTACACCATACTTCGGGAAAGATCGGGTGTGACATGATCGGTCAACACGTTGTCGTCCACTTTCGATTTCAGTCTTCCATAAGGGTAACTTTTGAATGAAAAATTCCCAGAACGAAACCGATCAACCCGGTCCCCCACAGTAAAACTGTTTGGTGTTTCATCATCAAGCACACATCTGATTCCGTCGGCGGTGCGAGATGCGTTCGTGCCTCGATAAAATTCAAACACCAGAATCCCCGAAATTTCATTCATGCATGACTCCGACGAAATAATTCCTCACGTACTCGAGAGCTGAGAAACCTGACTCAATAGAGTGTTCAACAAGGGGCGGGAGTTGGTAGACTGGCAGGAGAAAATGTTTAGAACGAAAGGATAAGGGGGAGCAGAACTATGAATTTTTGAAGTCAAGATGTTTTAAGGGGGACAAGTCATACTTCCGCACCTAATAAATATACAGGAAGCACACGTGAGGAAGCGGACGTCGGTTCAGCAACATGTACATTTGCACTGAACGGAAAAGGCAAAAATTCTGATGACGGAGGGATTCGAACCCTCGCCTACAAAGTAGACTGGTACCTGAAACCAGCGCCTTAGACCACTCGGCCACGTCACCGTTATTGAACAACCAGTTAAACTTATCGCTCGTACTTGATCACGCTCTAAGTGGCATCTTGTTGGGTAATCACCTTGCTTTGGCTCTCCTCACTTTTGTCCGGCTAGTCTGCTCATGATACTTTCATGGCGGAGAGTGCCATATTTGGCTTGCCAGCCTATACTTACGTTACTCTCATATTCTGATAATAACTTCAGTCATCGCACATTTAATTGCATCTTCAATTTAGAATAACCTGGGTTCGTTCCGGTGCGTCAATGGGAAATACCCATCACTGTAACACAACGACACGAAACGGAGTGCACCTCTCCCATCCACCAAGGAAACTCTCCATAATTAATTGGCCGTCAGTGGTAACGATGAATAGCTTGCCTATAAAATGCGAGACACTTTTCACAGGGGGACTTCACTTTATCAGCGTTCATCGGACTTCTGGCTTTTTGCACGCGCACATCGTTCCGCCAACATGGTCAGTTTTACCGGGAGGCGGTCGACCAGTATCTGGTTTTGCCTCATACTCATTCTGCCTAATATCATTTCTGCAGCTGCGGATCCCATCAACCGTTCGGCAGCAGATGCTCTAGCCGCGGTAGTGTCACCCGGCGAAGTTTCGATGGAGACAGACAACTTTGACCCCGTATCAGGTAGATGGGGCTACCTTTGCCTGTGGGACGATTTATCCTTGTAATGATTTGTCCACCATAGATTCAGGTGAAGATGTCATGCAGCTATATTTTACAGCGGGCCAAGGAAACGGCTACTTTATCAGTCCCAACCAGTATCAACGCTTGAAGGTCCTTCTGCGGCTGGTCGACAACAAACGAGCGGCACGAGTGGGCAACATCTTTGGCTCCGAATACCTGGGCAAGAGGAGCGGTTCCGTCAAGAACCTGCTGGCCAGAAGCCAAAAGAGCGGTCCGCAGTATCCCTTCAAGCGTATGGACGCCTCCGAGTTCCTGGGTTAATTGACCCTACTCTGCTAAAAGAGAGGGTCGGATCTTGCTCAGATCCACGAGTAATCGTCGAGTATTAGGCGTTACAGACATATCCCTCGACAAAGTCCGTAAACCTACCCTGCCCCAAAAAGGCAGAACGCGCCACTGTGGGGCAGCCACGCCCTTTCAGCCCTTAATCGACCGATATCTTCTCCGTCCAAATAGTTATATTTAGCCTACATACGTGATTAAAGTTCGTCATCCAACGATCAAATTCCTTTCCCCTGGACAGTGGCTCGCAATCAGCACTGGTTTTCCTCCTTCTGTTTTTCCCCTCAAAAGGAAATCATATTGACTTGTTTAATGTATACAGCGCGGCAATACTGAGGCCTTTCCTCTAAGCTGCCGGAACTGATAATGATCTTTGTCATCTTCTCCTTGAGCCGGTTTTGCCATTTCGTGGTTGATTTTCGACGCATCGAACAACCTTCCGGTTCGTTCTTGTGGTGCATCACAGGAGAATAAAACCGTCAAGGTATCTCCATGTAGCCTCATAGTGCAAATAAATTACGAGTAAGTAAATTCCATGTTGAATGTGAATCCAGATAAAAGATATGGCCAAGCTACAGAACAGAGTCTAAATTTTCCACCACAAATACTCTAAAAATCAAAAGTGACCAAAAGCAAAGTGGCACAAGTAAAAGACTATCCAGAAAGGAAAAGTGCAAAGGTAGGCTTGGCTGTTCGAGGAAAAGATTGTGGACGGAAGTCAGTTAAAATTCTATGTGGAAACCAAGCTACATTTCTAGATTGTGGGCAGCGGTAGACTGAAAGCACTGGTAGGTCACCTCAGCAGCTGTGTCATCATTTTCAGATCAAATCAACAAACGAAAAAGAGGCCAACATTAAAGAGAGAAACAAGGAAAGACTGCAAGGATAGAAACACAAACCACACTGTGGGAAAGGTGTTGTCCATCACCGAGCAAGGACTATTTGCCACGGAATGTCGCTTTGGCGTCTTCCACAAAACTTGTTACGGCTCGAGGTAGAAAGAGGAATCAGGTGCCACCAGCATTACTAGTCGCTTCTCCACAGTGAAACTGCAAGCAAAGACCAAATTCCTCTTTTACAACCAATTTCCTATGCTCGTTTTCGCAATTTATATTATGCAGACGCTACTTGATGGCACCTGAGTCTACCTGAGTGTTCCGTTGTAGAGGTTACGAGGTGCGTAATCGGGCAGCGCAAAGAGCTGAAAGCAGCTGCATATTGCATACCAAGTGTCGCTGTGAAATTGATGGCCATCCATTAACACTGCAACATTCTTCCTGCAAACGAAATAGGAAATCGTTGATGACGAAGACTGGACGCGTTGCGGTGGAATATTAATGATGAACACTAACTCGCTCGGTGCTGCAGCAAGCAAGGATTGCGCTGAGCGGCAGAGCTCTTCTCCATTGAGGCCGTTCGGTCGAAGGACTGCGGCCTGCGCAATCGTCGACCTCAAGTGCGCCGCATACTTGTCTGCGCTCAGCGACGCATCTCGTTCTATCTTCACTTCGTTCTGCCTACAAGAGGTCAAAAACAAAAGCGATAACAATCCTTCCGCTCAAAATGTTGCTTTGTATCACAACCAGTACTGACATGCTACACGTTCTGGCGCGCAGAAACATCTCTCGGTCGAAAGCATCCGTCATGGAATCCTGAAGGACCACTTTGGCAATGCGGGACACGTCCGGAGCAACTGAGACCACTTTACGCTGGGCAAACCAGCCTCTCGTCGTCCTATTCCAAATAACGAATGGGAATACAGGCTAAAGTCCTCGGCAAACAGATCTGGAGAAGAACTATTTGTCAAGTCGCGCACCCTCCAGGCCAACAGCACTGTGTAGGTGCATCACTTGAGGAACAATTCTCGTCGAGTCTGTTTATCAAGGTCCCATACTTTATTCTTCGACTTTGAATAGTGAATGAACTGTCCAACCTACTGTGATGAGCAACAATCTACATCACGTAATGCTGCTTCAAGAAATGTGCGTGTCGCAAGCCAAGCCTGCGAAGGAAAACCTTCCACCCTATATAGCCGAGACAGCGACCCGGAAGCCTCTACAAAGCCTGCAAAATGTCAAAGGAAACTATCAGCCGGGCTCAAAGCATCTGGGAAAGCAGGGCGGATCTACCGTTGTCGTTCCAAGCGCCGATGGCCTTGATCGACGGGTCATCTTCAAAGACGGGTTCTTGGGCAGCCAAGAAATACAGAAAGTCCGGCGACAGCACCGTCTTTTCCTCGATGAGAAGCAGGTAGCGAGATTCTGAAGTCTTTAGAGTTTCTTCCATTGAGCTTTTGACGAAAGTCGAGTAGTCAGATCGATGAGCAGGAGTGAACACGTGGAAACTACCAGAGAAAAGCAATAATGTGTCCTGTTTCCGAATAAAATTTGTTATTGTGCATCCCGACATAAAGCCAGCCATGGAAACCGTGTTTTCTCCATGCCATATCTTGAAGTGAAAGCATGAACTGGTCTTTGTGCCACACCACACAACATGACAAAAGCATGTCCTACCCGTCTACTTTCGACGCGGGAAAACTCATTCAGTTTTCCTGTTTAAATGAGCTAACTTACTTGAATAATTTGATGAGTTCTTCAGTTTCGGTATCATTGGCGACGCGATGAGCAATGCGGACTTGACGGGGGTTAACACCAGGCTGCCCCAGCAGTGTTTCCAGCAGCAGCCTCAGCAGGTTGCGAGAAGCGGGCGCGATGACGAGGATGACGGTCAGATCACTGTAGACGGGACTGTTGACAAGGGAGACGTCGGCCAGCTTGGCCGGAACCAGCGGAGCCAGCTTCTTTTCCAAGGTGCAAAAGTCCCCGTAGGAGGATGAGTATCTCTGGCAGAAGTGCAGACGGTGAATGTTGCGCGTGTCCGGTAGCGGATCGGGACGGGTGGGATAACCCGGCAGGCGCCGTTCCAGGCAGAACCTACGGAAAATCAATAGACAGGCCTAGACAAACAAACTGAACAATATCACTCTTCCAAGTGGCGCGTCCTTCCAGCCAATATTACTGGCAACGTGCGCCACTTGGGGGAAAACAATCAAACTGGGCAAGATGGCTTTTACCAAGTGGCGCACACTTTCAGCCAAGTACAGTTACAACGTGCGCCGCTTGGAAAAACGAGCTTGGCGAGTTTGCATGCCGAGCTGGCAACTGGGAAAAGTGCCATTGGTACCTGAGGTCGATGGGTTCGGCCCAGTTGGTCTTGTCGCCAATCTTGAGGGCTTCGTGTCCGGTGAAGCCAGGAATGCCCTTCTGGCCGATCATGAACCAGGCTGCGCGGAACTTGAGGTCGTAGATGCGACTAGAACCCAGCTCAAAGAAGAGCGTTCGAGCCAGGTCGGACAGCCTGCAACAAGGTCACTGAAGGAAGGGGAAACAAGGACGGCTTGCTATGTTTGGCTTACTTGGTGGAGGCTTCGTCGTGGGTGAAAGTGATGGCGATCTCATCGGGCTGCAAGTCTTCCAGAAAGAGCTCTAGCATAATACTGTCTGTCCCCCACGTGTCAAAGTTCCCCACTCGGCTAACTTCGCCGCTCGGACCATTTACCACGGCGATATTAATGCCTCGTCCACCATGGTTGATCTTATTTTCGAAGACACTGTAAAGCAAGCCAAGTTATTCTTGGCTGGAGAATTTGCTTCTCTTCAAGCTGGTAAAATGTCATTTTGCTGTGTTCTCGATGACATCGATGTATGGCCCGTCATATCTGTTCAATTTTTCACGACCTTATCACTTACTAGGTTCCGTTGATGCAGAGTTTGGGTGGGTCGTTGTGGTCCTTGCCCGAGTAGACATGGACGGGCAGCATGGCGCCGTCACAGGCCGTGGCCAGACCACAGTTCTGCAGCCAAGTGCCCGTCTTGTAGAAACCTGAGGTCAGGTAGCCCGAGTTGCTGTTGGCAAAGTCGTGGTCCACCTCGTTGCCCAGGGCAGAGGCCAGCGGGGGGACACAGCCGCTGCGCTCCAGTGGCGGGTGGCCGTGATACAGGTCCACGTCCGAAAGTCCTCGACCCGGCAGCAAACCTTTCTGACCCAGCAGGTACAACTGCACACCTTGACCCATGAACTTTGCGTTGATCATCGTCCCCACCGACTTTAGATGACTCGATAGCGTTGGTGAAAACCTGTAACAAATTCCGCCCAATAGAATCGACCGAATTACCAACCTGCAGAACATCTGCGTATTGTTCTCAAGTTAGTTAGTTCTCTTCGCTATTCTGATGTACCCGGTAAGTTAGCTCATTCCTGAAGATGTGCGAACAGACTAAATTTTTCAAAATTGTTTTCGGAAAAGAATCCTTTTTTTACCGGATAGAAATTTTGTAGACAAAAGGGATGGAAATGTGCTTACGGTACGGCATTCCATGTGACCATTACAATGTAGGAATCATTTCTTGTAGACTTTAGTTGAGCAAGGATACTTGAAATACTCTTAGGACCTGCAAAGAAAGCAGTGGGACATTTCATACTGTACCATGGCCTATGAATGCACTGGAGGGAAATGATATCTGAACTATACTTAAATTTTTGAGGTTTCTTACTGTCAGCAGTTGAAGATTTTTCGCTGAGAATAGCGCCATCATCGGGGCCAATCTCCAGGACGGTCAAAGTACCGGGTCGGCTAGTCTTGAGCGGGACGTCCTGCAGGTTCCAGCAAATGAGCGGCGGATGCTCGCCATATCCCACCCCGATGCGGTAGGGAAAGTAAGGCTTGTCACAGGGATCGCTGAGTAGGGCGCATCGATTAGCTATAACAGACAGCGCCAGTGAAAGGACAGTATACAATGGCGGTATACTGTAACGAACCTTCCAGAAAGGCATCCTGTGTGGCGCCCGTCACGGCCTCTTCCAGCCGAATCTGCCCGGGCCGCAGACTGATGTTCGACGGCGGGCTGGTGCTGCTGCTGCTGGATGAAGACTGATCTGTCAAGAGAAAGGGGAACGGGGGTAAATTAGACAGTAATCGATAGTGACGGAGTGCCATCAAGGACAGCCATCCATTCTTCGGCAAAACAAACAGCGCTATACGCTGGCACTTGCAACTAGCAGTCCTCGAGATTTTATTGGAGCATAATGGTATATTTCTATCCGTGATATGTGTGGTCGTACTGTTATGTTATACAAAGCCCTGCTTTGAATATGTTGAGCGGAGCTTTGCCGGCTGCTGTCATGACAATTACCACTTGATTTGACGATGAGCGTCGTTTGCAGTCCGTAGACGAAGACAATCACCAGAGCACAAACAACCAGCAGTCGCCGCAGACCTGTAATCAGCAGAGAGAAAGAAGTTCAAGTATCCCTTAATGGGCACGAAGCACTTGTCAGAGTACTCTTTCTCGTTTACACTACAGGATTGAATTTCTGGATCGCGGAAGAGAACGCGGATGCAACAGCAGAACTCGACATTTTGACTCGCGCAGCCTACCACGTGACGCAATGTTAAGCATCGGTTATCACGCGTTACGATGCGCCACTCATCCGATGAATTGAGACGAGATAAATGGATACCGGACTGAGCTACTTGCAGCTGCTTTCTTTCCAACTAGAATTCTGCGATTTGACTCACCGCCATTCTTGTGGGGATTGCAGTGGAGCTTAGAGAAGTCTGGCAGTTTTAAGCGAACCATCGCCTGACGGAAAGTAGCAATTGAGTGAAGCGGGATGTATCATCCGGGCGAAGACTTGAAGAGGCTTCTCCATACGACACGCTTTTCCACGCTACTTTCCTTTCCTTCTCTCTGTTTTCCGCGGTCCTGCAATAGTCGTTCAGTCTGAAAGCAAGAAATGGCACGTGAACTTTTTGATTTGGAATATTGTATAGTGCAAGAATTCACAGCTTACACGGCCTTACACTGCACTTCCGGAACAACAGAACAAAATAAACATCTACGAATCGTCAATCAACAATCAATGTTAACACCTGGGGAAAAACCTGGCACTTCATCAGGCTTCACTTGTGGAAAAAAGGGATCGAAAATTCCGCAGGGTACAGAAAGAAGCCTTGGCCTGTATAAGGACACCTTGGCGACTTCGCAGGATGGAACCGTCAATCTTTCAATGGCTCCCGCGGATGACAGCGTAAGGGATTCGATGACAGTTACGGGAACGGAAAATTGAAAACCAGATTATGAAACTCATACTCAGGAGTCAGGAACAAGCGCGGGCCGGCCAGTAGACTCGTCTCCCCGTGGGAGACCGAATTTTTGAGGCCCTGTACAAGGCGGTGCTGAAAACTCAGACCCTAATATATTTGTGCAGGGGGCACGACGGTTGGGAGACGAGATTTTGACCCCCCCGGCCCGCGCTTGGTCAGGAAAGAAAACAGAATTCTTAATTTCAGCCAAGCCCACCGTCACCGTGCACAGGGGAATAAGCTAGCTACCGTACTCTGCTGCACTGTCACTATCCGACAACCTTTAGTACCTTTTCTGATCAAGCGATCCATTCTGTGACTGCCGATCAGAAAAAGTGATGCGAATGAACAAGTCGGTCCAACAGGGAGGGAAGCCCGGGATGAAGGGAACACGGGATCACTGAAATCGGAATTCGGAAATGCAGACATGGGCGCCGCGAATACCGTCCGGGGCCGTCCTGATGTTTTACAGCGAAATCGATGATAGCGGAGCGGTACCGCACTGTGACCGCAGGTCCGCAGGAAGCCGGCGGCCGCAGGGTAGAATGGATCAACAAGGTTGGAGCCCGATACCCTCAGACGTACCCCTAGTGAGATTCACCCTTGGTCCATCCTGACGATCCTGTAGGCAGCAGGCCACAACAACGCGGTCGCAATCTCCCAAGAATCTGAACGTATCTATAGTCTGTACTTATTGTACTGGCAACATCTCTGCAACCAGATAGCGGTCTTAAGCGGGAAATATTTGCTGGACAGAATTGGACTGCAGAATCGAGGAGGCGCTGGAAAGATGGATATCGTAAGTCGGAAGTCTGGAAGGAGCACGATCGAGCTGCTAAACCGACCAGCCCAGTATTGATTGTCAATCAACTCAGCAGTGCTCGGTGTAGCAGCTCATCATTAGGAACTGGGAAGGAGTGATCGTTCGTTCGTTCGTTCGTTCCAATTCATTTGTTTCACTTTTACTGCATCGGTTCGATGGACGTGTCGTATTCCCAACTTCCCCCACAGTGTTTTATTGTAGAACAAGGATGACCAGCTGATCAAAGCCAGCGAGCTCGTCAGGACGTCACGAGTTGGTAGGTGACAATCAGCTCTTCCGAGCATAAAGTATGCAGCATAAGTAATGTTCGTTTTTCAGGTGTCCATTCGCACATTCGTGGTCTGGGACTGACCGACGAACTTGATCCACGACCAGTTTCAAATGGACTGGTTGGACAGCTGAGAGCCAGGAAAGCTGCCGGATATATCGTCCGAATGGTCAAGGTGCGGCCAAATGGCAAATGGTCCCAACAAAATCCGTTGATTTTTAAAATTGATTATACTGTGTAAAGTGTTTCGTGACATCACGTTGTATGTGATGGTATCAGTTTTGGAAGAGTAAGAGGCCGTCTTTAGCGATGACGTAGGCGCTGGTTGGAAGGGGTATTGATTGCAGGATGGGAAAGTTACGGGCCGAGCAGTCCTGCTGGCTGGACAGCCTGGAACAGGCAAAACGGCCATCGCTATGGGTAAGGTTACTTCATTAAAACTTGAACTGTGTTTGTTTTCTTCCGTCCGTACGTAGCTTGTCTTGTAGCCATTGCCAAAGAAATGGGAGAAGGAACTCCAGCCACACTGATGTCGGCCAGCGAGATTTTCTCACCTGAGATGAGCACCGCCGAAGCCCTGACCCAAGCCATTCGCCGATCTGTGGGCATTCGAATCAAGTAAAGCTTTTAAAACAAGTACCGCTGGAAGTCAGCTCTTCCCAGGTATGACCGTTGCAGAGAGGAGACTGAAATTATCGAAGGAGAGGTGGTGGAAGTCACCATCGAACGTCCTGCCACCACTTCGGGTGCCAAAGCCGGTCGTTTGACGCTCAAGACGACCGAAATGGAAACCATCTACGATCTCGGTGGAAAGATGATTGAATCTATCATCAAAGAAAATATCGCCGCCGGGTAAATCCCGAAGAATAAGCAAGGAAGTAGAGCGTGTATTTGATGTGGTGGTGCTGTACCTTTGCGCAGGGACATCATCACCATCGACAAAGCTACAGGTCGCATCGCCAAGCTGGGTCGTTCCTTCACGCGGGCCAGAGACTACGATGCTCAGGGAGCACAGACACGTTTCATCCAGACTCCCGAAGGCGAGCTGCAGAAGCGGAAGGAAGTTACGCACATGGTCTCCCTCCATGACATCGACGTCATCAACAGCCGTCAGCAAGGCTTCCTGGCCCTCTTCTCAGGTAGAGCCTCATAGGGGGATTATCACTTTGAAACTCGATGGAAATATGGCGGCTGTTTTAGGTGACACCGGAGAAATTAAGCAAGAAATCCGTGATCAGATCAACCAGAAGGTGGCCGAGTGGAAGGAAGAAGGCAAAGCTGAAATTGTACCTGGCGTGAGTACCATCTTGTTCTGTTGAGCGCTACACAGTTGCGCCTCATGATGCTGTCTTGTCTTGGTAGATTCTCTTCATCGATGAAGTCCACATGTTGACCATCGAGTGTTTCGCATTCCTAAACCGAGCACTGGAGTCGGATAATGCGCCTATAGTGATAATGGCCACCAACCGTGGGATTACCAAGTAAGTTGACCTCAACTTTAGCAACCTCGAAATGCATATTACGCATGCATCGTACCCATACAGCTGTGTGATGGTACAATCCGTGTATTCACTTTGAAGGATTCGTGGAACGAATGAACTGAGTCCTCACGGCATGCCCATGGATCTCTTGGACCGCACCTTGATCATCATGACCGAACCCTACAGTGAAGCTGACATCAAGCAGATTCTCCAGATTCGGTAAGACAGCAACAAGAAGAAAAGTTTGATGTCATTTCGTGTTGATTTCTTTCTGTCCTCCATCAGATGCGAGGAGGAAGATGCTTCAGTGACAGAGGAGGCTCTGAATGCGCTGGCCGAGCTGGCCAAATCAACCTCTTTGCGCTACGTCATGCAGCTTATCATGGTGGCCAAAGTTCTCTGCCGTCGGCGAAAGGTAGATCCTTCACTTTTTCCAACTGTTACGAATGTCTTTTTTGGACGGTGGCTTCAGACAACTTTTTTTGGAGAGAAATTAATCTTTGTGATGGCTGACAGGCTACGGAAATCAACACGGAAGACATCAGCCGAAGCTACCGACTCTTCTCCGATGAGAGGCGATCGGAGGAGTGGCTGAACCGTCTGTCGGACCAGTTCCTCTTCCATCACGGCACCAATGGCCAGCTGAACCTGGCCGCTGGCGACAGTGCTTCGGTCTCACAGGGCGGAGAACCCATGTCCGTCATCTGATATCTTTCCGCCCTTCGTATCCTCCTTGTTATCCTTCTAGCTTTCAAAGTCCGCTTGCTGAAAGTTCCACCGCACTTTTCATCCTTTTCGGCTGCGTGTACTGTCAACCCCTTAGTACCGACCGTTGTGTTCCTATAGAGTTCAGGAGGGAGGTCGCCCGCGAAGCCATCTGATGAAAATAAATTGCGATCATTCCCTTGAGGCAGTGTAGCGAGTGATTGTACAAGCCGGAAAGCACCATGATGTGCAGGTTTCATGCGGCCCCAGTCTACCTTCCTGACTTTAACCGCATTGGGCATCTTGCCAGATCTGCATAGCTTCTTTTCCAAGGAAGAAAGTTGTCAGCGACGGAACGCCTAATTGACTGCTGTCCAGCCGTCACCTCCATGTAGGCTTTGATATCACATGTCTTCTTCACTGAGAAGTCAAAGTAGCATTCACCGAGCAAGTCTACTACAGCAGCCATCTTCAGATACTCCCGAACCGTCGGAGAATTTGACATTCATTGACTTTGTCCCAGACCAAACTATCTGCTGTACAGTGTACAACAGTTACGGCACGAGAGAGGTTGGTGTTAACGAAAACCAGAAAGATAACTGAGACTGTAAGACTGAAGGAAACAACCCGAAAAGTAGGTCGAGAACGCTTAACGATTTATCCGCCGTAATACTGGCCACCAGTGTGCTCGCCCAGACCTATGTACATCTGCGTAATATGCTTCCCTTTCTTGTAGTCCTTGACATACCAGCGCTGAACGATAGGAAGGTTGTATTGGTCTCGTCCGGGCGTGTACTTTACTCTGTCGGGACGTTTTGCTGGTGGCAAGAGCGGCTCAAGAGCAGGGCGGTTATTTGCAGCGGGTACAGGACTAGCAGTCTTTTCCACTACAGCCAAATCTGCCAAATACAGTATCCACAAAGATCATGAAAAAACGGGGCGAATATTACGGTTGGTCCATGCGGATTAATTACCTTGCTGCACGCGCCTGGTGCGGTGAATACTTCTCACAGATCCGAGAATCTGCAGACTACTCCGTAGTGCTGAAAAATCTGAGTGGGGATAGAAGAGTCGTGCTGGAGGTATGAGTCGAAGTAGGAGAGCAGGCGTCGCCGGAAGCCCCATTCTTCAGCGATTTCTCCGTCCTCTGTGACGGGCCCTTGAGGTGAGTGCTTGATGAACGGAACAGGACGGAAGGATAGGATAGGATAGGATAAGACGTTGTCGTCCTTCGGGATCGAAAACTGAGGTAAAATCTAGTAGATAATAAACAGGATATCGATTCTCGAACTCGAAGACGGATAAATCGAGGAGGAAGGCGACTAACTTGGCCCGAAAATTTCCCGCAAAACAGTCAATTCACTGTACGACCGCCGACTGCACCTGACTGTACGGTGTCAAATTGTCAATCCGACGAAAACAAGGGCCCTGCGGGCTTCAGGGAAAACTCCTTAAGGTCAAAACCACTGATGAGCTAATGAACAGCCTGAACAGCCCATTGCTGAGTTGATTGACAATCAATTCAGCTTTTGGGCGTTTAGACACTGACAGACAGCACATCAGTGATTCGGTGGTCAAAACTTCGTGGTTTTCGTAAGTTTGTAACAACTAATGTCATTTGTAATCCTCCACCTCCATCCTCCACTTTGCACGCTATAGTTCCAGAGCTTCCTTTCCTCCATCTCTTCCTGGCTTCTTCCTGGCTTCTTCGAAGTCAGAGGCTTCCTTGAAGTCATTGGAGGTACTGTTCGCTGGGCATCGCGCCAGCTAAAAAAACCAAGTAATTGCTAGTCAAATTCGCAGTGATTTACTGTTTCAGGCTTCCTGTTCCTTACAGCGTCTGCCTCGTTCGTCATGGAGAATCTTGGTGCAGACGATGTCTTTCACAACGGGAGCACCGAGCATCAGGTCTACTGACTTGACAAATTCTAGCGCCGATCAGGGCGATCAAATGGAGGATTGGATGTGTTTCACATTAATTCTTCCAATCTAAACGCTAGTTCAGCCTTCCGGCTGTCCTTTCATCCTTTGGTTCCGTGTCTTAGCTTGCACTTTTCCGTGCGTTTTTCCCTTTCGGCAGAAATGACCTCTGGTACTCTTACTTTCAGAGAATGAAGTCGGCCACTCGCGGATTTCCCTCTGAGTTGGACAAAGCGCCGTTAAACAAAAAGCCCCGTCCGTCTGCTTTGTGCCTCAGTACTTCTGGCAATGCCGGTCTAAATCGAAATCTATTGCCGCAAAAGCTTGAGGTAGCCGAGCCTGTGGTCAGCGCTGGTTTCAACAAGGAAGTCAACTTCCTGTTCGGAGAGATGGACAAGCCAGAAACGGGGTAAGCGTTGGTCTTTTTTATTCGGTTGCCTAGGTCAAGTGGCGCACAATTGATTCTGATGGTGTAATATGACGTCACGCGCCAATGTGCATGGTAAACGGGCGAGCGCGATCTGCCCACGTCGCGAACACCTGCAGACAGTACGTCGTGCGGTTGACGTTGTTCGACTGTATGTGGGTGCTTGCGGTCGTTTGTTCCTTGTCTGTCTGTTTCTGTCTGTTTTTGCAGCCTTTTCTGCTTTTCTTCGGCGACTCTTGACCTGGACGTTGTTAGGCTGTCACTTCGCAGCCAATACGTTGTCACTTCGCAGCCAATAACCCCATTGCTCTTTCAGGTTGAACGGTACTGGAGCCTTGCATACTCCGGGATTGCCCATCAAGCCTCACTTGCAGAGCTATTCGCTTCTGACTCCGACCGGCACAACAGTGAAAATGTTCACTTTTCCCGAGCGTCCTCCTCCTTCCTCTGAGTAAGCGGCATCGGGTTTCTCAGTGCTTCTGTACTCAATGGTATAATATGAAGGTCAGTTCTTATCTTTCAGGGAGAACCTTGTCAGGGATATCGTGGAAGCGTTTCGACAGCTGGAATCTGTCTCGTAAGCTTTCTGTTTGCGCTGTTTGTGTCCCTTTTTTAACCAATAGTACCCGCATCGATGATGTGTTGTTGCTTGCAGCGTCATCCCAGAACCGCAAATGATTTTCGAGCCTGTTTTCTACAGCGTGGAGGCGATCAATGCGCTGTTTGTGGCTCTGGCCAAGCCGGGATGTCGTCTGGACGTGATCGATGTGATCGCCCAGCTGAATGACCTCTTTGGACAGTTCAGGCACCTGCCATCGGCCAAGGGGCAGTACTTGAAGAAAATGTGAGTAATGCACTGGTCGAATATCTTGAAGGAGTGTCATAACGGTAGCTTGGACCACTGATCTTGCAGGCCGGCAGCCGGAACAGTTGTTTTGGCTCCTTACAAAGAAGAGGGCAGTGTAGAGGAATGGTTCCGAGGTCTCGTTACAAAAGCTTGCGCAGACGACGTCCATTGTGATGTCCTTTACTCCGATTTTGGCAACTCGACGGTACGTTCCTCTTTTGCAAAAACCGAGATACAAAAGTATTTGAGAAACGGAAATATAAGAGAAACTTAAAGCACAAGGAACAGAAGTTTCGTTCAATTTTCGCAACTATCAAAAATCTTTATTACAAAGACCATATTCTGTACTCAAAAAGTGAGGAGCTAAGCGGTAACAGAAAACAAATAACTATACCTTGACACATCTAAAACGTAAATCAACTCATCAAGACCCTTGGTATCTTTTACGGTGGAGAGTATAGAATAAGAATTTTCACGCCGAATATCTATTGACACTCTCTGCTTAAAGAAAGAGAAGGATCTAGATTCGCCCGATACTTCTGTCATCTTTCTTCCAGTAGACTCAAACAGCTCCGTCGCACAAGGTCCCCATGGTCCGAGGGTCTCCAGACCAACAGGGCAAAACTGAAACTAACTTCCGATGTCCTGGTATTTGGTGATCTTCTTTTGGCAGCATCAGCAGCTGATCCGGCTTTGACCATTGACATGGCAAAGTTGGTGAGCGCCAGGGTATCGACCACCGTGATGTCCCACACCAACTCTTTACCATTCTTCCAAGGAACTTGCGTCAAACCGTCTGGGTGCCTCTTATCCTTCATGAAGATCCTGGAGGTTCAAGGATGGCTGGAATCTGGGCTGATGTTAGAGCACGCTTGAGTGACTCGTTTAGCGCGCTGTGTCTGCTGAAACGACCGCCGGTAAGCCTGCAGCTCAACCCGTGCTGGCCATACTCGTCCACGTTGGCACCACATCGACATGTACGAGAGCGCCACAGCTTGGCACCTAGATTCAAACCAACGCTGATCCGGAGGTCATTGTTGTCGAGCAGATAACCCAGAGAGAAGGAAGGAAGCGCGTGGAGCCAGGAACCTGCATTCTTGTCTGAAACGGCAAGTAGTCTCGCTTTATCGTTATCCAATGCGGTACTTACGAGGTTCTCGCGGATATCTTTGAGAAGAGGCGTATCCCAGGCTTTCTGTTGGAGGCGTAGATCTAGAAGAGGAGGTTCAGCTGTGGTGAGACTCCACTTGGCAACGGCGAGGTTGGCTTCGCTGTCCAAATCGGCCTGAGGAAGGATGTCGAGCACCAGTTGGCGTACGGAATGGATCGATGCCAAGAAGGCAGGGAGCGCGATCTCTTCTGCGCGACGGATGCCTAATCCACCTAGACCGACCGGGAGTGTTGCATGTCGCCACGGACTGGAAGTCATCTCAACGTTCGTAAGCTCCGCCAGACTTTCACGAACCACCTCGTCGAAGTCTTCCAAGACCCACGGGACCTTCCAGACGGGAGAGCACCGAAGGATGTAGAGGAGCTTGGGTAGACAAAGGCAGTTCTTTAGGAGGAAGAGGGCCTGGTGGGCAAACAAGTTTAGTTTTGTCTGGACTAACTTTGTCTGGACTCCCATCAGTGGAGCACCCAGCAGACTCAGGTTATTCCTGCACGGGGAAAAGGATACCTGGACAGGCGGTTGCCGCTGCTTCTTGGCTGGCGTGGCGTTCTTGGAGTGAACCACCGAAAGCGAAGAGCTCACACTTGGATGGGTTCAACTCCAGTCCCAATTTCCTCCCTTCTTCCACCACCACCTGCAAATCAGACAAGACACGACCGATCTCACCACCGATGCTATCATCGTCAAGAAACCACACATTCAGTGGTGACTTTAGAGTCTGGGTGAGGTTCTCGATTACGAGGCAAAATAGAAGGGGCCCCAAAGGATCGCCCTGTTGCAAGCCCCTTGCGGCCTCCATGGTGTGCTGACCGAAGAGAAGCTTTGAGTGATGCCTATAGGTCTGCCAGACGAGAGCGTAGTAGGCTGGCAAAACTTCCCTGACAACACGGAGCAGAAAGTCGCGGTGTATCGTGTTGAAAGCATTCCAGAAGTCAAGCTTGGGTTCAAAGAAGGCTCGGCGAAGCTAAAATAAGCCGCTTTAGCTGTTCTTAGCCGTGGCAGAGTGATACACGTGCCGAAGCTGTTTGCCATGCCAGGCATTGGATAGTATAGCACAATCACGCGGAGAGTTGGGTTTGGCAGGCTATGGGGTTCTTTTACCAGTGGAGGAAGCAGCAAGTTTGTTCTGGCTAGTGTTCAGCATTGCTCTCAGTGAACTGACGCAGCTTTGACTTTTCTTCCCACTCTGTCAAGCAACTTTCTGCCAGATCCGTTGTTCCGTTTAAAAGTTAGATTTTGAGGGCTAACTTTTTGCTCAAAGGAAAAAACATTTGCGGCCACTGCAAGCCGGTAGAATAATTAATACAGTAGTAAAGTTAATTGCGTGTTACAAACTGTACTCGAACAACACTCAAGACCACCATCCTACACACACTGTCTGATATGGCATACTTCCACCAAACCAATCAGACATCTATTCGGACAGGTTTCCTTTTCAATCTTGTCATTTTCACACATGCAAGTACTGTTACCCACCGATGCTGCGTACGACATCACAAGTCACGTGTGCAACATACGCGACTACAGCACGTGACCTAGACGTCACCTTTACCTCTATTTGGGCGGAGTTACATTATCCGATCCCAGTGGAGAAATCCTACGTCATCCAACTCTCCTCGTGATGTTCCATCAGAATTTTAGTACATTCTGCACGTGTATCACTCTGGCCGTGGCTAGAATTATTTTAGCCACGGCTAAAGCGGCTTATTTTAGCTTCGCCGAGCCTTCTATACTTGAGTGAGACTTGGCTTTCGTTTCTGCCTTCTTCTTAGGAAACTACGGACTGCGTGGACTGCTGCTTCAGCTCCGCCTCGCGTACCACACCCAACCTGCTCTGGATGCACTCTTCCTTCCATCTCGCGACCCATTCTTCTGGCAACGATCTTCTGGCAGCGTCCGGAATCTTCCCGTGGAGCATCTGCGTGGTCAGTTTCGCCCAAGCTTCCGTCAGCGCCACCGTTGCTCCGTTCGGTGTGCCCCCTATCATGTCTTTAAGATGTTGTGGCTTCGAACCATCGCCCCCCCCCCCACCCCCCA
>BDGG01000002.1:128235-240872 GCA_001949185.1 Ramazzottius varieornatus
CCCCCACCCCCCCTCCCCCCAAGATCCGTTCGGAAAACTCTTCACAGCTGCGATGACTTCTTCCGTTGTCACCTCATCTGGTAGCGTTTCTTGGTTGGGCGGATCGGGAAACGAGCTGTCTGCACTTTCTGCCGGTTGCTTCTCGCAAGGGATTTCCAGGACTTCCGGTGTTGGAGCTGCCACAGAATCTTCCGAAAGGACTCGCAACGCTCCACTGATGTCGCCATCATTGATCTTCCCTTCCACCAACTTCTCGATCGCTTCGTCTTGGGGCTGTTTCTTGCTTGGCTGCTTGTTCCCAGGCTCGGCATCCAGTTCCTGTGCCAAGAGGTTGTCCTTGACAGCTCTTGTAAGGTTGCGTTTCTTGTTTTTCTGTTTTTCGGGCTGCTTCAAACCTGCAAAGCTAAAAGTCATCAGATTGCGCCGCGATGATTCAGACTTCTTCCCAATGACGTCTTCTATCCTGGCTTTCCAGCTTGTTGCTGCTAGCATTCGGGCACCCTCCGGGATTCTGCGGAAGAGTTTAGTCGAAGCCTTCAACTGCTAGAGGACTTCTGGATGAGGTCTCGACGCGAACAGCTGATCGGAATTTGACGCGGTTGATTGACTTGAAGCATCCACATTCTGTCTCCTTTCTTTCTTGGTTGGTCACACACGTTGACTTCCCAGTGTGTCTGCTCATGCCTCGGGCCGTGTAGAGCTCCCCGCACTCCACACATGGCACCTTAGACTCAGGCTGGGACATCTTCAATCGAGCTCAGCTTAGCATTCTGTAACAAAATCCAAGCCAACATAATCGTTCTACGGCATTGTTCTCCGTACCAAAACCGAGGAAGCAACCTACAGACATCCGGAGGCAAGAGTTTAGTCGAAGCCTTCAGTTGGAATAAGCTTGCTGCTGGAATTATCTGTCAGAATCACTGGATGACAGGGCGGCAGACGAAACGCACATGATCGTGCCTAAGTGATGCACGTTTTCATTGTGGTTGGCTGGAAGGGTGCGTCACTGTAGGTAGCAATCCGTACGTTTCGCTCACCGGTCACCCAAATGACCTTTGCACTTGCCGATTGCTGTGGTTCTCTCCATCGTCTATGCTTGTAACGTCGTGCCACTGTGCGCATTGCTTTCCCGTTTTGTAGACTATTCCCTTCCAAGACTTGATGGTTCTTCCGGCAAGTCTATGTGGGATCGCGCCCATCACGGTTCCCTGCCGCCTGGCTGGTTTCGGGTATGGTTTCCAGGCCCAACAGGCGGACACCATCCTGCGGGCCTTTCGGGAGATCATCAGTAAGGAACAAGGTGTGACGGGGCTAACCGGTCACGGCAACGGTAACAGCTCGGCAGACTTCTTCGAGATTGAACTGTTCCATCGCAATAACCGCCATCCCATCCAGCAGAAGATGGCAGCTCTAGGCCAAATGACTCCTCCCGGGTAATTGCTTGTGGCAAGAAAAAGGGTTCTTCGGTGATTTTTCCTGAATTCATGCGGTTTGCATTAACAGGAAGGTGGCCAATCGACATGGACGCGACATCGTTCCTTTTGGCGTACGAAAGGTTCGCGTCAAGGCTGAAGTCAAGGAGGTCAAGGACTGTCCTCTGCAGTTCTACGCCTGGCCCGATCTGCCTCACCATCACGACAAGGTCAAAGCTAAGCTGCGCACCATCAGCCAAGCTCTGGCACGTCACTTCTCCAATGACTACAACTTTGCGGTGTAAGTCTCCAAGGTCATCGGTGAAAAGCTGAACGAAACTAAAATCAAAAGGCTCCTTCTAAATAAAAAACTGATTTTCTTGGGAAAGAAATATTCAGTGCTCCGTTATTCAGTTCGGTGCAAGTAGACCTTTTGGATATGGTGCGAGCTGTTTTTGTCCGGACAAAAAGTCGAAATGAAAAAGTTTCTAGTCTCTTTATAGGATTGAGCTTATTCTTTATGGGCGATTTTGACAGGCCGGAGGAAGGATGCTTGGTGGCAGTCCAGTTTCGTTCCCACAACTACCGGGGAGTGGTGACAGCTGTGTCGTACGTGACGAAGACGGTAGCTGTGCGGCTGATGGACTGGGGATTGCAGCTGGACAAGCTGGCCTTTTGGCAGCTTCGTCCCCTGCAGCCCGTCGATATGGAAGAGGTCCCGCTGGCCATCCGCTTCCGCATCTCCTGGGCTGATGATCAGTGGGCACGCCTGCCGCAAGATCTGGGTAAACGGAATCTGTTGATTGCTAGGGTATGTTATAATCACCTTGGTTTTTCCCGTTGTAGATGTGGAAGGCAAGAGGGACGCTCGTCTGGATGGCCTCCAGCATTTTCACTTCGAGGAAGGACAAGAGTATGAAGTCAAGGTCGAGCGAGTGCGCAGAACAGGGGAGGAAGACGAGCTGTATGGAGGAATACTGGCGGAACAAGTGGTGGAGGCGCTGATGAAGCTTCCGGCTGACAAAGGCAAGGAAAATGCAGAGGTTGAAACTAGCACAGTTTGAGAACCTTCTTCTTTCGGGCCTTTTCTCAAAAGTTTTCAGTTTTCTGTCAAGAGTTTTTCTGTGATGAAATTTTTGTGGTCTCAATACCTTCTATCCACTCCTCTTTTGTAAATTTTATCCGCAAGAGTATTTTGCCAAAGAATCTGCCATTTTATGCATTTTATATAGTAATTGCCCTCTCTGAGTTGACTTCTGAAGAAGAGTTTCCAAGATGATTAGGCTCGAAATAAAAAGCTTAATCTGGCGCTGTGTGGGTTCTGGATGATACTTCCGGCTCTCTTTCTGCAGGTGTTTCCGGCAGCAGTGGTATTCTTTCGCAGTGGAAGAAACGGGAAAACGATTAGAGACGTAGTAAGTTGTAGTCTGCTGCTCGTTGTATGTGGCCATGTGTTGATCACTGTCCAACAGAAGTGTTTCTATCGATAGGTGATTACATCGAGATGGACACTTGTCAACAGACAGACTTCTTGGCCATAAAGCTCTCTCTATAAAAGAAATTGCAGTTAGTCACACGAGAAAGCTATGCGATATTGCAGCCTTGAATATAATTCAGGGGCGCAATATGACGTGATATACTGCAGACTTCTTCTCATTCTCTTGCTGCAAAGTGGCAATTTCAGATGTCAGGCTGACAAGAATGGGACAAGACAAACGTTAACACTCCGACACTTGATGCTGTCATTGTCGACATCTTTTGTGGCAATCTTGGGGAGCAAATGTATTATTGTTGCGCACTCGTGCCTTGCCTTCTTCGATTCCTTCTCGTTGCTCTTTGCTTCACAGCTTCTGCGGTACGAGAAGTGGAGAAAAAGATGGATTTGACTTCATGCACCTCTGTACTTCCGTCGCTGGCTAATGGGCGGCTCGTTGTATGTAGGTCGGTTAGATGCAGTTCGCGCTACTACTAATAAAATGAAGCGTCATGAGCCTGCGTGCAGTGTCAGATGTGCTTGATATGGTGCTTTGTATGCAGGTGTCGGAATGGAAGCGCAGTACGTGTTGCCGCCTTCCCCTTCATATGCTGTATACCGGAACTCGTACCGCCCAAAAGATGATAAAGAAGGAAGGTCGGCATGGGTTCTTTTGATGTTATCATCGATGACCACAGATGACAGTTTTCCTTGTCAGTTGTCATTTTGTAAACTTCAATAAGCACACCTCTAATATGTTTTAGGATGCGCGTCTTCGGAAAGTGCGGGATTATACTACAAGTCGAACGGAATGGATGTGATTGATTGCTGAGGAAAACACCCACGTGTCTGCATTGATAGCCTTGCAGAAGTAGGATCCCTCGTCACCGTCTCACCGGTAAGAAACGGGTTTTGTGCCTCATGTTTTGTTTTGGAAGGCGGGAGCACTCCCTCGCATCATTAATCTATTGCCGAAGTGCGAACACAAGACAACACGGAAACCTTCAGGGTGGTCTCCCAACCAACTGTCAGAAAAGTGAGAAATAACCATGATACTTTACCCAAAAAAACATTGCCCCTGTTTGTACAGCTAGCTACAGTAGGTTTGATGCTTGGTCCTTCGAGACCGACTGCTTCGCAGCTTTCCTTTGCAAGAGCCAGAACTCTTACCAAGGGTACGTGATAATCAATGAGATACCTGAGAAACTCGCCATCATTTTATTCTCTAATTCAGCATCTGATTACGGAAGGGCAGAAAAGGACAGTTTGAAATGTGTCAGATTTTCCGCGATACTTTCATGAATCATGATATGTGTTATGTGACAGACGGAAGGGTTCCCTCATTGTTGGGTCAAAGAATGAGAGTGTTTGTGCAAGTGACGAAGATGGCGATAAAGAGTGGATATGAATTGCAAAGCTGCGATATTGTTTTGACACGCCAATCAAACGTCCTTTCACTGCTCTGACTCCGTTTCTGAATTGGAAGCAGCGCTATGCTCTAGTCAAAACAGCCAGTGGAAACAAGCGTACCTGTTCTCTTGGCCATCCCCGTATCCTCACACCATCGCTAACTGCTATGAGAAATTTATGCAAGGGTAAAGTTTCCAAAACAACTTGTCACTTTTTGTGGCCATTGGCTAGCCAAAAGTCAAAAGTGTAGCGACGCCGCGACAGCACTTGACATGATGAAAGGTCCCTCCTTACTTCTTGAATGTCTGACGGTCAGAGGCGGAAGAGAAGATGTTTCTCCGATAGTCCTTTTTGCGCATACTGGCAATTATTGTCTGACAAACACAGCTCAGTGATACGTTTGCTTTTCTTACAGGTCTTCCTTGGAAGCATCTTCGACCAGGAAGATGTGGAGCGTTTACCTATTTCTTCTCCTACTAAGATCTACGGGGTTTCTGGTCAATGTGGCAGCCCAGTCAGCCGAGGATATCCTGTTGAGCCATAGCCGCAACGCGGCAGAGGCGCCATCCATTGTCGTCAACTTGACACTTCAGTCGGAAGATGGTGCCTATGTTGACTCACGCCAGGTAAGCCAGCACTCTTCTGCAGGCTTCAGTCGACCAGCCATCGGTTAGATTGTTCGGACGGATAACTTGGGAATTGACAATAGGTAGAAAACACTATTATGATAAATATTATCATTTTGAATTTTAGAACTAAGAAAAAAAGGACTTCCGGGTCCTTCGGAAGAGCTTTGACACTCGGTGGCAGATAATGGCAAATGCTCATCTTTTAAACGGTGGAAAATAAGAAGTTGAGGTGGATATTTTGTCGTGTTTTCAATCTGTGGTTAATGGTTTGGTCGTAAACATGGACATGCGGCGTTGTTGGTGTTATGCGCAAGTGTTGACAGCTGAGCCTTGTCCCTCTAGATCACGGTGACCATTAGTCCACCAGTCGACTACCCGTCCACCTCGTCTTCCACTGATCCCAACGCTGTTGCGGAGGCCCGCCAGCTCTGGACGTGGACGGCGTTCACTAGTTGGTCGAGCTGCAGCGCTACATGTGGTTGGGGCGTGCAGTCCGCTGAAAGATTCTGCGTCTTGGTCAGCGGCCTGCATGTTGTGCAGGCAGCGCCCACCGTCGATCCCTGTCTGCAGCAAGATGTCTACCACAGTAATTTAATTACGACATCTGCCGGGGGCATCAGTGGCGCGGGACTGTCCAGTCAGAAGCAATATCGGCGCTGTGAAATGCCAGCCTGTCACTCGCCACCTTCTTCTTACATCCCACGTGCGCCGCCACATCACCACAACGCCCTCGACGAGTTCCCCATTGCAGCAGAGGGCGATGCTCGCTTCCAGCTCTGCGCCGACTTCGACGAGAAGGAGTTCTCCCAAGGGACCAAGTACAGCTGGATCCCTTTCCAGACAGGTACCTACAACCCAATCGTCCAACAAAAAGAACCTAAACGATTGTAACTTTGTAACAGCTCCGCAAGAAGCTGGATAGAGTGTTCCCCGCACTAATACCTCAATGCTCCAGCTAATAATATGGAACCTAAGCAGAAAAACTCGGCCAGATAGTTTTTCCAAGTGGCGCACGCTGCCGGCCAATTGGACGCCAAACATGCGCCACTCTGGAATACAGTCAAATTCGGCTAGATCGTTTTTTCAAGTGGCGCAGTCTTCCAAGCAGATTGCCTGACAATGTGCGCCACTTGTGAAAACTATTTTCCGAGCTCCCACGAAGTGTTGACTAAATGCCATGTTCTGGTGTGTTGGCAGTTCACGCTCCATGCGCCCTCCTCTGCCGACCATCGACCGAGCGGTTCTACGTGTCCTTCGCCAACCAAGTGCCCGACGGACTGTCCTGTGAGCGACTGCCCGACGCCAGTGACGTACGGTGGGACGGTACGATGGACAGTAGCAGCACGACGTCCATTTCCGGAGTGTGCCTGAATGGAAGCTGCCAGGTAATGCCATATGATGCAGATGATGACTTGACTGCAGGGGTTACCTAGGGGCAGTGGGCCGTATCGCCGCGCTGCATTACTTCTGTCAACATTGACGTAGTCTTGCGTAAGGAAAATAATCTATCTTTCTGGCTACTCTGAACCACTGTCATTCTTGGCTATCGATGTGCACTACGTGACAGGTTGATGTTGGTCGTGGGGATCATTTCTCCACATAGCTGACCTGAACTTGGCATGTCAGCCAACTGAGCCTGCCAAAGATTTATGAATGAAAACCTGGGTTTCCAAACTATCGTCCTACTCCAAGCCGAAATCTATGTAGGTCCCGGAGATGAGCTGTGATATTCAAAGGGCCAACGTTTTACTTCAGGTAGACTTCCGACCTGAAAGCTCACTGAATGAGGATCAGGGGTTAACTCGACCAAGCCGCACAGAAGCAGCTTCACTTTGTAACGTCATCGCGGCTGAGGTGTCGGCCTGTAGGAGAGTGGCGCCACCAGTGATTTCGGCTGTGCGTCTCTTCTTTCTCAGGATGACGGAATGTCAGATTGGCTTTTGATAATGCTGAACGGAAAAAACCGGATTTCGAAAGCCAGTCATCTTTTCTGTCAGCAGAGAACTGAGTATTGGCTAATTTGTTGTGATTATTTGCCAAGAGATGATATTATTAGTGAGCGCTTATAAAAGTGAGGAGGCAGTGCGCGCATGTGTGCTTTTTGGTGATGACCAAAACATTGGGCCGGTGGATGGATGTTGAAGAGAGACAGATCGAGCTAGCTCGCAGTTCGGTGGCGCAAGGAAGGCACATACAACAGTGGCACAAATATTACACAGGCAAAAGTATGGGTGTATCTCCCATCTGTCATAGATATATCTTGCACCTGCTTGGCTGCCATTAAATGTCCAAGTTAGGCTAACATCAGCGTTATTTTGACAAGATGATCACACAAATGCGCAAGATGCTTACTTTGAGTTAATTTGTACACTGTGTGGGGCTGTGTGTCCTGAGCAAATGCTTGATAAGGCCGCTGATATCCAAGTGATGATGTCTTATTAGGAGGAGCCCAGTTGAGGCATCACTCTGCTGTCCACCGACTTCTGGCCTGCCGCGTACCGGCCAGCAACAAGAGCCGAGGCTCTCTGTCACTGCCACAGCTGCCTTCTGTTAATATTTAGATGTGGCCTGCCCTGCACTTTTTGCAGGACAGTTGAACTTTTACCATTATTGAGATCATCTGCTGACATCGCGCCTTTGTGCGGCTGCTTTTTCCTGTCAGGGTCTTGGAAGAACTTCCTTGGAGCGGTGTAGATCGAGTTGGGCCCATAAAGGCCCTGCTTGTGCAATAGGTTGCCACCATTGCCATCCGCCCTTGATCCTTGCAAAGAACCGTCCGCTGTCTTGTCGGGCCTGGGCAATACCACCATGGAATATTCGGCTGCTCTTTTGTTGGCTTTTCTGGTAAAACGCTGGAAGAAATTTCAACTTACAAAAAATTTATGCAGAACCCTTTTCTTTGCGTAATTTCGGAATTTGAAATGATAACGAATGATGTTGGTCTTCTGAGTAACGTGGGGACCGCCACTTGTCGTACGATGATCTTTTGTAGCTGATTTTTCGCGCGCTTCGGACTACGCAGCTGACGGGACTGACTAGTCTGTTTCTTAGTCTGCATTAATAATGACATGATTTTTGCAGGCTATCGGATGTGATGGGATCATCGGGTCGGTAAAGCGCGTGGATGCTTGTGGCATCTGTCAAGGTGACGGGTCGAACTGCCAGAAGATCAAGATGGAGTTCACCGAGGAGAACCTTCCTCGCGGCCACAACAAAATCGGCACCATTCCGCGGGGAGCATGTAACATCACGCTAACCGAACAGCGACCCAGCGGCAACGTCTTCGGTAAGGTCACCTCAGCTCCTGCCGCCTTCCCGCGTTCCTCAACTTTGTCAATATAACTCTGTGTTTCCGGGGACTTGTTATTTTATTCATAAGTGAAGTTTAGTTGAGGGATTTTAATTCAGTCGATAAATGGACGTTTCGTCTTAGCGTTGAGGACAACACAAGGCTTCTTCCTGAACGGCGAATGGACGGCTAGCCCGACGGGTCAGTACGGCGCTGCCGGCACCGTCTTCAACTACCAGCACGTCACCAACGGCAATTCCTTGCGTCGTCACGGCGAACGTGTCACGGCAAAGGGTCCGCTGACATCGGACATTGATATCGTTGTAAGTGACACAGTTCCAACGAAGAAACCGGAAAGTAGGGCAATTACGTAACAGCCTGGCCATTGTATCACTCTGACACGTCAATAAGTTCCGCCGGAAACTTGGTTGAAATGAATCTTTCTGTAGCTGGTGACCAAGACGAGGAACGTTGGTGTGACGCTGGAATACACCATCTCCAACGACCGCAGCAACATCCCCAGTCGACGCCACCGCGCTGACAACTACATTGACGTACCCAACGCGGCAGCCGAAGTCCACCGTGGCGACATCCCATCCATCGCCGAAGACTTTGTGGAGACGCCGTTGCGGGTGGAGGCGCTGCCCACCACCACCCAACGCCCACCAGAGCGCTTCCGCTGGACGGTGGCCGGCTACAGTGCCTGCAGTCGCACTTGCGGCAAGGGCGTCAAGCACTCCACCATCGCTTGTATGCTGGACGGTGCCGAACGCAGGATCGTCGATGACCGCTATTGCGCCAACGTTGTCCGACCTGCCACCTTCCAGGAACAGTGCAACCTCCCTTCTTGTCCTGGAGAGTAAGTGGAAAACAACTATCCTAGGGAAAAGTCCAGTTTTGGCCAGTGCCTTTCATTGAAAATACCGTGTGGCGTACCAACACCCAGTCACATTCCATGGTGTGCGCCAGTTGAACGGGGCCAAAGAAAGGTGGCTTTTTTTCAAACTTCGCACACTGTGGTAGGAGTGATAATTTTTGGCGCTTGTTTGTTGATGGAAGAGTAGCGTTTATCAGTAGAGTTATTTGTGGAGGGTAATTTGTCAGCGTCAATGAGAGGCTGATGTGTGTGTCAAACTTGTTGAATAGGTGGGCTTATGGCGAGTGGAGCCAGTGTAGTGTCACTTGTGGTGCGGGAACGGAGACGCGGCAAGTTCGTTGTCGCCAAGCGCAGAGCGATGGAGTGATGGCTGATGTCAGCGATGATGTCTGTGGCAGCAAGCCCAGCCAGGGAATTATTCGTCCTTGTCAACGTCCAGCCTGCAGCTCGTACAGCTGGCGAAGTGGCCAGTGGAGCCCGGTAAGGGGGTTTATTCCTGGAGGCACTTGATGCGCAATCTTCGTTTGATCAAGAGGTGTTACGAGGTTGAATGTGGGCTAATTCGATAGACGCGCTCTGTCATTACAGTGTGATGCCAGCTGCGGCAGGGGATCGCAGCAACGAATGGTCAAGTGTTACGATAACACTTATGGCATGGAAGTCAGCGACGAGCAGTGCCGCGGAAGCAAGCCGGCAGAAAGCCAGGCTTGCGAGGGTGGCTCGTGCCGAGGCATCTGGCTGATGTCCGACTGGGCGCCAAAGGTACGCTCATCGAGGATCCTTGCCACTTTGAGGCCGATAATAGTAGGGGCAATCGTGGACTTGTTTTCATAGTGTTCGAACGGATGCGGCCAGGGAGAAACGACCCGTCATGTGGTCTGTTACAAGGACGGACGGCAACAGGACGCCCGCAAGTGTGACGCCACGCAGCGCCCTCAAACTCGGCAGACTTGTCATAGCCAGAAGGACTGCGGAGGCCGCTGGTACGAAGGACCCTGGTCTGATGTAAGTACTACAGTCATACGCAACACACACACACACACACACACACACATACACAACTGAAGACCCCACACGTGTACTACTACTCGAATACTGCAATTTTGCCAAATCTGTCCGATTTGCTACGAATTTATAGGCTATACTTAACTCAGTCAGATGCACACGTCCAGTTACTATACGAGCCCTGTGTTTCCAATTAATCTGATGGGCAGTTGGAGCTTCTCTTAGTTTTCAAAATGGTTATTCAGTCTCCCGGAATAAAGAAGTGCTGATGACAGCGGGCCATCTTGATTTTTGACAGTGTTCTGCGGATTGTGGTGTGGGTTCCCAAACGCGCGACGTCATCTGTCTGCGCGCGCGTGATTACGAGCGGGCTTACAACCCACAATGCGAAGTGCTGGACGAGTCCGAGTGCAAGTACCATCCCAAGCCCGAGAGCCGCCGACAATGCCAGGGTCCGGCCTGCCACGCTGGCTCCTGGTACATGTCCGACTGGTCGCCCTGCAGCCATAGCTGCGGCGTCGGTGCCCGCTCGCGGCAAGTGACCTGCTTGGATCACAACAAGAACCCCTCCAACGACTGCCCCGACAACAGCAAGCCCACCTCCATGGAGTCCTGCGGCAACGACATCTGCACCCAGGATGACTACTACCCTCGTCGGGCCCAGAGCTCCCAGCCCTCCTCCTTCATCCCCCGTCCACCGGTCGACTTGAATAACAAGGCCGGTACATTGTACGATGCCGCACCGCAGCAGGACTATAGAGGACCCATCGACCTCAACAACAAGGCTGGCACGCTGTATGATGCCGCACCGCAACAAGATTACCGTCCTCCCATCGACCTCAACAATAAAGCAGGTAAGATACCCTTCGACATGTCGCATTCCCCAGCTCGGCAAAGAAGCTTGCACGGATGCTTAACCCAGGTGGCGCACTTTTACCATCTTACTGGCCGGAAGTGTGCGCCAGTTGACAAAACGATCCTATAAAAGTTTAGCTGTTTTTCCCAAGTGGTGCACCGTCTCAGTGTTATGGGCTGAGAGGCTGCGCCACTTGGAAAAGTCGATCTCGTCCAGTTTGTTCCTTGGCTCCCAATTCGATAAGGGTTTTTTCCACATTTCCATGCCTGTCCAGGTACACTGTATGACGCGGCACCGCAAGCCGATTATCGTCCACCGATCGATTTGAACAACAAAGCTGGGACGCTGTACGACGCGGCGCCGCAACAGGACTACCGTGGTCCCATTGACTTGAACAACAAGGCCGGTACGCTGTACGATGCAGCTCCGCAACAGGACTACAGACCACCGATCGATCTGAATAATAAGGCGGGAACTTTGTACGATGCCGCTCCACAAGCTGACTATCGTCCACCCATCGATCTGAACAATAAAGCCGGCACTCTGTATGACGCTGCGCCTCAACAGGACTACCGACCACCTATCGACCTCAACAACAAAGCTGGTAATTTCCTTGAACAGGCGGGCCTAAGAACTTTTTTTCTGGAGGAAAATGATCATTTTTGGTTATGTTAAAGGTACGTTGTACGATGCTGCCCCCCAGCAAGACTATAGGCCGCCCATCGACCTCAACAATAAGGCCGGAACGCTGTATGATGCCGCTCCTCAAGCCGACTATCGTCCACCCGTCGACTTGAACAACAAGGCTGGCACCCTTTACGACGCAGCTCCACAGGCCGACTACAGACCTCCCATTGACCTCAACAACAAGGCCGGCACCTTATACGATGCCGCAGCCCAGCAGGATTATCGTCCTGCGGTGGACCTCAACAACAAGGCAGCTACGCTGTACGACGCCGCGCCCCAAGAGGACTACCGTCCCCCCATCGACTTGAACAACAAGGCTGGCACTCTGTACGATACCCAAGCGCCAGCCAGGCGGACTCACGATACCGGGCGACGTGGGGCAGAAGGCCACAACGGTCCCATGCCGCCGGCTGGATCGAAGCGTCGTGCGGTGGCCTCACCTAGCGGTATGGTCGACATCGACGTCACGCCGCGCAGGTCGCGAAAGAGGACGGAAGCAGCCCAGGACAACACCGTCACGGACCATGCCGAGAGCGGGAGCAGCAAGAGGGATAGTAAGCTTGCCAAGAACGGCACCGGCCATGGGAAAACATGCACGGACCGCATGGAGCGCTGCAAGACCGTCAAGGAACTGGCCTTTTGCCGATACGACTACTACAAGAAAATGTGCTGTAAGTCCTGCTCAGCGTAGACGGCGCCACCAGTCGCGAGGTCAGCTTTCCACGCGCTAGACACTTCAAGCCTCCGACTCTTCCTCTATTCCTTTCGCGCGCTTCCTTTTTGTAGTCATTGCTTACTGCTTCGCACCATTTGCAACAAACGACTGCTAGCGAGATGCGTCTTGACGTCCTGACAATAGTCTCCATGACACATCTACTGTTAATCTAGCTCTCTAGTTTTTCAGAAATGAAATAAATACTAGTCAACAGCTAGTCGGTCCATAACAAAGAAAATTAAGGAGGATACTGTCGGCATTCCCTGAACTTGTCCCTTTTCTTGCGGCAGGTGAGGATAGAGAATTCTTGTAACTAATGCTTTTCGGCACCTGCAGTCAGGTACTTGACAGTAATGGAGATGTGTGAAAAGAATAGCAAGCAGGTAGCAAGTACAAGAGCGACGATTGACAGCCGCCCGCAGCGCTGCTTTGCTTTGCTTTTCGTTTGCACTGTCTTTCTCTTTGGCGATCTGTCGAATGAGCATCGACCCTTGACGGAACGCTTTATCATTCGAATCATAGTAAAAAAGAACGGCGCAACGCCACGCTGCGACTGGTCGCATAGGCTCCCATACTGACAGCCTAATGCTGCCTCTTCGGTTTCACTATGTTCGAATCAAACATTCTGCAGCGTATTCTGCCTTCTGCTTTGTTGCTGAAGGCCCCTCTTTGTGGGGCCTGTTCCGCCATACCTAAGGATGAATGGGCAATCAGATGACAGTTGGGAAGAGGGTTTGGCTGTCTAATGCCTTTTCTGCGCTAATCAGTTTGTGCCTTTTCAAGCATCTTTAATTCCATCAGTAGAATTGATCTTCAAGACGGCCTGACGGAATATGGACATTATGGCAACTTTCTTCCTCACTTCCCTTCCGCCAATGCTGGTAAAGCTTTGGTCATAGCCTGAAATAGTCAATCTCTATTGCTAGCTCCAGTCGGGGCATCTCCAAACAGTCACAAGATAGAATCATACCACAGTATATTACTCATTCTATCCCCGTTTTGTGGGAAATTCGTATGTTGTTTGAGGGGATGGAGGACGAGGACTGGATGGTCAGGTTGCAGTCGCTAAAGTTCCTCAAGACTCGCCACGAAGGCCTGGAAGAAGTCACGTCTCAGCTGAAGGGGAACCGCAAGCAGATGGCTTCCGAGGAGAAACTGCTGGCGGACTTCCGGGCGGAACTGCCGCTTCTGCAACAGGAGAAACAAAGTCATGTGGAAATCCTACGACTCATCAACAAGGACATTGAAGATGTAAGCCTCAAAATTATAATGTCATTTGGTTGGCAGGGATTCACCCGAGTAACCTCAGGAACGACGCTTCAGTGATCAAGCTCTGAATTATCATAACCGGCAACAATATTTTTGTTTGAATGGTAGAAAAAGGATCACCAGTTTAGAGGCCGACAGTGGAGCGTAGATTGGTTTAACGTGACATCGTTTTCTCCTACAGATGAATGGTATTCTGAAGAAGAGCCAGGAATGCCGGGAGAACCTGTCGAAGAAGCAGGACCAGTGCTTCAAAGAGTACATCGAAGTCAAGGATGATGTCGATCGTTTGACCTCGAAAGTGTGGCGGACTTGTCAGAGGAAGGTCTCCACATACCTCTTAACCTAGTGAGACTGTAAGCTACAGAAAACTGTATTTATGCATCAAGTGAACTATATTTATGCATCCAGAACTATTGTTACAGACTGGATGGAACATCCAACGGTGCATTTCCCCCACATGGTGGCGCCACCTGGCCAACAAGAATCTTTCGGCGCCTTCCATCCCTGCATGCCCGCCTTTACCTCAAAACATCATCCAGACCAAGGATCCATCTTGAGTAACATGATGGAAGCTGCGCGCCGCCTATGAAGGTATAAGGTAAACACTTCATCCCCAATGTTCGTCAAGCATTTTGGCTTCTCGATGTGGCTCCTGACAAATTATGACTTTTGTGTAAGCATGGAAGCACCATCTGCTAGAAACTAATGTGGATGAAATCTCTGCAGCGATGTCCCAATTGTGGGCAAGACATCCACCGGAATGCTCCCATCTGTCCTATCTGCAAATCCAAGAGCTATTCCACGAACCCCAAGAAATCCAAAAACAGAAAACTAACATGAGCAAAACGTCTGTTTCAAAGCAAACCCACAATTACATACCGTCGTACCGTTTTTTTTTGCGTCTGTTGGTGTCTTAATATGTGGCAATGCCAAACTTCAAGGCACACAATTCTCCTATTTCGCTGAATCCAAGGACGCTATTGGTATCATCGCGGTCTGTAGGTACGAGGTACTTCACTCAATTCCATCCCCTAGTCCGTAATGCGAAGATAATTACTTTCCTGATTACAGGCCTCGTCTGTGGGACGGTCCATGATTAATTATGGGCGTAACCAGGTATGACCAAAACTGACCAGATGCCTCTATCTCCACTAATGTTGTACTTTGCCCTTCACTGGGCAGAGTTCAGCAGAGGGGTTCAAACACAAACTTACGAACAAAGCCAGCCCCGCAGCGACAGCTCGTGCCCAAAAACCCATGTTAGACCACCTGAAGTGGTTTGACATGGGATAACGTGGGGTATCAAGTCGCATGCAAGGTTTATTAGTAAGCTCTGCGAGCATTACGTAATTACGCAATAGAAAACCTTTGGAAGTGCCGGTTTGGTTTCAAAGCAGAGACTCCAGCAAAAAGCGAGCAATGTTCAACACGGTCCAAGGTTCACTGATAACAGCCATTCGCCCTCCACAAAAATTTCATTACTCGATCACGATACATCCGATCAGCGCGAACTTTGAACCCTGATGAGTAACACGGAAGACTGCACTAGCCGTTTTAGCTGCACCAAAAGTACCCCAGATGAAAAATTGATTCCTGACAAGTTTCTCTCCAAGACCAAAACGATCAGTCTGAAATGATTTTTTCATTTCATGTACGGGATATGCAGTGGGACAAACTTCCCGCATATCGTCATTCGCAACAGTATTACGTCTTTCATCTTTCGGAATCTCCTCCTCCCACGGGGACCTCGCTGGTGTCATGGGTGCCCAGCTTCTTCAACTTGACTTTCATATACCGCCTGGACTCGGATATCGTTGCCGATATGTACTTCCAGCACTACAAACCACCCATGTGGGCCGACTGGTCATCCTTCGAAGAAGCATGGAGAGTGAAAACAAAGTTGCCGGTGGTCTTTGTGTCAAAGTGCATTACGCCCAGTACGCCCAGCATTACGTCAAACTGCACTACGAACCTTGTCTTGGAGAAGCTAAGGGAATACATAGCAATAGACGTCTACGAAAAATGCGGACCTCTCAAATGTAATCCAACTTCTCATAAGAAAAAGACGGCCTGCAACGGACTAGTTTCGACGTATAAATTCTTTCTTGCCTTTGAAAATAGGTGAGCCTTAAACGATGTGGCTATCATCACCGTATCCAAATATAGATTCTCCCTCTTTGCAGTGTTGTCGGGATTATGTGACGGAAAAATTCACCGGGCCTACGCGCAAAACACTGTCCCAGTAGTACTTGGCGGAGCAAACCACACAGCTTTATTTCCACCCCATTCCTTCATCAAAATCTGAGATTTCCTCAGCGCCAAAGCGCTGGCCGAACATTTATTGTTTTTATCAACGAATTCAACGGCTTACCAGGCGTACTTTGAATGGAAACCAAATCCAGTCTACGCTACACTTATCGACGACGGTACGACGTCGATAATTGGTATCGAAAACGCCGAGTTCGTCGTAGGTTTCGAAAGACATTGGGTAGGAGTTGAATCGCGCGAACCCCTTAACCGACCTTGCTATTGATATTACACATGTCAGGCGTGCTGGTAAGTGATGTTTCACGCTGTCTGGAAAGGTCGGTGTTCTACGCACTACACAACGTCATTTTGTTTCCAAATACCACTTCCAGCGCTTGTGGAGAACCCCGAGCGGGAGTGTAGCTGAATTCGACTTTCTGATAAGACAGAAAACCCCCTAAATGCAATTGATATCTCCTATCGTGACCAACTGGGATGAAGCAAAAAAGAACGGGGCTAAATTTGGGCAATAAAATTCAAAATAGCCGAGTCAAAGCTGCCGAGATCCCAGCCACCATTTAAGCTGGAGAAGTTCTTTTTACAAACTGATGATAAAACTCAAAGCTTAAGCTGTCAGTACTGACCGAGTCGGATACATGCAAGTCGAATTCCCACCTTATTCACCAAGCCTCAGGTCTTGCAAAGGTTTTCTCCATCAGACCCAGTTGTTTTCCGGCAACAACTAGAGCCAAAAACGGTCGAGATGTCGGACGCGGCGAATGAGACAAGTTCGAACGAAGAAAGTGGGCGCTCGGCGAACAAACTCGAACAGATTATTTCCCTCAGTGGCGAACCGTCCCACTGTTATCGGCTGGAAGTGTGCGCCACTGGGGGGAAACCACTTTGGCGAGTTTGTTATCCCTGTTGACAACATCGAACAAGGACGGTACTTACCCCGACACCCTGACTAATCTTGGGTTTCAAGTCTTCGTCCCGAAGGAATTCGGTGGGGTAGGACACCACATAACCCCGCAGTTCCTTCAGGCGAGCCTTGGCTTGCTCCGGGTCAGTCTCAGCTAACTTCGCAGTCTTCAGGTTTTCTTCCACTTGTTGGAAAGTCAAGACTTTGTTGGTCGGTAACGGGAAAAACACCTGTCAAAACAAGCCCAACACACATTCTCGCAGAAACAACTTGCAAACTAGCAAAGTCTACAGGATTATTTCCCCAAGTGACGAGCGTTCTTGATGTTATCAGCTGACAGCCTGCGCCACTTGAGAAAACGATCGTGTCACGGTCTTCCCAAGTGGCGCAAGCCGCCAGTGTTACTGGCCCACAGCGCGCGCCACTTGGAGAAACGATTGTGTCGAGCTACCGCTGCACGGCCTTCACTGCCCACCTCTTCGAAAATTTGCTCATTGGCCATGGCGCGTTGTATCCACGTGTCGAAGTAGAAGCTATCGCAGGTGGGGTCTTGGACGATGGCATCGGCCTCTGCTTCCGACACAGCAGCTGGCATGTCTTCCAACAGGCAAAGGCAGATTCTACAGGGAAACACAACGTCATCCAAACCGGAAGATGCAGAAACTTTCCTATACAAGCCTTACTTCATCAGTCGTTTGCGGGATCGGCCGGAGAATTTGCCGCAAGCGTAAGGTTGGCCGTTCATCCTGGACTCTTCAAACTGCTGGTCTTCAACGAGGAAGGCAATTTCGGCGTCATGTTCGCCCACCAAAGAGCGATCGTTGATGTTGGCTGAGCCGATGATGGTTGTCGTATCGTCGGCGATCAGCAGCTTACTGTGGACATACACCATCTCGGTCTTCAGCTTGCCAGAGATCTCACCGTGGGTGCGCAGCCCACAGAAGAAAATGTACGGCGTCGGATCGATGCCTAAAACGATACACTCAACTAACATCCCAAAGTATGCCGAGAATATTTCACCGATCTGAGATCAAAGAGAGGTCTTATCTGCATTTACTGGCCGTACCTCGAGCTCGAAGTTGTTCAAGCACTGAATATCCCCCACGCGAAATACTCTGGTATGTGTAGTGCATCACCCCTTGCAGCGGTGCAGCTCCTGTAAATCATCAGCCAAATAGATTTGACCTTCTTCCGCATTCTTCCATTCGGAGCAAAGAAAAACAGTGGGTTGATTTCTCTATCGATGGATGTTCGAAAACTGCTTCTTACGGTTGGTTCCCCAGGTTCCACCCATGGCTTGTTGCAGCGGCAAGATAACGTAGACACGGAATGTTTCACCCAGCTTGTGCGCTCGTTCTATCCGCATGACTAGCGCGTCACCCACTCGGTTGCGAACCAAATGGTGGTCGGCCACGATGGTCGTGAAGAAGGCATTCTGCACAGAGAGAAGACCAAACAATGTTTACCGACCAGCTTTAAACATCTCTCAGCAGGAAAATTCTGTGGGAGCTCACTACAGCAACTCGTCAAGTCATCGTTACCAAGTGGCGCACAGTTTCGCCCACTGCCACTGGAAGCTTGCGGCACTTGGCATGGAAACCCAACCTCACGACATCGTTTCCTCAAGTGACGCACGCTCCCACATGATATTACCGACAACGTACGTCACTGTGAAAAAGATCCTACCCAGTGCTGCCAACTAACCTCTATGTAGATGTAGTGTTTGGCAGCAAGGATAATGTCGTAGTAGGCTTGTTCAATGGAGTGTTCAGGTGCCGAGTTAGGGGAGAGGCCGCTAGACCATGAAGAAGCACTGCGCAAGACTTGCACTCGGCAGGAATGAACGTTATCGGGCAAGGCATCGACATCGACCAGGACCTCAGCACGCGACTTTGGCAGGAGGAAATCGTACTCTTCTTCGAAGCGATACTTTTGCAGCTGGAAGAGAAAAACAGAAGACCGTTCAACTTCTGAGACGACTCTGGAGCGAGTGGAAACTGCGGTGCGAGAAAACAACCTACCTTTATGGCATTCCATTTTTGGATAAAATTTCGAGCAGCGTCCACAGCAGGAGCTCCCCACACGCAAGCACCCAAATCGCGCCACGGAAGCCGTGGATGAATATCCCGCTCCAGTTGATCTACAACGATGATCAGGCTGTAACACGTAACGACCTGCATATCCGAGTATGCCAGGCGAAATCATCCTTATTGCAGCAACGAAAGACTATCGGACTTACCTAAGTAAGGATCTCCCGTCTTGGGTTGCTCCACGCCTTTGATCTTCTCGTTAACGTACTCGTTTCCGATCCACAGGTACTCTGCAAGAAAGAAGAGCCCACTGACATCCCCCCTCACTATTTAGTCGGTAGGATTCTCCACATACTTTTGGCCAGTCCGGGAAGCAGTTCTTTATCGTCTTTGGCCTTCTGTTTCAATATGTCCTCAGCTTCCGTTGTTGTTGTCTTCCCTCCCATCCTCCTACATTACACAATTTACCATTAAAAACGTCGACGGCGTTCAAAAAAACCAAGCCACTTCGGTCCCAGGCAAGTGATAAGGCCAGACTAGCCGGTGGCGCATGTTTGCCGCCCATAACATCAACAACGTGCGCTATTTGGACAGGCAATACGAAACCCGACCAGATCGCCTTGCAAACCGGCGCACGCTTTCAGCTATTAATGCTACAAATGTGCGCCACTTGGAAAGAAGAACCCCGTCGAGTTGGTTCGCCGAATTCCCACTGACCTTTTAGCAATCCCAGCGCCTCTTGCCATCTTCTTTTTGGCCTTCTTGAATTTTGCAAACTACCAACACAGAACAAGACAGCTGACCACCATCATACACTGTCATGGCATGATAGCCGAGGCAAGACAATATACCGTTGCTCCACCAAAGGCAAACGAGGGGTGGTTGAAGTGTGCTCGAATCTGTTTGCGCAAAGCAGGCACGGCCTGTGACGCATTGATCTTGCGCCTAAAGCGGTCTTTGTGGGCTTCCTTGGCTTTACATTTCTCGGACTGCATCGTGGGAGCACAAGTGCAGTCGCGATCGACTTCACCCTTGTCCGTCTGCGCCAAATTTTGATCCATAAACTACAACCAAGATACAGCGTTAAAAACTTCCAACGAGGTAAGGCCTGCCGCAATATGGCATTGATTCCGAAAAAGAGTTACCGCTTGGAGCGATGGTCCCTGATCACTCAACCGGTAATGATGATCATCCCACCTGCCCCAACACATGTCGATGCCGGCAAAAGCCATTTCCTGGTCAACCATGACCATCTTCTCGTGGTGAGTCCACAGAATAACGTTGGCGTCTGGATGCCTCATCACCTACACACCACACCAAAAGGCTACAGTACATAACCGTCCACAACATTGCGCCTTACGTGGTAACAGTGTGATAGCCGTTACTATACAAAGATGTCGCCACAAAGATGAAACGTCCCTTCCTCACCTCAATGTTAGGGTGACCTTCCAGCAGAATCTTGGTATAGTGGCTGTTGGCCGCTGAGGCCGCCCTCGACTCTTTGAAAAGAAGGATGTAAATCCTCACTCCTCTATCCTGCAAGAGGGAAGAAAAAATCTGATTGACAACATGAATCTAAATTCGCTAATAACCTCGACAATCCAACTCGCCAAGATCGCTTTTCCGAATAGCGCATTCTGGCAGCCAATAAGACTGATCATGTGCACCACCCCAGTGAACCATCAAACTCGACAAAATCGTTATCCCCAAGTGGCGCACCGTTCTAGCCAACCTCACCAAAAATGTGCGACACTGTGGGGGGGGAGAAATCGAGTTTGACCAAGTTTCCATTCATCACGTTGAGTGCAATGAAAAATGTTCCAGAGTACTGGATGGAAAAATAGACGAGTGAAAATCTTTTTACCGCGACGCGTTTGAGCAGATTGATGATCTGCCACTCGCCATCCGCCGTCACCGGTCTCTTCAGAAAGATATCTGGACTCAACCACCAAGCTCCAATGAAAATCTCCTTCTTGGCGCCCTCGATGGCATCGGCCACCGCCGCGAAGTACTCGATGCCGTTGATGAAGAACTTGGCCGGCACATTATCTCTGGCTGGAGCGAAGCTGTTGTGTGGATGGTCAACCGCCGTCCACTCCGCCGCCGTCGTCTGCATCAACTTGCGCATCTGCGCTATCCAGAAGTTCTTCTCGAACATGTTGGAGAAGTTGAACACGAGGTCTTTCATGTTGTGGCGAAGCTTGATGGCCCGAGGTCGAGTCTTGAGGTCTTCGATTTTGGTGCGTTGATCGAACATAAACACGGCGGCAATCTCGTTCGTCTTGGGCCGGAGGAGCAAGTAACAGGTGTCTCTCAAGATCAACCACCTCAAAAAAATGCCAAGTCAATTGACATGGGAAGAGAAGCTTTCACGTCGGTCTTGACGAACATGCATACCCCAAGACGAAAAATATTCACTAAAGCAAGAGCATGCAGGTACGTGCAAAGATGGTAAATGAGCACCAATCTTTCACGCACCGGCATACTACGCCACGGATATAGGCCATAGAGGCACCAGTATGCAGGTACGTGCAAAGATGGATTAGAGCTTGGTTGCAAATCTTGGATAGTTTGAATGTTGACAAAATGCCCCTTACCGTTCTTTCCAGTGGGAGAGTATCTTGCAGGCAAAGTTGTCGTGGTTGCAGCTGACGTGGAGGTCGTCGCGAATGCCGCAACCCATCTTCTTCAAGATGACTTCCTTGTGCTTCTTGTGGCCCTGCCGCGGTCCATCACTAAAGCTCATCCATGTAACTTCCAAGAACCTCACTGCAGCCAAGTGCTCTCGACGCAGGGGATCGTTCAGGATGGTTTTCAGCATGTCTTCCATTGCGTACTGCAACGACACCAATCCCAGTTGAAACAAAACTTGCAGAGTTTAAACTCAACGAAGGATGTTATACCGCGTGCGCAGTGATCTCTTCCACGCTGGCGTTTTCCGGTAGCCTGTCGGGGATCTTTTGACTTCTTTCTCGTAGTCGTTCGTCGTAGTAGTACAGGATAACGAAGAGCTGCCGAATTTGCTTGTAGTTGCGAAGGATTGTCCAGTAGTAACCGCCATGGTTAACATCGATACGATACCTGCAAAAACCGACCATTTGGGACCTCGGCAAACAATACAAAAGTGCTTAAACTGCCTCAAATTCACACGTTATATTTTTCTATGTAGCTCACGTTACGGGTTTGAGGGATATGACTTCTTTGCGAGACACCTCCACGACGCGGATGACGATGTCGAAGCCGTTGAGGAATACCGACCTTCCTTCGTTGACATCGGAAATATTCTTGTCGGTCGGTGTCGTCACGACGGTCCGGCAAAGAACGTCCGTTTCATATTCATCGTAGGCGGTCTCGATTAGGTGAGTTCGATCTGCAAGAAAGAAAACACAACAATAGAGACAAGTCGAACAAGTAGGAAAATATTTCCGTCCGTTCACCGAAAAAATTCAGTACTTCAGGCAAAGCATTTGCAACACGTGGCAAATCGTGTGGCACAAGTTCGAATGGTACGCCATCGGATGTCACTTGTAGTGCCGTACACTGCGCGGCCCAACATGGCGCTCGAGTCTCGAGGGATCTTCTGCGATACTCCCCTTGCACACAGAAATTTCGGGACAAAAATGCAGATTATGCGATACCTGCATCGTGATTCGCGTGAAGCACGGCGGATGGGCTGAGATCATAAACTTTCTTGGCAGGGCCAGGAGAGTCCAAGTAGGGTATACCGTTGATTTTCCCATCAGTTTTCCCCTCTAACATTCCCGATCTTAGGTAGTCTCCGGAACCCCCTCCACCGTTTGGAATATACAAGCCTGTCTTGGCGTTCATATCTTGCGCCATTGTCGGCTCACAATGTTATGCGACCTAGAGAAAACAACAGAAAAACAGTTCCATATCGATCGACTTTTGAAATGGTTATGAATGATTGCCTTTGGGGAAATTCCAGTCGGTCGGCCGGTGGAGCAGAACCGTTTCAGATAATATTATCCCATCCGCATCCGGCACCATAAGAATCCACTCTACGCCAGCTCTAGCTTGTGTGATCCATAGGTCCGAAATCTGCAATGCAAAGAAGAGACAGGTATCTTTTCCACCTGAATGACTGTCCGCGAAATTCCTCGCGGTTGTGCTTACCTATGATACTGTATTTCAAGATAAACTGTGTTAGGTAATTGTCAGTAAGCCATATGACATGACGTGCTCCACTTTCCGGAAATTCTGCGGAACGGTCTAATCCGCAAACTCTCAAGTCGGTGTCCTATCCCCTCCAGAGTGCGTCCGAGTTAGACTTGCTGGAAATTCTTAGTTTTTGGCGAATTTGGCGAATGAAGGAACAGGTGTCGAGCGCAGGTGTGCAGTGAGCATCAGAACATGACGACACGCACCTAAAAATAGCGGTTCTGTCACCGTTTAACTTGATTAGATGCACTCGAACGCTGAACAACTACAAGACTGCTTGGTTGACGAAACTTTGCACTGCGTGCATTCAACCGATAAAGAGGCTGAACAAAGTAGTCGAATTGAGCCAATCGTAGATTTCAGGAAATGGAAAATTTCTAGCAACTCTAGTCCGAGTCCGAACAGCTGGCTGCTTCGTTGCTCGTTCGCTGCCGCGCTGAGAGTCCCCCCCCCGGGGCCATAGCACGCACTGCACCCCCTCGTTCCGGGGGCTTGAGGTCAACACGTTAAGTGCCCCAGGGGCTTGATACTTTTGTTGCCATCTCACTTTTCGTCAGCGGTTTCCATCCTTGATCGTCCAGCCCTTCTCAAACTTGCCAAAGTTCAAACAGATCCCTTTCCCCTCGTGAATAATTGCGCATCGATCCATCTTGCTGCCGGAGTATACGTTCAGAAGTGGGATATCGAGAAACCGCAGTAAGTGAATGGCTTTTCCGTTGCGGCCAAGCGACAGCGGATCGCCTCATCGCTGTAGCTGGAGGAGGTGTGCGGTTGACATGCGAGATCACGAAGACCTGCTCTGCTCGTGTTTATCCGTTCCATGTCTAATACCCTTACTGACTTTACAGCTATCGAGGCGTACAGCGTACAATCCTTTTCAGACTTCACAAGGACAGCGAGGTAAGTCCCGAAAGCATTGGGGTTTTTCAGGTCCAATCAACTAGTTTATGGTTGATTTTACGGTACACGTACAAGCAAAGGACTACTGTACCAGCATGAAAGCTTCTTAGCACTAAAAATTCGGGACTGCAAGATCTCGAGTGGGGACTACTGGATAAAACAACGGGAAGGTTGAGGGGATAACAACAAATAAAACAATAACAGGGAATAAAGAAGAGGGAGAATGTTCGACAACCAACCGGAAGTGAGCTTGCAGAGTGTGCGAAATGGTCTGTGTCAAAGAAGCCTTACTGGAATGAGGAGAGTGTAGGCTAGTATTAACCTCTGAACCCAGGAGGACGTTAATCCAGAAGCTTTGTTACAGAGATCTTTCTCGCAGAAACAGAGGACACCTTGCATGTTGGTGTGGCAGCCGTGCATGGCCAACCCAGGTAGTCCGCAGTCCCGCACCACTTTGCCGTCCAGCGACGTCGCTCGGATGCAGCTGTCGATGATGCCGCTCGATCCCACGCATTCCACTTGGCGCTGAAGCTCGCCAACCCTGTCAGAGAATACCCCGTCGTTAGGAAATCCACCAGAAACTTTCGAAAGACAGCAAGGTTTTGCATGGCTTAAAGGTCTGCCTAAAGGGGTGGATTTTGAGCTATGCCAGGCAGTTCGTAGCGCGGCTCAGAGCAACATGGTCTACCGAAAGTGTTCCCAGTGTTTCCCCGAGCATTGCTTATGGTCACCCGCAGAGGGGAAACTTAAATACGGTTTCAATTAACTTATAAGTCAGGACCAAACACAGCATGGCTGACGAGAGTGCGGATATTTTTCCCAGTTTCCATCTGAAGTCATTCTTACCCGTATATGCATCGAATGGATCTTCCTTCTTCCAGCATCTTCGAGGTGAGGCCTTTCGCAATCTCAGTGGAGTTACTTCGTTTGTACTGTTGAAAGTAGTCGCCGGTCATCTCCGTCAGGATAGCTTTGGTGGAAGACAAGGAAGTGTCGCTGAGGTTGGCCGTGGCTATCTCCGGTGGCAGCATCCTGGCCATTTCGTCGTCAGCAATGATGGCGCTGCCGAACATGTCGATGATTAGCTGACTTCTGGCGTTGATGAGCTTGTCAGCACTGATGGACCGGATGGCCGCAGCTCCGGGAATGTTGTGAGGGAAGGCGGCTTTGACCACCTTCATCGAAGGGTTTCTCCCTCGGTAATTCGGTCTTTTTTCCTTCTTTCCCTTCTTTCCTTTCTTCATTTTCCTTTTCCCCCCTATGTATTTGAAGAACAGGTATGATTGTGCTTCTATCTCGGAAACGGCTTTGAGGAAGTTACCTGGGAATGCTCTGAATCCGTTGGTTCCCTTGCCATTCCTGCCCGGTGTGAACATGGGCATCTGACACATATAGTGCTTCTTGTCAACGAAACAGGGTGCATCTTTCACCTTGATGATCTCGTCTTTCTGGTGGAACACCAAATACACGCTGGAAAACACAAGACGTAAAACGATACAAAATTACACGGAAAAAACTGGATCGCGGGAACAAACTTGATCGTTTCTGCTAGTAGCGCGTCAGTATCATTGGCCGGAATTCCAGCTAATGATACTGACAAGGTGCGCAGATTTGTATAATAATTGTTTGAAGTTACCAGTTGGGAGTTTCGTGTTTGGTCGGGTAGGTTTGATCATATTTCATTTTTCCCAGCGGTGTCAAAGGTGCGCCGTCCAGCCACTTGAATTCGGCAATTTTATAAGCATCGTTGGCGGCGACCCAGATGCTGGTGATGCCTCTCTTTAGGCACTCTTGGCGAATCCACTTGAGTAGCCTATCGGCTTCCTTGGGGTCACTCAAAATGGCCAAGAAGCCTTGCTGCTGCTTGCAGCCCTTCTCGGCGTCGACCCAGGTGGCCACGGCCTTGGGGTTGCGCAGGGGGAAGCCATAACAGCGCGCTGCTTTAGGGTTTTTGCGCAGCGACTCCCCAATGTAGGTTTTGGGACAGTAAGGCGGCCCGATTAGGTCATTGCCGGCCAGACAGAGATCAATCAACAGTAAGAATAACAGGTAAGGAAGGAAGATGGTTTGCATCGTGGTCAGTAACCAGCACGATCAATCATGAAGGATTGGCTTTACCGGTCAACATATTTGCACAAGAAAGGTTCGTCAGTTGCAAGTTGGGGAAGAAGAAAGAGAAGGAACGGTGTAATCGTCCGGCAGAATTAGAAAGAGAGTGGTGCTTTAGCGTAGCAACAGATGTGTTCATTGTCAGTGCTGTACTACTCTGGACCGGCGGGATTTTGAAAGGAAGTTGTTGGTCTGGTGTAGGTGAAGAATGAATCCTGAACAGAAAGACCCCTTAGCCTTGGATGTCATCAATGAACGAAGACTGGTGGCCGCCTTCCTGGACTTCCTTAGGACCAAAGGACACAAGTCGGACACGCTGGAAAACACCAGACAAGAACTCGAACGTAAGTCAACTGGTACAGTCAAATCTCTTGTCGTCCACAAGTAAAGGGTGGCGCAGTCAAAAACCGAGACTGAAACCTGGTGCAGAAATGATCGAGACTTTGGATTCGGTTTGTGGTAGCAGTTGGTGCAAAATGGAAGCTCGGCAAACAGACGTGACAGAGGTTTTTTCTCACTGGCGCACTTTTTCCGTGTGATTGGCTGTTAAGTGCGGCACTTGGGAGTGCGATCTTGTCGACTTTGATTGACGATTCACAGAATGTTTAGGGTCGATGAATATTGTGCGATTGTGTATACTGGATGAACTGTGTGTACCTTTGCAGTTGTGAGGCAGAACCTGACGAAAGCTTTCGACTTGACCGAAGAGCGGATCGAGATCCTACGGCCGGCAGTACCTCTGATGGACATTTTCTCCACACATCCTGATGCAGCCCCCAGCGACCCCAAGAGGGTGCTCGAGACCGAACTGAAGCAGACACCCACAGCGTCGGCTGAGTCCAAGAGCAAGGCAGAAGAATTCAAAAATAAAGGTGAATTCTTCCTTCCTTCACATTGATTTACCTGAACAGTTCGCGCACTGCAACCCTGAAATTGCACGAAACAATGGTGACTCGTCTTTTCTTGACAGGAAACGACTTGATGAAGAATAACCAGGTGGAAGAAGCACTAACTGCCTACAGCCAAGCCATCAACCACGATCCCACCAACCCTATTCTATACTGTAACAGGTCAGATAGGGAGAAGACAGATTTTAGTTTGATCTTACATTCAATCCGACAACTGTTAATAACTAGGCAAAGTCGAGCAGACTGGAAATTTGACACTTGTCCGTTATTTCAGGGCAGCTGCCTACTCGAAGAAGAATCAGCACGATTTGGCCGCCAAAGACTGCGAGATTGCCTTGGCTTTCGACCCGAACTACGCCAAAGCATATGGCCGTTATGGGTAAGTGATCATCGCTCGGTAAGGCAACTCGACCAGATTGTTTTCCTGAATGGCGCACCTTTCCATTGTTGCTGGCTGAACGCATGCGCCATTTGAGCTTTGCCCGCTTGTTGGTAGTTTGGCTTTACATGGACTGGGTCTTCTGAAAGAAGCCAAAGAAGCTTTGGACAAGGCGGTTTCCCTGGACCCTGAAAACCAGCTGTACAAGAACAACTTGAAGCTGGTGGAAGACGCCATACTTGCTGCCGATGCGGCAGGCGCTGTAAGTTTGCCGACCAGTTGGAATGTGACGGTGATGATTTCCCTCTTGACACAGGCGTATATTTCTTACAGGCTGGTCAGATGCCTGGTGGTTTCCCGGGTATGCCTGGCGGTATGGGCGGCATGGGAAATATGTTTGAAATGCTGAACAACCCCGATTTCCAGAGTTCGGTAAGCATTGATGTCTATTTCTTTCTTTGGCCGTAAAATTCATCCCTGGTTGTTTTTGGTTTCGGTAGATGATGCAAATGATGCAAAATCCTCAAGTTCAGCAGATGTAAGGACCCTTCTGGGTTTGTTCTACTCGAATTTTGAAATTGTAGACTATGATGTTTTCGTGGTTGGGATTTGGGCAAAGAAACTCGATAAGGCTGCTGTTCCCCACTGGCGCACGGTTTCAGGGTTTGACCGACGTCATGCGCCACTTGGGAAAGCGATCTTGGTGAGAATGTTTGTCAGGATTCGGCTCCGATCGAAGTACAGCGGTGCAATCTCGAGGGAACTTTCTGCTTGAATGACTACACAATCCTTTTGTTTTGACTTTTGTAGGGTGGGTCAGTTTTCCAGTATGTTTATGAATCAGATGGGCGGCCCCAACAACGGTAACGGCAACCCAGCGGGTATCCCAGCCATGCCGGGTATGCCGGGTGGTATGGCCAACCTGCAGGACATGATGTCGGGTGCTCTGGGTAACTTGACGCCAGAACAGCTGGCTGAGCAGATGCGAGGCATGTTTGGAGGACAGCAGCCTCCTGCGGCACCTGGCTCAAGCGACAGCAATCCCAACGCCAACCCCAATGACAAGAAAGATCCTCCGGGTCCTAGTTACTTTTCTTAAGAGCTGTTTGGACTGCTTGATCGATAGACTCTGGGTTCTCTACTGTACTTCAGAGGTACTTCGGAGTACGTTTTCCGACTTCGTTTCACGGTTTCTTCGGCCCCTTCTACTATCGTCATCACGTGTACTTCATTCTGTATTGTGGAAAGATGGCGGACAGTCTTCTTACTGATGCTTTGATATGTGTTAGTAGCTCGTCGAATGCCGTCGTAATGGGCAGTCTTTTAATGGAAAACAAGGAAGGATTAAAGATCACGGCAGAGATGTATGTCAAAGGTCCAGGGACTATCCGTGAATACACTCGCATTAAACCAGACTTTCTGAAACGCTCATTTCCCACGAAACGTCGAAAAGAAAGAAGGCCAACCATATCGGAAGTAGGCTCCGTCCGGCCAAAGTTATCGGCTTCGTTCGGCCAACACGGACAACGGTCAACAGGTACAGAGCAGGACAAAAGAAGATTTGGCCTGGATGCCGAAACTGACAACCTGCTTTTCTTGTTCGATGGCTGGTTCCAGTGTTGCTTCTAGTTTAAAAGTTCCAAGCAGTCTGATTTCCTCTCGAGACGGACGGACGATCCCAAGAAAGACTGGATTGAAGGCCCTCTGCAATCCTTCTCTTTGTATTGCTGGGCCACCGTGGATAAAGCTCGGTCATGGAAGGGTTGAGCTGCGGGCCAACTTTCATTCCTTCAGCAATTACCGTGCAGAGGTCAGCGAGCCCTTTGTTGCAACTACCACCGATGGTACCATCGTCCAAATACCAAAAGTTCAGGTGAGCCTCTTGCTAAGGACGTTGATGGCCAAACAGAACAGTACGGCGTTCAACGGATCGGCCTGCAGGACGCCTCTTGCTCAACTCAGGGTGTGCCGATCGTAGGTAAGCTTGGCTAGAACCAATAATTTTCCAGAAAGTGGAAGGTTGGAGTCGAGCTTGCGCGGAACAGTCGCTTATAGAGATATGTTGCCTGTCCAGGCTATTCACAGCTACTGAGCTTCTCGACTCTTTTCTTCGGCTTGAACCTTGCACTGCTTACTTCCAGAATGACTTCTGAAGCCTCCCGCCACATTCTGCAAGTGACCGGAGGATCTTGGGAAGACATCCTTTAAGCACGGACAAAAGTCAAACCTGTGAATAGCTTACAACTAACAATCTCGCTCCGTCAGTGACAGCTTGAAAACATCGTACGTGAGACCCGAAAGAACGCGGAAACTGCCCCGGGAGTTGTCTCCAGATAAGCAAGCAACTTTGCTCTGGTCGAAGAAAGGGAAGGATGGGAAAATTTAGTCCGTAGCCGGTTCGAGTCATTTGGTAAATAGAGGGGTATGGTTTCCGTGCTCTGTCCAATGGCTTTGTGTGTTTCTCAAGTATAAATAGTAGGTTTCTGTGCAGTGTTATTTACTATGACTTTTGGATTTTTAATTTCTATTACGATCATTAAAACTCTACCGGGTTTCACAATTTTAATTGCAGGAAACGGCTCTCATGGAATTGTCCACTATTGTCACCCACTGAAATCTGAAATTGATTACGAACACTTAAACCCAGTAACGAAGATAACAGCTTTCTACCCAGACTCCAGCAACAGTCAAACGGATATGACTGTGGACCGCATGCAGTTGCCAGCGCGGTCGAGATTGTTTCGGGGAACAAAACAATGCTGCCTCAACAAACTTCAACAGAGATATGATCCGTTCGCATGTTCATACTGCTTTTCTGAGTCTGCATCTCGACCAGTTTCCAATAACTGGGGGAAGACCGAGAGTCGCATCTAACAATCTAACTGCTACTTTCACTTTGTAAGAAGTTTCGGACTATATCCGATAAAAACTGGGTACCAGTAACCTTTCTGGATGTTCGGTAACGTCGTAAAGAATTAATTTTAGTGGGTCACAATAGTCTTAGTGGGTTTCGACCATAATTTCAGTGGGTGCCAATAACCTTTTTGGGTTTTACTGGGTGAACATAATCTCACCCTTATTTTAATTGCGGGATGATGGAAACTGGTACGTTTCACGCCATGCTGACGCACTGTTAGCTCTTCATTCGTTTAATCAACGCACCGCAGCATATCAAAACGCACAATTTTACGGTGCGCGAAACGGAACTATGTGGTGCGCAGCTCCTTTTGCCAAACCCGGTGCGCAAACTGAGCTTGTACGCAGTACCTAGGACAAGTTTCGCGGATATTGTCTAATGTGAGTAATGTCTAACAGTAGAAATCACGCCCAAAAATCCTCGATTGCGCAGTTTCAAACCCTTTACCGCAATTCAGGCCCATTTTAGTTCACGTTTGGTCTAATAGTCTATTTTACTATCCCACCGTCCAGCCAATTTTACTATGATTTAATTATATAGCAAAATCCGTCGGCTCAATTTGGCAATCTTAATTATGAGAGTAAAATTAAAAGAGCAGATTTTCGGCCATTTTCAATTATCTATTACAATCATTAAAATAACACTGTTTCTGTGGAACACTGAGATAACAGACATTAAGCTGCTACCGCCAGATGAGAGTCCCACTGTAGCTAAGATGAGTTGCAACGTCACTCATAAGCGCAGCAGCTGATCTTTGGTTCGAATAGTTGAGTAGCCACTATGCTTCCCAATGCTACCTAACCGTGACGCCGATTACGCTATTTTCCGAAAATAAGGGAAGCTCCGGAAAGGAAAATGTAGTTACACGTCACAAAAGGGGCGGAGCAAGACGTAGCTACAGTGGGAAAGCGAACGGGACTTGTGACTTAATCGCTGTAATGTCGGTAGGTGAGTATGTCTTTCGAAGCCATGGGGCTCAGTAAGTCGTCATTTGGGCAGAGTCCAGCTTTTATCCCTAGAGCATACTGCTAATCTACTGATTACGGTACACTAACCCACAGTACAGATACAGGCTATCCCTTATGGATACCTGGGCCGCAGGTCGAAAAGCACGCTGCATCTGCCAAGGGATTTACGCCAGTCTGTTACTCTGATCTTCAAACAAATACGACAGAAAGATAGAGGAGAGTTCGCTCCACACACTTAGATAGACTGAATCGGCGGAATAAGATCCTGGAAGACAGCGCAGGAAGAGGAAGTGACGTCAAAAATCAGGGCGGATCCTAGTGTGATAGTAAATCAGCCGATTTGATTGCCTACTGGTTGATTTTATATTGAATGATCGCTGCACTTGCGCTCTCCGTTCACCTTCGTCGTTCCGTCACTGTGTAATCTTTACACGTGGCCGCTATGGATTCCGTCAATCCGTTGAATGTTCGGAAGCCTCTAGAGGACGACTACAAGCAGTTCTTCCAACTGGACGATCAACCGAGCGAGGCTGACAAGCAGCTGAAGACACTAGTCAAAGGTCTCATTGCCGTTAACAATACAAAATATTGCAGTGAGATACTCAACCAGCTTCTGTTCTTGCTCCAGAGTTGATGGATATCAAAATCAACCAAGCTGGAGTGCAGCGAGATCAATCAATATGATATCAACCAGTTCGGTTGCCTACCAGTTCGATTGCCTACGAACTGGTTGATTTACCATCACACTACAGCCGTGGAAGTTGAACACCTGGCTCTTCGCTTCGCAGTAGCCATCCACCAAGAACTTGCTAGTCTGCTTCTCATGGCCGTTACCTCGATGGTCGATATTGATGTCGAGTTAAGAGCTGTCCATTCCAACCACTGCACATCCACCACTGACTGGGAACGGCTCTGGCCCTGGCTGGACAGAATAGCAATCTGGTCCTTCTGCAAGAAGTTGGTGCGCCAGAAGACACTGCAGACACCGGCGATAGTAGCAGCTGAGACAAAGGGACAAAGACCATTGGTGATGGTCATGTACAGATCCTGGAACTGCTGGTAGCAAAGACGTAAGACGGTGACGTCCATCCGGCAGTAGGTGTACATTTTCTTCTGTACATCGTATTGGTTGCTCTTTTCCCCTCGATCCTTGTGGTACCATTCCAGGAAGGCCGGCTTCTCGCCATCGGGCACGCTGTTGTAATCAAAGTCCGCCAGGGAGGGATATTCTTTCGGTTCGGTCAGGTTCCAGTCATCAGGTCGGTTCACCTGGGGGGGGGGGGAACGTGCCTTTGCTGACACCTTGCAGACAAAACGTAGCTGGCCACTTAGCCAAAGACTGTGGGTTATAGTTCAGCGAGTCCCAAAAGTGAATATGGAGCTGCTCCACGTCCAGCTGGATGATCTTGTTTCCGTTCATGATGAGCTTCGGCATGATATCATTGTTGACCAGCCACTTTAGAATGAAGTATCCATCAAAGGCCTGAAACAGAATATAGTGAAAAAGCTTCGTTCATGAGCTGTACTGATCATCAGTCAAAAAAATGACCCGCGTACCCGGATGTTGTGAGCAATGACGTAAAAGCCCTTATGTTTCTCTTGAAAGACGAAGCGACACAGATCTTCGGAGATCCGAACGGCTCATCCTCCGCTGGAAAGACTTCTTCCACTCCTCGGTCGTCCTGTAGCACAGCCATATTGGGGATAAGTCGACCGATTTCTTCATCGACAGACGTCTCGAAGTCAAAGAAGAGGAAGCGAGCTTGCTGGTGACGTTGACGATTTGCAGTGGTGAAGTCCCTGCATAAAGCATTTGCGGCCCTTGAGTTGGTAGCTGCAACAGATGTGACAGAAGCTGTCGTTACAACGATGCATGTTGTTTGGACCACGTATCCAAGTGTTGACGGTCTTTAGGCAGTCCATGCAGCGGTACTTGTAACTTCGAGGGCTTCGCGAACTTCACCCCTGACTGGAGCTTCGGACTTGTGGTAGTTGAAACAGTCTACACCGTTAAATTGTAGATCACACTCGGGACAGCGGATCTTATCATGTTCCTCCCGTGGACAGTTATGACGAAGACATGGACAGCGATGTTCACAACGATGCTGTCTCTGCTGGTTATACCCCTTGTCACACTTGTCACACCCTAAATTCTTCCAAAAAAGAGAAACCAACAATACGTCACGTAGTCTAGTGAGCCAGGAAAGATAGAACAGCACTTACAGTAGGTTTTCTTGAAAAAGCCGGCCGGTGACGTCAGTAGATCAAAATGATCGTTATGATGGTAGAGGACGCTGCGTTTGTCAGCCGGAGGCCAATTATGAACATAGCTGTTCAGGTGATTAGCACTGCAGACGCTAAGTTGGAAACCAGGAAGAACCTTCAGAGGAAAAAAAGAACGAGATAAGAAAACGATTTTTGTATCTTACGTTACAAACCACATTATTTTTGGATCGTGCAAATGTTTTAGTACGACCGACATCTTTCAAACTGTGGTCACTCGCCGCCTGGAAAGCATCAACATCAGCTATACTGTAGGCACGAACCGGAAGTCCTGCTTTCCGGATAAGTCAAACGCTGTGTTCTTTTGAAGAGCAAGTCTAGCATCCTGCATCTTCTTGTAGGTTGTTCGATCGTCGTCCAACCTGGAAATTCCCACAACAATAGCTCGAGCCATGCAGATGTTGTCCTTGTTCTTCATAACAACAATAGTGGTGCTTTTGAACAGACGATTGAGGAGGGCGGATGGTGCATTGTCGATGGTTTCCCCGCCGGGTGGCGTGGCGTAGCTGACAATGATGTTGAACGAGTCGTCGAATTTGAAGGCTTGTTGAGAGTTCAGTACCTTCTGCACTTCCAACATCCATCTATCCAATGTCAGCTGTGATTTTAGCATGGGCGGTGTCCAGATAGGAATGTTGAGTGACTCGGTTTCGATGCGAAGACGGACGATATCCCGTTCGCCAACGTTAGCCAATACGACATCGATGATGTGTTGCAAGACGGACATCATGGTGGGAACAACTTCATCGAAGGGGACATCTTGCATCTCGTTGATGGTGATCTTGTATCGGTCGAAGGTAAGGCCGTACTTACCGGAGATCATCCGTCCATGAGGCGTCACGATGAGATGATCGGCGACCGGAGGAAGATCACGAAGTGCTCCCCCATACTGACCGTTCTCACCACCATCCAGTTCCATCATCTTACGAAGAGCGTCACAAAAACGGCAAGTGCGGAAAACCGGAGATCGACAAAATGACACGTTGAAACATGAAGTCGCAGCAAAAAGGGATAGACGTGAAGTGCGGATAGGATGGTGCAGAGTGCAGCTGCTTATCCGAAACCGGGACAATCTTCCGTCTGACTTGTCACTCTCGATCAGTTTCTCATTTCGAAGGCTCGAGCAGCATTTCAAGTCAAACCTCCACTCTTTCCATACACATCCATCATGAACCACAAGCCAAAAAACCAGTGCACCAGTATGGGAGACTTAGGGTGGACAGGCGGCTTTGGCGAACCAACCGAAAGTAAAGTGCGCCACTTCAGCGGGGCCGTTTCCATGGGCCTGCCATATTGGCCCCATAGACTTTTGGCGTAGCCCGTAAACTTAACATAGGACTTCGCCAAATAGCATACAGGTTTATTCTATAATCGCTGAAATTTAGACAAGGGCCAAGGTAGCTAGGGTCAGGGCAACAGAACTTAAGAGAATCACCAAATGGTCGGACGTGGACTTACCGCAAAGATTGTCGCCTGGAGGTAAAAGACTCGTCTCCCTCATAAATTTTTTCATCACCAGCTTATCACTAATGTGAAAATTGCATTTACGGATTCCAGGCGAGAGAATACGAAAGCTGTGAACAATAATCGTGCACGTAATGCGGCAGCAAATTACACAGATTGAAATGCTACCGCCGGTTCACTTTCCGACTGTAGTGACGGCCTGCTCTGTCCCTTTCGTGACGTGTAACCCCAATTTGCTCCGGAGCGCTCCTTTATTTCCAAAAAACAGCGTGACCGGATTCATGGTTAGCTAGCGTTGGGTAGCATATGTAGTGGCTGCCCAACTACACAAAGTTGTGATCAGCTGCGCCGCTTATGAGTAACGTTGCAGCTCATTTTAGTAGCTACAGCTGGACTTTCGTCCGGCCGTGGCAACTTAATCTCCAATTTGCTGCCACATTACATGCACGATTATTGTTCACAGCTTTCGTATTCTTTCGCCTGAAATCCTTGAATGAAATTTCATTAGTGATAAGCTAGTTATCAGAAAATTTAGGAGGGACATGAGGCTTTTACCTCCAGGCGATAATCTTTGCGGTACGTCCAAGCCCGATCTTTTCATGATTTTTTCAAGTTCCTTTGTGAACCACGGCGCCGCCATTCTGCTGTGTACACTCTAATATCAGCCAGAAATTTGAAACACTAGTGCAAGTGGTGATTCAGCAAACCATGCCTCGTACTTCTACGTTAAATGAACTCCGTATTACTGGTGCAGAGCACGGCGGAAAGCTTTCATAGTAACATGTTGGTGAAACCTCTTCGTGAACCCGTAAGAAAAACGTTGAGAACTGCATCTTCACCCTTTTTTGGATTGGAGCGAGCGACCTTTTATGAATCGTTCGTAATGTACAGCCAGGGACCGTTGAAATTAATTGTCACTCCGGAAATCATCGGACATTTTGTTAAGGTTGTGACTGCCGGAACGGGTGGCGCATTGTGAAAAACCCTCGAGCTTGATGTTATGTCGGAAGCTACTCGGTCACCATCCTTCAACTTCTCGGCCTACGTTGTGTGTTGTGTACTGTGAGGGACCATCACAGTCCATGAGACCAGCCTGCTAGGATTGTTGGTTTAGCAATAAAATGTGAACCACAATGAAACTAATTGTAGAATTGTTAACACCTTGAGCACCAGGCGGGAAAGCCGCTTTCCTGGTGCACGCCAATTTGTATGTAGCGGAATTCCAGTTCAGCTTTTGCTGCTCAGTTTTTCTCGTTTGCCTGAAGAACCAACTTCTCTTCGAGCTGCAACTAACGGCCACTGGTCGATAGCTCTGCAAAACTGTCTGGATTTTTTCCGTTCTTAATGAAACTTCGTCGTAGCCAGCCAATCTTTTTCCCAGCCAAGTTGTCGGTTGGTTCAGAGTCCACAAAAAAATTTTAGCTTGAGACCAAAAATTTTTGCATCTTGCGAGAGTTTTGGATCCGTGAAAAGATCTGCTCAGTGGTCAAGATAAAATCATGAAGGTTGGCTGTTCTGACTTAGTAGGTGGCGCACTTTACAGCATGTTCCCAAATTTTAGCCGATCGAGTAGGTTATGGCTGGCCCAATTTGGAGCCGCCCCCTAGTTTTGACCGGGTAAAAAGAGACGAAAGTGACTTTCCCACCTCGTATTCTTAAAGCATGAAATCCCGTGGTGCTCAAGGTGTTGAGGACACGAAGCCGGCTTACAGTAAAGCGCACTTGAAACCAATTAGCAAAGCTCGGTAGATTTAGAAGGATAAAACTCGATGAATGTGCAGGGACCTTTTGCTTTACCCTGAAAGCCGCTTTAGGCTAGGTTCCGAAAAGCGGTGCTTTCTATAGCCCGGTGTCGCTCCGGAAAGGCGGGTGCTGCGCAGGGTACTCCACATCTCGGTGGTCAGTTCCGCGATGTAGTCGCGTGGAATGATAAAGGTGCAGACGTTGAACAACACTGACTGTTGAGCACTAGTACATGTAACCCGAGCTTCCTCCAGTACCAGTCTTACTTCCCAGCATCCGTTGGGCCGAAGTCATATGACTGTATCGCCATTTTGTAACTAAACTGTCTACGTCTATTGAAATCTGCAAAGACCCAAAAACGCGTTATGTGAGCTTTCTTTGTCAGAGCTGTTTGACACATGCACCCTCAGAAATACATGGGACGTCGACAACTGGTGACGCACGTTTGTGTTGTTATTGGCTGAGAATGTTCACCGCTTGGGAGGACGATCATGTTCAAATCATTACCCATATTACACAGTGCTAACCGTCAACAACTGTTGCGGCACATGGAAACGAGATGTTTTGTTGTAGCAGTACTGCTAGTTGATCATCAAAAGCTCCCGAGAAAGCCTTATAGCTCGGTGGGCGTTCCTTCAGCCGAATTCTCTCGTTGTATGACTTCTCGTCCAGCACGATAATGGCGAAGGTATCTCGTTGCTTCTTGACTTCTTCTTCGAACTGCCTGCGCTTTTCCGGGTCGGTCTCCGGGTCGGTCTCCGGGTCGGTCTCCATTTCCAAATTCTTCTGCTCGTCCGCTAAGTACTGGTTGACAGCTTTGGTATAACGTTCCGGGAAGTTGATGCCCCTTTCCCCGAGACCCGGAGTACGTTCCAGCCAGCTGATGAGAAAGTCGCAGAGCGAAGGTTCTTCAAGCGACTGCTTCAGTTGACGCTGCGTGTCCTCGTCACGAAACGACTCGATGATGCTGTTTGCGTTGACTCGGTTTTCCATCTTTTGTCCCATCTTGTTCCCGATAATGCGGAACTGAATACAAAGCAGAGAATGCGTCCCTACCCATCTTTCCATTTAGAAATTTTTGTACGGTATCCAGGTGGAAGTACGGTTCTACGACGGCGCATGGTACAACATATGCGCTTCGGCGACCCAATTTCCGGACCATTGTTTCGTCTCCAAAGAACCCTTTTTTGACACGAAGTCTGAGAGAATATTCAGGGACTTCGGATGGTAACTTTGCCTTACCTCGCCGTGGCTCAAAGTCTCAAAAAACTGTTCGCCATTTTGGGATGATATCGCAGAAAACTTCATGGGCGATTAACCTTCAAAACATCCCGTGGAGTTTGGTGTCAAAACGATTGCAGGTGTAGTCATATGCTGTGTGACGTCATTGTTATGTCACAATTTTTCGGACAAAAATTCGAACCCCTTTGGATCTTCCTGACGTGGCCATTTGACCATTGGTCAAAAATCAGATCTTACTTCAGATTCGTGTTCCTCGATGTCTGTTTCGTGTTACCCCATCAGCAGCTACAAAAAGCTCCTGGGGTGCCAAAACTTCAAAACCGTTTCCTGAACAATCGTGTTATTAGTCAATGTTCCGGAAATTGGGTTGCCGAAACCCATATCTCTGGGTAAGGGCAGCTGGTACCACAGAAGTTTGACCTGCCGATAACGACATTGTCTGCTTTTGTATGTAGGAGCGAATTGGATATTAGAAAATACGCGAGAGATTGGAAAGCTTGTTTCTTTTCTTGAAACGTTTTACTCGAAAGATATCCCTTCCGAAGGCGGAAGTTGAAAGTTAGCGACAAAGTGCTGAGGAAGCTTTTTAAATTCGATCCTCCCCAAATTATTGCAGATCTCCTACGACACTTTGGGGTATTTGTCTGAATCATCACTGGGGGAAACAACAACATTACGAAAGTAAGTACCCCTTCACCTTGCGCACCTTCAGCAAAATGCAGATTTCTCCCTTTTTTTATCCCTCGTTGCGAATAGAAACGTACGGGACCTCATACTGCAGCACGACTATTGACAAGAGACAGACTCTTCAGGATGTTTCAAGTGAAAATCGGTCTGCTGAGACAGAGCGGAAGCACCACCGAAAATTTTGAATCATCAGCGAGACCAAAAGAAGACTACGGTGACTTTCTGGTGGCCATCTTGCGGTCCTGACCGTCATGAGTCTGTACTACCCGGCAAGGCGATATCGGCGGACCGAACCTCAGTGCAATATGGGCGACCATCACCGCCGTAAGTCGTTTCTCAGTTTAATAGGTGTTTCTGGCCAGATCAACATTTGCTTGATTTTATCATCTTATATATAAGGAAATGGTCCTGGACAAACTAGCGCCCAAATCTTGCCGACCTTGGCCAAAAGCAACATGCAAAACAAATAAACGACAAGAAAATGTAATGCCGAGAGGGAAACTGCAGAATTGCACAAGTCTTTGGTACAAAAGCATATAGTACCGTCGATGGTGCGATGACACCCTGGCATGGTGACGCCCGGCAAGCCGCAACTCCTGAGGAATTGCTTGCTTTTTGAGACTTGTTTCAAACAGCTGCCGATTTGTGAGTTTCGAGTGACGCAAGACACCACTCGCACCTTCTCGTCAATTCTGCAAAGATGTTCAATCATACTACTTTCACAGTTTCAGTACGTACGAGGAGCGAGGTCTTACTTTGCTCAGCGTACAACGTTGCTCGTTGACGTCACGCCGACGTCACAAAGCCTAAGAAGCCTGCACATACTTCGTGGCGTATGGTGAGCAAAGCCGTACGTCGAGCAAATTGAGACCTTGCTCCTGTTATTCAATAAACGACAAGCTCGTTTCCCCCGAACCGTCGCATACTTCTAGCCAGTACCACTCAGAACGTGCGCCACTTGGGAAAACAAACACACTCGGCAAGATGGTACTGACAACCGGTGGACGCTTTCAGTCAGTGTTACTGTAAAAGTGCGCCACTTGGGGGAATAGTCTGGTTAAGGTTGTTTGTGGAGCTGTCATCTACCGCGTACCCGTAATGACACCGTATGGGATGTCCTTCTTCGAGCAGCTCCAGTGTTAAAGCCTTGGCCATCTGCGTATGATCACCGCGCTTCTTCTTAGCCTTTGCATCAGAGGCAAGTTCTAACAAGAGCATCCTGGCTGTGTCCAGCGCTGTCGCACTAATGTTGGACGTTTCCAGCTCCAGCGGCAGGAAATCCTTCTCCATTCCACGTGTTATGACAGGAGTGCCAAACATGCCGACCAGTAATGCCTGCCTAGCACGAATCATCTCGGCTATGCGAACAGGCTGGATTTTTGAGACACCCGGCATGTTGTTGGGGATCCACATGTTGACTTCCCTCGTACTGGGCGGCGGTACCCGACGTTTATGCTTATGCTTCTTTTTTGATTTCTTTTGTTTCTCAATTGTTGAGCCACCTTCGGACACAGGTTGTCCTTGCACTTGAGCTTTAGCTGGCTGAGGCAGCTGTTGCTGCAGGGGTTGCGCGGCTTGGTTTGACGAAGCAGACGAAGCAGGCTTGGCGTCGAGATCGTGGTAATCGTAGGCAGAGTACGGAGAATCGTAAAGGTCGAAAAGTTTATTTGAACGCCGCTTGTGACCTTTAGACGTTGCGGCTGTGATGGTTGTGCCGACAGGCGGAGCTTGACCGATAGGTGGCGCTATGTGAATTTCGCAGAGGAAGTTGCGCTTCTCGCTGTTGCATCCCACGCTGTTGAGCCGTACCTCTGAACTGTTTTCCGGAAAATCCACGTAAGTACTACAAGAAACAACGCGAAGTGCAAAAGAAGTTTTTCCGGGATAAAGCTGTTGTTTAATTTTACAAACACATAGTACTACCAAGTATTCTCTAAAAAGTTTTCGGATTGCACGATTCTATAGCACGTTGAACAGTCTGCGACTAATACCCGTAAGAGTTCGAAGAGAAGCGCGTACTCGTCTCAAATTCTGGACTGCATGCTGGTATCGCTCAGCATACATACAAGTATCTTACTGATAGGTCCAAAGACTGAAAGTAATTACCAGATACTTTGGACGTCAAAAATGCTAGCAGGCGATGCCGATTGCTGTGGGAGAGCCAGCGTGCTTTTGGCTACCCATGCCGAGCTGACGCCCAACTGCGTAGCTCGTTGGCGCAGAAAGAGCAGCGTTGTGGAGGTTGTGTCCTGCTTGTCGATGAAGAGCAGCTTGCCGCCCTCTCTGGTGCACGAGTTGTTGGCCTCCGTCCACGTCTGCGTGTTCTCCAGAGGAGCGCCTACTTGGAAGCCGTAACAGCTCTGACCGTTGGGCAACAAGATGAAGCCGTTGGGGCAGCTGGTCGGTAACTTGGGCAAGGGGATATCGTATGTACTGGCTGTCGTACTTGTGGCAAGACAGAAAAAAACAAGCAGAATGACCAAGTCGACTGTCGCTGCTAGATGCACTTCAAACCACTTTTGACGCAAATTTATTCCAACAATTTGTGCCTTTCTCACTTTGCAATTGCCTCCACGGAATATCTTCATTGCTGTCGCAGTCAATTAATATGGTCAAGAAAAACATGCTGCCACTCGAGACGGCTTCCCCATCGTCGTCCCTGCTGAAACTTCTCGATGCATCTTATTTGCTTCAAATTGTGCGTTGCTCAGCAGTGTATCACCAAACCCAAATCCAATAATTTGAAATCTAAAGAAAGTAAGCTTGCATGAAAAAGTTCTGCGAGAAAACGAACACGTACAGTAAAATAACTAGAGAAACTGTCGCTCGAGCAAGTGTGTTCCCTGTCCAGTACAAAGCACTTTTATGGTTGTGAGCAAAATCTGTACAAATCTCGGTGAAAAGTTTCAAGCCCAGAGTGGCGTGAATTTCTAGCTGGTGTCTTGGGCGATTGATAGTTGGTCGTCGGTAGCGCCGCCTTTGGTAAAGATGGGCTTGGACGGTGGCCAGAAGATCATTTCCAGCTCCTTGACGTCTTCCTCCGTCAGCGGCTGACCCAGCTTGTGAACACTGCGCTGTGACATGCAAGAACTGCCACGCCGCAGGCTACTTCGCTTCCCCAGAGTATCATGCGTGTTGGAAAGACTTATCATCCCATTCACAGAGATGGAATCCATGTCCCCTCGACAAGGCTTCACTGCGTAGAGGAACAGCTTCCTGTAGGCAGCTTGGAAGACAGGATTCCAAGCGTAAACTGCGGGGGAAAAAGCCACGCTAATAAGGACAGAACTTTCCATGTTTGGATTCTAATGAGACCTAGGCCAACCATCTCGACAATATCGACTTTCCAAGTGGCGCACTCTTGTAGCCAAGAACACTGTAAGCGTGCGCTACCTGGGAACACAATCTTGTCAAATTTGTTTGCCGGGCACCTCATTAACGCGAATGTTAGAGCTTGAACTTACTGATAGGGTTCAAACTGGAGTTGCAGTATCCTAGCCAGGTGATTAGCTGTCAAGGAAAAAGGCACAGGGTATCATTTAGGAAGACTCATTGTCTGACCGATTGTCTCCATTGCGTTTGGCATAGGCTTACCGAGCGTAAGGGTTGAGTGACATATCCAGGTGGCAGGAAGGCATCGAGCCAGTACACGATGAAGAAAGGCCACCAGCAGCAGAAGAACATGCCAAAGACAATACCCAACGTTTTTGTAGCTTTCAGATCACGCAAATGCGAGGTATGCGCTTTTTGTGGGTGGTGGTGGTGCTCTGAATGAGCATTGGGTATTTGCAGCAGGCTCTTCGAGGCCGGGTCCGCTCGTTGAGCGTCACGAAGCGAGCGAATCTGCTGGTTGTTCTGCTGAACCTTCTGCCAAGCTATGGAAAGAATCCTGCTGTAACAGAAAGCCATTCCCAATAAAGGGATGTAGAAAGATATGGAAGCCGAGACGATGGCGTAAGAGGGGTTGGTGTCCAGAAAGCATTGGTGAAGGTGGGCGATCAGGTCGGAGCGGGTGAACCAACCCATAAAGATGGGCAGGAAGGAGATCAAGGCGCTGTTGATCCAGATGCATATTATTAGGAGGAGGACACGGACCAGACTCATGCGGTTGGTGTAGTTAAAGGGATCCGTGATGGCCACGTAACGGTCCCAGGCGATGGCGCAGAGGTGCTGCAGACTGGCCGTGCAACACATCACGTCCCAGCTCATCCAGAACAAACAAAAGGTCCGACCTTGACCCCAAGAGCCCGTCACGTCGTAGATCAGGGCAAAGGGCATTACCAAAACCTGAAACCACCAATCCCAACGTCATAGCTATAAACTCCTTGGCTCGCTGAGGTACTCGCTAGGGCAACAATCACGGCAAAACTGTCTTCTCAAGTGCCGCACTCTCTCAGTCTTAGTAACAAGTACCGTGCTCCACTTGAAAAGCGATCTTGTCAGATTCAATTCTTTTCCCGAGTGGCGCACGTCTCCGAAGTTTTCGCTTGTAAGCTTGCGCCACTCTTAAAAGAAACACGACCTTGTGCAGCTTGTTTACGTATGTCGCAAATTTGCTCGCGAAACTGGAGCTGAATTTACTAGTTGTAAGTGGTGTTGTGCAACACATAGCTCGTAAAATGTGGTGTCGTAAAAAGGCGCCGAGAATCATAATGCAAGAAAACACCCAATCAAGCGCTCAGGGTTAAAAAACCAAACACTACCGAATTGATTTGTTCAAGAAATAGATCGAAGCGTCATCATCACGTGCAAAGACTTTTCGATAACTGTTTTTCTCCGGGAAACTCGGGAATAAAGTAGCATTGGTACATGTGCTACTGTACTAGATATACCGGATTTATTTGGGAACTTCATATGTAAAATTCACAAAATTGTCTTCCCAAGTGGCGCACGGTGTAAGTGTTAATGGCTGGAAGCGGGAGCCACCTGGAAGACTGATCTTGTCACTTCTGCTTGGCGGAATCGTCCGTTTCACTTTCACTTACGGTGACGGTCAGGTCCGCCGCTGCCAATGACATCAACAGATAATGGGTGATAGTCCGTAGTTGTCTGAAAAGGCAAACCACAGCAATCACGGCCATGTTCCCAAGCAAAGACAGGGCAATGATAACGATGTAAGAAAATCCCAATGACCACTGCAAGAACGGATGATGGCATATCTGTATCGAGTCCGTTGTATTGCTCCGCGGATAATGCTCCATCATGCGTCGAACCTCCGAGATTTTACACGGCTCAAAGCTGATCCCTCGACAAAATTTCCTGGCTTAGTTAGCGTTCATCTATCAAAGCATGGTCTCCGTACACGAAACTCGAGGCATCAACCACATGACAGCTGCATGTCACAAGCGGGGAAATAACTGCGGCATGCACGACAAAGATTTCGTTCATTAAGGCGGCAAAACGATGGTGCACTTTGCCAAAACTCATTTTGGCTAATTGATCTACGAGGCTAGAAGAAAACGGCTGCCATCTTTGACGATCGGAAAAGATACAGTAGCAATTAATGAGTGACGGGCAACCAGTTCACATACTGCGGCACTTGTAATTCGAGGTCCGACATAAAAAGATCACACTTGAAAATGCCAGACAGGGAATACTTCAATTGAGCTGGCGGAGGAATGTTGGCCGGATTACACAACGGCTATACTGTATTCCCCCGATATCTTCGCGAAGCTACGTCACACTTCAGGAATTTCGACCACCAGGGGGCAGATTTACCCAATTTCAGTTAATCAACAATCACTCTAGAAGCTGTATTCCAGAGAAGAGTCATCTGCCGCTTCTTCATCAGAGCCTTCCTCGACAGAGCTAAAGCTATACTCTAAAATGTTTCTTTCGTCTTCTTCAGGAAAGCCTTGGCAAGCCAACTCGTACGTAGGTTCTGGAAAAATTTGAGCTCCTACGAAGGCTTTCTCGAGCGTTTCAGGGGTAATTTCACTCCAAGCTTCGGAAACGAAGTTTATGAAGGCCTGTCGAGATGGTTTTTCGAATATCATTTGCTTGTCACATCAGTCCTGACTTTCCTCCATTCTTGATACGCCTTCTTCATCTGCCTTGAAGGGCGCATTAACACCAACGTCAAGTTGTTGATACTTGTCAGTTAGCCCCTTCGGAATTAAGACTTAGTGCACTTTCATTTCTTCCAAAAGCTCGGCGCTTTCGAACTTCAGATGTCCAGGAAAGTGAAGGACCAAGAATTCCGGGTCTTTACCATCGAACAGATCGTCGATCCATTCCAAATATAGACGAGAGTTCCACCACGCTGTTCGTGTACTGTACACGATAACGTTGTCCGGTATTCCTAACTTGTTTACGATCCTTCCCGACAACTTTCCGGTCTTTGCTCCCCCTTTGACGACTATAGCAGCAGGAAACTTTTGCCCATCGCCAGTTACATGGCCATGGTAGCGTGACAATTTTTTCATTGCGTTCCATGAACTCGTGCTCCTCTTTCTGTCAAAAGAAATACCGGTTCAGCGTATGACAAATCTTTCAAGCAGGGCTGAGAGGAAACACTAAGAATTCTGGGCGGAAAATCAGAAGCTGTCTTATCACATCTTGAGCCGAGGGTTTGGTCTTTCTTCCCACTTTTGTTGTTGCTCTGTAAGCCAAACCGTTCTTCTTCTTCATTCGATAAAGCCATCCGTTGGAGGTTTTAAAGTCGTTCAAGTTGAGGGATTTTGCAGACTACACTGCTCAGATACGAATGCCGGTGTCGCGGACCGGAAGCCCAATGTTTCTTGTCCTTAAAAACTTCGTGCAAACCCGTCTCTCAACGTCCTTTCTTCGGACTGGCTTTCTTCGGCTTTTGCACGTGCCTTCCGGTAGCTTTCTCCTGTAAAGCGTAAAGATCAGACTGGGGTCTTTGTTAAGGATTCTGAGTTAAGGATTCTGATTGTGTTACCTCCATCCTCTTATCGTCGATTCAGGAATTGTGACCAGTTTCGCGTACGCATTCACCGACTTCCCACTCTGTTCCTGTCCGCGCAAATTCCTCAGTGCTTCGCTGAGTCTGTACACAGCATGTGGTCTCCCCATCTCTAGCGTTCAAGATCAAAACACCAGAGCCCACACAAAATCTCTCACTGGTATCTTCTTCGTCCGAAAACTTGTTGGGAAACTCATTCATCAGTTTCTCGCGAAAAGGCTGATCAAACAATCAGTTGTATGGCCAAGGCGGTCCGTTTTTGCTTGCGGGCAGTCTGTACGTACATGTGACGCACTTCGCGAAGATATCGGGGGAATACAGTACAAGCTTCGCCTTAAAGCTGGGACAGAGCTGGCGTTAATCAGTGAATCTTTCCCAACAATCATTCCGGCGCATGTCAAGTCCACATCTCGTGCAGAGGATGCAATGCAGTGATCCATCCATGAAATCAATGCTTAACGTTGCGCGCCCGACCAAATATTCTAACAGGGATCCCTAATAATCCGCAAGCTTCCGCCTCATATCCTCTCGACGTCACCCAGATGCGGAAAAGCACTCCTTCTAAGTTGTTTGGCCTTTCCGCTGCCGGAGATAAGCCGCCTCCGGATGAACACGCCATGGCATCCCTAACCTGCACGTATCTATTGATGTAACACAAGCCATTCTTCGGTAGTTGACATGCGACCTCGCCGAAAAGACTTGACAAGATTATTCTCTCAAGCGGCGCACTCTCCTGGTGTTATTGGTAGGTATTGTGCGTCACTTGACAAAGCGATTATGACGAGTTCGACTCATTTCCCAATTGGCGTACTCTCCCGGTGCTGTTAGGTGGACGAATGCGCCACTTAGAAAAACGGTCCTGGCTACTTCATTTGCCTGCATTCCAGATGGCACCCAACACAGAAACCTCGTATAGACTTCACTAATTGTTTGTGGAGAAGAGAGGAACGCCGGCGTCGTGATATACAAGAGGCTGAACGGGAAATTATGGCGCACTTTATCTTAATTATCCTTTCATGAATGTCGAGGACCTGTCACTTGGCTTTCTGCTTCAAGTGCCATGATGGGAGCGCGTAGGATGACTATGATGATCTGAATGGCATCCCGCTGGCAAGATCCACGCTACTTTTGTTGGTTTGGAGCGCTGGTTTGCAAATACCAGAAATACCTTTTTCTACTGTGGGATAATGGCTTGATAGCCAATGGCATTTCTGCGACTATTTTTGTCCGCCAGACACTGTTTGAACCATCCATGACAGTAAGTTGATACAGAGCCTCGTTAGTCCGCTTGTTTCAACTTGAAAGACGTACAGCGCTGCTGACAATCTCCTGTGAGAATGTTAGCGTACTCCCCAGCCAGAAGTCCTGTATAAACTGTGAAGTGGGAACCAGACCCGAAAGCTGACTTTAGTAGTGAGTAGTCAATTTCTCACACGGCACTCGATAAAGGACACGACTTCTGCCGAAACGGTATCGAGGACTCTGCAGCTGCGAGCCGGAAACAGGTTCGAACGTTATCGCTGATCAAGAAACCATAGGGAAGAACCGACCACCACTTTGGGATCGTTCCTTCCATCCAGCTGTAAAGGAAACCAAAACGCTTTGCACAAAGTATGCTGATATCATATGCCTGTTTCGAAAATGTGCATTGCGATTTACTAGAGGAAGAATATAGGAGACCAGCAAGTGCATTTAGAAAAATGTAGTTTAAGGTGGCGCACCCTCCCGGACTAACAGCGGATGCGTGCGCCACTTCACACAACATTCGGCGCGTTCCGATTTCAGGCCTCCCAGATAGTCTTTTGCAATATTTCTGACCTGCAGCAGTTTATCTTTCGTGTCCAATTACTCGAGGATCTGCAAAGTCTTTTCCTGGAAAAGATCGTTTCGTTTCTGAACAAATTCTTTCGTGTCGTCTCGTCGTACGCCCTTGAGCCGACGGAGCGCAGCTCGTTGGTAGGTTTCACTGAGTGGGATATCGAGATGAACCGCACCCATACAGTCTCCAACCTATACAACTCTGTACTGTTCACCGAATATCTATATTTGACTTGGCAGTCTATTCAGACAGAAAGCCATACTTCTCTTTCAAAGCGGACAAGCTCGTTGATAGACTGGGGAAACCCGTGGATCAGGAATGGTCGACCTCGGGCCTTGAACTTAGAGACGCTCGTGTTGAGAAGGCGGAAGACGGACTTCTGTAAACTGAGACAGCCAAGTTCATCATCAGTTCTGGAACTCTCTGTGTATTACGTATCACTTGCCCGAGGAGCCAGATCTGCCGACACATTGGTCCGCAGTTCGTCTTTGTAATCACGCTGAAGCAGGAACCTTTCTCGTAGAGTTTGCCCGACGTTGATGTACGAGTAATCTCGAGCAGTCTTCAGTCCAATAGCTAGCATACATTTACCGCTGGCTGGGGGAACTGTTCAAGTCGTATATGGGGATGAAGGGACGTTGGTAAAATTGATGACTCGATCGTTCCCCCAGGTGGCGCATGCTGACAGCCGACAACACTGAAAACATGCGCCACTTGAAGAATCCCATCCACGTTCAGTTGCTAACGGTGTGCAACAGACCTGGGAGGAAGATGGATGGTTAGGTGGTGAGTCTTGGCTTCGCGAATAGCTCGACTTCTAGACGCAGTCGCCAGACAGGGGTTGCAAAGCAGTTGAATCTTCCATGACCTTTCTGGTCGTGGTCCACCGCGGTCTCGTTCATTCCGAGGGTGAATGAGTACGGGATATTGTGGAAAGAATACTGCAAAACATCGCTAAGTACGAGTGGCCAGAAAAGCACAGTTCACTATCAATTATCCACATGGTTCGAGTGTAAACCAAAGTAGACGTCGTGATGGAAACTTTGGATGCGAAAGACGTATAATTTAAGAGTTACAATACCATCGAGATTCGGCACGGAAAATTACGCAAAAATATTCCATACAATCGCGAGATAACGTTTAGATATTTTCTAGATCTAGAAACTTAAAGGCAGCAGACAATGGAACGCACGAACTGGTAGAATTTGTGGAAAGTGGGGATATTCCTACGATGACTATCCCGCAAAACACCTTCCGCAACCACCGGTTCAGTACATTAACTGCAGCGCGCGGATTTAGATTTCATAGTTGCGAAATTTGTTAAGCAGATCAGATGCATCGTTCCTGGACCAGAAGACCCGGGATTCAATGGTGTTCTCTTGGCTATCAAAAGCCAAGTGCCTTGGCTCCTGCCCCTCGGAAAGAGAAGACGGGTCTTGGTTCCCTGAAGCGCCATTGATGGCACCAGATTCGATGGCGGGCTCCTGCTTTGCTTTCGTCGCCCAGTGCATCGACTATGAAAAGGGACATTCACTTTGGATCGAATGTTCTTACATGAAAGAATGAAAACTATAAATTTAATGTACCATTTTGATGCTGTCCTTCCTTGCTATCCATTCCTCATATCTGCACAAAAACACCAGACATGAGCTGAGGAACGTTCTCTGCATCAGGTATGAAGAAACGGGAGGGAATCCCTTGGGTCGCTCTCTTGGTTACTCGGCGAAGTGCATTTAATATCCATTCGGCTTTTGACGATTGATCGAAAGTCGGCATTTCTCCGGAGACTACCAATAATGCATGTGACTTACGGCAATGAAATCCCGCTACGGCGCCATGTGTCATAGTCCTCTCGACTTTTCTCGTCCGTCAAAATTTCTTTGGCTCTTTGCAATCTCTGTAAATGAATCAATAATATAACTCCCTAGTGCCATGAATGTTTCTCTTATCGAATAAGTCACGATACGTTATTGTCCACACCTTATTCGATATTCGAGGCTCTCTGAGCTTTCGGTGGGAAATATTCATCCGAAACTGTCCAACTGAATGAGAAACATGCGAGACCAATACTTAAGTGGCGCACGTTTCCAGCCAACAACACTAAAGGCACGCGCCACTTCGGAAGACAATATTGCCAGGCTGGCTTGCCGAACCTTTGCATGGCCTGCTTACCTGGAACTTGTCCACTGCCTTCGGATCATGTCGGTTCTTGTCCGGATGGCAGTTCACTGCTCGTATTCGGTACTCGGCTAAAATCTGTTCTGCCTGCGCAATGCAATGACTCATCCTCTGTCTACAGACATTCTACATCACAGAAGAGTCCCAGCAGGAAGTGAACATACCGAAGAAAGCTCGTCGCAGCCGATGATGGCATACAGATCGTCTGCTGGGTCCAACTTGTAGTCGAAGATCGCATTCATTTCCGATGAGATATTTTCCTCTCTTCTCTCACAGGTACAGTGTCAAGCATAGAACGGAAGACTAAGATCAGGGAAAATTACTCGTGGCAACTTGGATTCAAGAGGGAATTAACGTTCAAGGCAAGGAAGAATCTTCAGCAAGCGCAGTTTCCAGCTCGTTGACTTTCGATCAGTTAAAGCAGGACGGTGTCAATATCAACTCGATGAAGTGTGCTGCTTCATCCAAGTTTGCCCATGTTGGGTAATCACACAGTTGTAAGTAGGTGCGACTGGGATAATCAGTGCGTCAATGATATCGATCCGACGATAACATCTTGGCCCGCGTCCTTCAAATCTTGACTTGATGGTTTACTCAACCAACTCCACCCAATTTACACCAGCATTTACCCAAGATTGATTTTGAGCAGTAAGTTTCTAGTTGATACAAATACTGGACCAATACCAACCGAAACAGGGTTCGCTGTCGTTTCTCCCAGTTTGTACCTCGCCTCGACAGTACCGAAGCCTAATACACAGACTCAGAGCAGCTTGTGGATAGTCTATAAAGGTGGCGCTTTGCTCGTTCGGCTTCGGCTCATCTACAGTGCCTCTTTCTTAAGGCAAAGTTCTTCCACATTGTCTGTGGAAGATCTCGGCGATTTTTCTAAACTCTTTCCCTTGATGGCTGCAGACGTTTCGCCTATTCTGCCTTTAACGCGGCTGGTTCTTTGCAGACATCCTCCTGCGGTTAACTGCCTGCTGTGATACTAGCCGTTCCTTCCAAGCACAGTACGATTTCAAGACTGTATACGAATGTGGCACCGTAAAGCCATGTCGCCAGACGCCAACGATGCCGACTGGTTCAGCCTACCAATGAGACTTCCTCGCATCCGGTGATGGAGTACACTTTGTCCTCTTGTGTCCAAGATTATGTTCCAAGTGGCGCACGCTTCCAGCTGAAAACCTTCGAACCGTGCGCCACTTGTGAAAAAACCTTGCCGAGATTTTGTATGATGCCAATCCACATTTTTCTTACATGAAATACCGTGGAAAACTGACGAATGAAGCTCTCAAGCTCACAGCAGGATACATTTCAATAAAATATGGACTAACAAATTATGGTAAGGACAGAAATAAAATTGAAACTGCATGAAAAGGCATAAACTATTGTTTCTCATCATGGATATCATAACCGGGTTTCGTTCCACCACTTTTGTGCAATAAACGTATTTCTCTAACACAAATACTATGGCTCAAGGCTTTACACATGTCATATACAGTCAAAGCAGCGACGGAGACGGCAGTCAGGGCCTCCATCTCCACACCGGTCTTCCAAGTAGCTTCCGCCGTCGCTTCTAGAATAATCTCTTTCTTCTCTTCATCAAACCTATGAACAATATTCACGACATCTAGGGGAATGTTATGACATAGCGGGATGAGGTCCCACGTCTTCTTGGCTGCCAACACGCCGGCCAGCTTGGCTACGGCCATGACGTCACCCTTCTTCATTTCGTTATTGAGGATCTTGTGGAGGATTTCGTCGGAGACGGCCACACGTGCTTCGGCGACTGCTTTCCGGTGAGCGACGGGTTTGGATGAGACGCAAACCATGTTGGCTTTGCCTTCGGAGTTGACATGGCTAAAGTCACGGGGAGGATTGGAGGACGTTGAGTAGAAATGGACGGGATGGGAAGGTGAAGGCAAGGTTAGAAGGCGAAAGGATGGGCAGAATACTCTGATGAAAGACTTCCATGAATCTAGAAAAGAAATGTACCACCATAGACGTGAAATCACATTGAGAGCTCAACAAACAAACAAACCCGCCAAGATCGTTTTTCCAAGTGGCGCACATTGTTGGTCTTGCAAGTTAAAAGCATCCGCCACTTGAAAGAAAGTCCATTTGCCCGGTTTGATTGTTTTCTCAAGCGGCGGACATTTCCGGTATCGCTAGCTGGGAGCTGGAGGCGTGCGCCACTCGGAAAACGATCTTCTCGAAAAAAGATTGTCTATCAAGCAACGCACTTTTACGGTGTAGTTGACCGAAAGAGAGCGCCAATTAGAAAACGATGGAATCTGATTGCTTTTCAAAGTGGCGCATGTTTCAAAGTGGCGCATGTGCCACTGACCAGAATTCTGCGCCACTTGCAAGTGCAATCTTTTCGAGTTTGTTTTTCCACTCCTTTGAGAAGAAAAAGCGAACGAGCATAGAGAAGCGATGAGAAGCAAGTCTAAGTTAGCTTCTTACTCGACGGCACTCTGTAGAGGTAGGGAAGAAGGATATGTATTCATCACCCACCAATCAAAATCATTGGACGTCCTGGTGCCTTCGCGATGTTCAGCATACCTGAAAACGAAACTTGTGTACCGGTAAGCAACTCGAAGAACTACAGAAGTTGAACCCAACATCTTACACCTGAGAAAACACTATAGAAAATCGTCACAGTGAACGGGATAATCCACATCGAACTCACACTGTGCGCATCACCGTCACACAAGTTCTAACATTCAACATACCAGCATGTTGTTTCTTTTTTCGCTTGACAGCCACACCGATCACTTGCCGCAGTTCGTCGTCAGTAGCACCCGAACGAAGGACATCCCGTAAAGAGACCTCCGCGTTGCCGAACAGGCAGACCTACAACATAGAACTGCCATCGAAGTACTTCCCAGTTAACGGCAGTCGTCCAGTACCAAACGAAAAGCCAAACGTTCAGAACTACACAAGCCAATCTTTAAGAAACGGTTTATGTACCTTCAGATTTCCATCGGCGGTAAGTCGTAGGCGGTTACACGTCCCACAGAAGTTGTTGGTCATGGATGTGACGAAGCCGAACTGCCCAACGTGTCCGGGAACTCGATACGCCTACGAGACACAGTCCGTAGTCTTCTGGTTTGCTACCACAAAAAGTACTGACACACTTCCCGGGAAACGCATACCTTTGAAGTATCGTTGGCTTTGTCGGGCAGCCGTTCGAGCTTCGAATATTTCCTCTTGATGATATCCAGCATTTCGACGTAGGGCACAATCTTTTTGTCGTTCCACTTGTTGTCAGCGAACGGCATGTACTCGATAAACCTGACATCCACAGCCTACAATACAACAAACATACAGTAACTGGGACGTAAGTAAACAGACTGTGCAAGATCGTTGTTCCCAAGTGGCGCACGCTTCCAGCCTCTAACACTGTGACAGTGCGCCACTCGGGGAAGCCGTCTCGCAAGGTCTGTTTGCCGGGCCGCCATGTCCGGTCATCGCTCTAGAAGACTGACCGGAAGTCAGGAAATTTCCTACACGTAGGACGAGAAATTATGGTACAGTAAAAATTATGGTACAGGCCTGTTCGCTACGGCGGTACGGGAGCACGTACGTACGCGACCGATTCACAGTAATACATTTTTCGACACTTTTCTACGGTCGAATTTCCATGTTGCCGTCCTTTCCGCCTGTACCATAGTTTTTACTGTACCATACTTTCTCGTCCTGCGTGTACCTTGTTCTGTGTCCACCGGACAAAGTCGACCATTTCCTCCTCGTTGACTCCCCTCGTCACCACACAGTTCAGCTTCAAAGGAACAAGCCCGGCCTCCAGTGCTGCATCGATACCTTCGATCACCTTCTCCCAACCTCGTCGCCTAGTTATCAGCTCGAACTTGGCAGGTATCAGGGTATCCAAGCTGACGTTCACCGAACGAAGCCCGGCTTTAAGGAGTGAAGGCAACTTCCGTGTTAGAAGAAGGCCGTTGGTGGTCAGGACCACTTCTTCCAACCCTGGTAAGTCATCCAGCCTCTCTGCGAGGAAAAGATTGCATCAGTATAACCCTCTGAAAAATCAGCCATGGATTGGAGTTGGATGGAAGGTACGCTTACGACATATTTCCACGATATCGGGTCGCAGCAAAGGTTCACCGCCCGTCAGTCGGATCTTCTTGACTCCTCCGCGGACGAATGTGGAAGCAAGGCGGATAATTTCCTCTGTGCTTAACAGATGGTCTTTCTTCGTGAGAGGTACGCCTTCTGCCGGCATGCAATACTGGCCTGCTCGAAATACAAAGAACGATTTTCCACAGCAGGAATGTAACATGTTATCACAAGACGTTAAGCATAATACAGGACGCACAGCGCAGGTTGCATTTCTCGGTAAGGCTGATCCTCAAATAAGAGTGCTTCCTCCCGAAACTATCCACGAGGAATTCATCTACATCGGCGTCGTCCAAGACATCAGATTGCTGCAGAAGAGAATATTCTTATAGGTGAACTACACAATTACAGGCCGAAAAGATACACTTCTAAGTGGCGTAAGCTTCCAGCCAATAACACTGTCCACGTGCGCCACTTACAAAATCAGCCATATCAGTCATATCGAGTCCGGCATATTTGTACTTACCCTCGCCTTGGATGGTCGGAGGAAGGTGTTGTCATCTGAAATGAGGGCTGCTGAGGCTGGAAGCGATAAGCTCCGTTTCTGATGAGCGACAGGGCGTAGCGACTGCTGGAACAGCTTCCAGAGTCTTTTGGAAGACATCATCCGGTGGTTTCAGTGAGGGAAACCAGGTGACGGCGCACTGCGTAGTCCTAGATCCAGACTTCCGAACGGTAGCGGACCTGCAGCAACACAGTTACGTCGAAGGCCCAACAAAACATGAGGCCTCGAGGCTTTTCCGCCGATTGCACGAAATGCTTTCAGATCCTTTGCGGATGCATGTCGCTGAACGGTCTGAACCAGCTGATCGAAAAGAATGCAACTTATGCAAGGCAGCAAGTGAAAGCAGCCCGATGTTCGTGTACTCAAGTCTCTGCTGAAACCTCAGTTGTCCGATTAACCTCGCTCTTGTGGCGCAACTGGTTAGCGCGTTCGGCTGTTAACCGAAAGGTTGGTGGTTCGAATCCACCCAGGAGCGTCTTTTTGCTGTTAGATGCACCTTAATTTTCGTTTCACGCTTATGCGAAAGCTGCAAAGTAGTGCAAACGACATAAGATCAAAGACCTTTTTGTACTTCCGGTGGACTTGACTGTTTCTTCTGCTCGTATCGCGTCAGTTTGGTGGAAATCTGGAACAACGACTAGACATGTCGCAGATACCTATGTTTCGGGAAAGTTTTCAGCATGCCTCAAAGGAGCTTCTTCACTGGTTTCCGGGACATATGGCCAAAGGTAAGCTTCGCAAGGTGATCTTGCAATGCCTCCTGTTGATCTGCACCCACGTTGTGCTTCCAGGCCTAAGAGTAATGCAGCAAAAGCTACGCTCGATGGACGGCATCATTGAAGTGCACGACGCAAGAATACCCTTCTCCGGAAGGAACCCTCTTTTCGAAGACAGGCTAGCTTCCGTCCGACCGCATCTCTTCGTCCTCAACAAAATCGACCTCGCTGACATGTCCCGGAAGGATGAGATCGTCTCCAGACTCAAGTACGAAGGAGTCACCGAAGTGATACTTACGAATTTGAAAAACGGCCAAGATAAGGCCAGCAAAGAGGTACTTCAGTATCGTTCGGTGGCAAGTCATAGGGTTAAATCTGCGTACTGTGCACTGTAACAGTATAAAATGTGTTGACCTACGGCTCACCACATATGGTACGAGTACTGTATGTTCACTCGGTCTTTCTTGCAGATTGTTTCCAAAATGATCGACATGATCAAATCCGGAACTCGGTTCGATAGGGCAATGGTAAGCAATATCTCCAGCTTCTAATTGCGCAAAATAAGTTTATCTCTGTGCTTTGCGCTAGGGTAGACGTCGCCTTCAAGCTACAACTTGCTGGTTATCGGTATTCCCAACGTGGGAAAATCTTCCCTAATAAATCGGATACGGACAGTTCACACGAAACGAGGTACGAACTTTCCTTCCGCTCTAGCTTCTTACTGTCCAGAGTCTGCGTTTTTATAGAAGGGAAAGCTGCACCAGTCGGAGCTGAGCCAGGAGTAACTCGCGCAGTGCAGCAAGGTATCCTGGTGAACATAAAGCCCAAAGTCTACATCCTGGATTCTCCTGGTATCGCCCAACCTCGCGTCAATAACGTGGTGGAAGGCATGAAGCTAGCCCTCTGCAATATCATCCACGACCACAAGGTCGGTATCGATATAGTTGCCGACTTCCTCCTCTTCTACATGAACAAAGCTGCCGACTTCCGGTACGGCATCGAAGAGCATCTTACGAAATTATTTAGTAAATTCAACGTTTCGGTGTTGGCAGGTATGTCAAGGCTTTCAACTTAGATAACCCGACCGATAAGATAATGGAAGTCTTGGTGAAAATTGCTGTCGACCAGAATATATACCATAAGGTCAAGCCTGTAACGGGTAAGCTGACAAGAAAATTCTGCCAAGTGGCGCATGGCCTTGGTACTGTTAACAGAGAGCTCGCGCCACTTGCATCAACGATCTTTTCTAGTCTCATTGTTTTCCCAAGTGGCGCATGCTTGCAGTCTTTATGGCCGATAGCGTGCGGCACTTGGAACAACGATGGTGCTGAGCGGGGTCTGATTGCATTTCAGAGCTTTTGTATAATTTACACAGGTGGTCCGTGGATGGAAAAGTTGAACCTGGAACAGGCTGCGTATTTCATGGTGCGGAAGTTTCGAAGTGGTGAACTAGGAAAAATTTGTCTGGATTCAGATCAGCTACCGACACATACCACAGCCACTCTTTCTCGACAGAGGGCCAGGTCAAGATGACAGTAGGATATTTTGTAATTCCTTCCCTACTCTTCTTCTTGTTTTCTCTTCTTGGTTTTAATCTTGGGTTGAAGTCGGACCTTGCGCTAGGTGTGATATCCTGTACAGTTACGATTGTGTCTCTGCCGATAAAGCCGTGCTATCAGGTCGACTCCCTTATCACAAGTCTGTGCTCGAGGATCGAAGAGTTCGGCCAGCGGTACAACATTCTTTGTCCAGACCGATGCAGTATCGTTTCTGGATTGTACGTTAAAATGGGTCTCCCCGTCTTGACTGACACGGATATTAGAGACCTCGTCGCGGAGGTCTTTGGTCTGAAGGTGACGTCCAGTAAAAGGCTGGACGGATATGATGACGTCAACTACCACGTGAAGGTTTCACCCACCTCCCAAAATGCCCATTTCCTTTCTCTTTCGGAAGATGGGTACATCCTGAAGATCGGTAATCCGAACGTATCGTCGAATCTGGACAACATCGATGCGCAAAATGCGATGATGATGTACCTCAACGAGAACCTCAGCAATGTGGAAGTCTCTCTTCCCCTTCCGTCCACCAGAGGAAACTACAAAGAAGTGGTCAACGTGCCTCTCCACGAGAATGTCGACCCATTAAACGGTAAAACGGGAACTTTAGCACACAAACGGGACGAAATCGTTTTCCTATGTGGCGCACCTTTCCAGCCAATAACATCGGGAAAGCGCACCACTTTGAGAAGCAATTCGACTAGATGGTTCGATCAAGTGGAACACGCTTGCAGTACGAGGAGCACTCGTACTCGTACTAATAGTGGAAAAGCGCGCCGTTTTGAGATGGGGTTTGATCGGGTTAGTTTGGCGAGCTTCCATCTGATACGGCGCTGTTTCCATTCGATCTACAAGCTGCTTGGTATGTAGATGATGTGTGTTTTTGTCGTAGGAGATGCGCCACCTTTGAAGGTAGTAGTGCGCATGCTGACCTTCATCAAGGGTACAACCATGTTCCACGTCAAAAGTGAGCCGGGACGGGAAGTGCTCATCAGCATCGGACGTCTCACCGGTCAACTCATTCATTCTTTGAAGGTATCAAAGTGCATCTGCCGCGATCGACATGATGGAAATAAAAGTGAAGTGACGTTTTACTTTCCTCTTCGTATCTCGACATCTTACTATACGGTTCGTTGACAGTTGCGGTGGCCAACTTTTGTTTTTCAACAGGGCTTTGATCACCCGGGCGTCATAACAGCAAAAGAGTTCCGCTGGTCGCTGGAGAATGCGCCTGATGTGGAGGACAAGATGCATGCCGTGGATGACCCCAACCAAAGAGGATGTTTCAGTCAAGTTCTGGCTGATTTTGAAGACATGAAAAAGAAATGGTGCGATAAGTGTCCACAAGGTACGAAAGAGTATTGGCAATCAATACGCTGCTCAGCAATGGTTCCGGTGTTCAAATTCTCTTTGGTTTCGAGTTCCGGTGGGAAGATCTCTCCGGCAGCTATTTTTCGAACTTTTCCTACGGTAATCCTCACGGGTATAATTGTGTGTCTATAGGTATCATTTTCGGTGATCTAAATGAAGGCAATATTTTCCTGGAGGAACTTCCGGTCTCCTGTTGGGACAGTGCCGAGTATTACGTCAAGGGTATCGTCGACTTTGCCGACCACCACCGCTGCTGTAGTGTCTTCGAGCTGGCCTTGTCCATGTGCTACATGATGCTGGAATCCTGCCGAAAAGGCACGGTGCGGCCCATCGAAGCCGGTGGTCTCGTTCTAGCTGGATACCTGCAAAGCAACACCCTGACAGAAGGCGAACAACACATGCTGAAAATCTCCATCGAGGCGCGCTGCGTGCAGTCCTTGGTGATGGGCCAGTACTCCTTCAAGTACATCTACCCCGACAACCTCTATGTCCTCAATACACAAACGAGCGGCTGGCAAGTCCTTCAGCAGCTGCGCCAACTGACTGCTAAAGAACTGTGGTCCATCTGGGACCAAGTCCTTTCCGCCGTCAACACAACGGACGGTACGCTGACCAATGACCACCATTAAGCAACGGACTATGTACTGTGATTCAGTCACGATTGTATTTGACGATTGTGTATGTGGCATATTTTCGGGGATTCCATTTGCTTAGTTTTTTAAATATTTTTGAAGGAGTGGGATGTGCGCTAATGATGAAAGAGTAAGCGAAAAATGATAGCTCGAACTGCGATGCTAAATGTGCGCTCGCTCTAACAATATAATAACCGCACAGTGTACAAGCCTGCAGATGTTGTTTTCGTCAAGTGTGTTTAATCCGCTTGACGACATGTGTCATAAAAGCGCATCATAAAGCTTGAAGGTTCGGTATCAGTTTCATCGGCGTCCATTATGAGTTTATAGCTGGCAGAAGTATGAGGAACAACTATGGTTGACATGCAGGGCAATGAAACAGCTGCGCTATCGTTGGACTAGCCTATGCACGCCCATGTGACCACAGGAGTAACATGGCACAATTGACAGAACGATGATTCTTAGCACCGGCCAGAAATTAAAGCAAGGCAATGCTTAACGAATTCACTGACACCGTTTTCCTCAGTGAAGCACGACCTCAGCCAAGGCATAGAGAAGGTGCGCTACTTGGAAAGACAGTCAAGATCGACGAGAGTTTCCAACTGGCGCACGCTCTCAGCCACAAAACACTACCAACATGCGGTGGTTGAGATGACGACTTAGGCAGAATCTTTGCCGACATCTCAATCTGGAAAATCAAGCGAGCGACCTAGTGTCATTTCAAAGAGAGTAATAAATTCCTGTGGCGAGTAGGCAGCTTGGAAGTTATTAGCATTCTTTTGTGGACACAATAAAGCCCCAGGTGTTAAGTGGCCGATCACTGCTAGCGCTTTCATACCTGTATACGAATAGATTTTCAGCGCGCCATGATGGAAGCCAGTTAGAAGCCACCCGCTCTGTTATGTTATGCTTATCGATACGCGGTCTGTCAATTTGCCAATGATTTGCCCAGCTTGTCAAAAGGTGTGCATTGGAGCCTAATACTTTCCTCAACAAGTGACAGGTGAAAAGAGATGAGCAGGCTACAGCTGACAACGACCGGCAGTTTATTGGGCAGTCGATTGGTCCACGACTGATCCGTGAAGTGCTTGTGTACGGCCCAGAATATGCTACAGTCATACAATCACTGCCCACTTCAAGTCGATTTATATGGGCAGCTGAACAGCTTCATTCGCTCATACAGACTGTTTTCCGATGGCCACGACAGTCTTTGCCAAGTATCCTCGGCCTATAGTGGCAAATTTAGTCAACGAGCACTTGATTAAAACATCACTGCCCTTTCTTGTCATGCGCTCTTCGGCAACTTTCATCCAAACTGCCTAGACTAATCGCACCCAAGACAGGTCTTTCTCGTCGGCAGAGGGTTTGACAACCGAGGTTGAAAGTCTTCCATCACCGTAAACCTACAACCTCTCCTACCTGGATATAATCATCGAACTGAGGATTCAATAACGGTAAGTCAACGCGTCCAAAATAAAATTTGAAACTTGCAGAATTTCAGACGGATGGTTCTTGGAGTTCAGCTAAAGGTCACGCCAGGAGTGAAGTTACAAAGCAGGCTAAATTGCGCTGAGTGCGCACAGAAGGTTAAAAACCAGACCATTGACTGGTCGCAAAGGGATGTGACCTTTAGGCCGTCTTGTAATGCACGTTTAGGTCGTTTGGTATGCATGGTGTGGCGGGTGATGGCAAACAAGTTTTTGGGAGAGGAAGTAGGCAGTCGAGGAGTGGTATGTTCGACGCTCAGCGACCCGTCACCGCCGAATAAGCCTCTTGAGCGAAGCTGATGGTTCAGTAATTAAGCAGTAGCGTGTCAACGCCATGCTTATATGATGGGCACTGCATCCGTAATGAGAAGCACAGCGAGTACATGTTTGGGTAGCTTGTCAAAACGAGTTATATTGCCTGGGTCGATCACTACTTCCTTCCACCGGCCCTTGATCACAGTACACGATCTGTGCCAGTATATATGTATGAAATCGTGCAATCTTTCGCGGTTGAGATATCAAAAGACAGATCAGCATCCTTCCTCAACCATCCTTCTCTTCTTGCAGTTGCACAACATTGCCATCCATCATCGATAGCGAACGGACGTGATGATGAATAATGCAGCCTTCCATTTGTCCGGTGCTGCGGCGGCGGCGGCGGCGGCTACCCCGCGCCAACAGCCACTGATGATGTTGCCCTCGCACTCACCTCCCAATCCTCCCCGCCTCATGTCCTCCTCCGAAGCGGCCTCCTTCGGCATGGCTCTAGCCGCTAACAATGCCAACATGGCCGCTGCCGCCGGACTGGCCAACTCGGCGCTGAACTTTGGCGGACATCATCACCGTGACCTTTTGCACTTTGGCGCACTCAACCCGGCCTTCTCCTACTTGAACGGCTTCAACGGTCTACCGATGATGCAGATGGGCTTTGGCTTGTTCAACCAGCATAGCTTTATGTCCAAGTCACCCGGTATGGTCTCGCCTGGGTTCTTTGGACCTTTCGGCAACAACAAAGGTACCGAAGGGTGTGCGATATGGCCTCCTGCAGCCTGAAGGTTCAATGTTGAAGAGATCGGTGCTTTCAATATAGCTCATGCTTTTCAGACGATGATGCTTCCTGGCAGAAAAGCAGCCCTAATACTTTCCCCGATAGTCCTCGCTCTGGCTCACGAGGATCTCCTATGGACAACCATCTCAGACGATCCAGTAAGTTCCTATCATGGAAAATTTCGATGTCCGAAAATGGGCTGTCTGGTCCGCTACCACCGGAATTTTTTAGTGGCCAGCTACGAAGTGTTTGTAAGGGGGAGCTGGCCAAACGAAAATGACAAGATCCTTTTCCCAAGTGACGCACCTTTGTATTGTTATCAACTTGGAGCGTGCGCCACTTGGAGTTCGAGCTCACTTGATCTCCCAAACGGCGCCTGTTGTTGGTGTTATCTGAAAACGTGCGTCACTGGGAAAATCAACCCCTCAAATTTGCTTGCTGACTTGCCGGATATCATAACATACTGATAACACCGTAGCTTGGTGTGGACAGATTCGAGTTTCCCCTGCGAGATTTTTTTGCCTTATACAGTGATAGATAAGAAGCATTGCTGGGAAGCACTTTGAACGGTTCACGGTCACGAGGATAGCTTTGTGATGTCGGTGCGTGCGGAGATCGCGTAGAAAGACGTTAATCGTGTTTGCCAGTAAGGTTTGAAGAGTGTTGTTTGGTCAACAGGGCGGTGCGGTGCCGCTGTAGGGAGGACAAAGGCCGCCATGTGGGGCCTTTGCATAATAATGACATTTTGACTCTTTGGGAGAGGTGTCGAGGGGTGCTTAGCTGGGGAGAAGGGTCCGTGTAAGGATGCTTCTTACTCAGCTGGAAGAATTGCCGAGGCATGCTGTGAGTGTTGGTTTGTGGGTGTCGCGGCCCAATGCCGCACCGCAGGATACCACCAATGCAACAGACTTATCCCCCACTCGGCTATTGTCGGCATAGTATCATGCAATTTCCTTTTTATTTACACTTTGGATAAGGTTATTCTCGACGGCCCAGTTCGACATAATGGAACGAGATGGTGACAGCTTGCCATACTTTCTCCAATGACAATTCAGATGGTTATTCAATCAGATGCAAACGAGTTAACTTACAGTCCGTTTGTCCAACCTTCAGCCAGACAGACCTTTATAAAGTTCACTTTAGACGTCAGCGACAAAGAGCCGTTTCGTTAGAACGGAACAACAAACTAACTCGACTGGACTGTTCTGTCAAGTGGCGCACTCTTGCAGCCAACAAATCGAACAATGTGCGCCACTTGACAAGGCAATCAAACCTTTGACTAGAAACCCTTCCCCAAGTGGCGCATGCTACCAGCCAACAACGTCGCGATTATGCGCCACTTGGGGAACGATCTATCCAGCTACTGTTTCTGGTGTTCCTTTGTTTGGATGAGCGGATCTTGGAACGGGGGGAAGTCGTCGTCGAGTTTATTGACTTGGAAAGTAGTTCTCTCTCTCTCTGTCTTCCCACTGTGAAAAAGTGATACGGTAGCGATTTAATTAAGCGTTACTGTGTGGCAGTGTGGTGGGTTGAATAGAGTAGGCTGGGAAGTTCTGATGAGATGGCGGTCAAAAGAACAAAGGTGCATAATTGAGACTGCAGATGTAAGGATCAATGAATTCCGGCTTCACATGGAAACTATGTGCAAGCTGATATTCGACACAGAGTTGATCCTGTACAACTGTCATTCTTCTCGCCCAGCCTTTACCCTCTCAAATTAAACTAGTCAAAGCTGCTGTAGCCAGCCAGAACACATTTCTCCGGCTTTATGATGAGTATACAGTACCAGCTAGTGGTTCTGGCCACTGGGAAGGCCGAGCAGAAGCAAAGAAGCACAAGTTTTGCAAGTAAAAACTTTTGCCCCTCGGATCAAGTTGCGCAGGTGTTTTCAGTACAGAGGTTGCGATATCTGAAAGCTCGAACAATATGATCGTCCATTGAAATCGCGACAGACTTAAAAGGGCCTCGCTTTGCTCGGCCTGACTAAAGCAGTGTTCCTATGCATGCGGCAGTGATAAAAGTTCAGAGTCGAGACAATTGATAACGATGAGCTACTGCACGTAGGGAAAAATGTCGGGATGGACACAGCTGGTCTATATAATCGATGGAGAATGGCGGGAATGTATATAGATGGACAAACAGTAGATATGCAAATTAATCGCTGCTTCATTCTTTTCCGAAATTAGGCGGAATGTGAAAAAGGTAGACAATCACTTTGGTGACATTGTGCTGTTGCCCTTTCATCGATATGATAATCAGCCTGCAGTGTGTTGACAAGCACGCCCAGTTCCCTCCACCAGTTGTGCGGGGACCTCACCCACCGCAGTGCCCTCAATGGCCGGCAATTTAACGCGCCCTGATAATGGCCCCTAATGATATGGCGCTCAACTTCATCACTATATGACCTGCCGAAGCCGTATAGACCCCCACAAGCAACACTCCACATCATTAGTTGACTCAGTGCCACCATCGTTAAGGCTCCAGCTTGATTAATTTAAACAGTCCACTCTTCAAACTTCAAGATGATACCATTAGCCAGTAGAAAGGTCCATAAGGAACATTCTTGCTCTCCCATCGAACCTTCGAAGCAGTTCTCGATGGACAATACTGCCAGCTGGACAAACAAAAGTTGTCCGCCAAGTGGCGCAGATCCTTAGCCATAAACACCGTAAACGTGCGCCATCTGGATAGACACTTTTAAGCACGACAATATCAATTTTTCCACGTAGCGCACATTATCGCTTAACAACACCACAGTTGTGCGGCACTTGGGAGAAGGGGATCTCGTCGATTCTATTTCCTGAGCTCCCGGATCTTAATAACATGTCTTTTGCTGTTAGACATTTGTGTCCACAACAGCAGAATGGTGCATCTAGCACTTTAGGGCATCTTGTAAGACCCAACAAGATTGTCCTGTAATTATGTTGTGCAACAGAATTCGTAGAAAACCTTAGTTGCGATTGTTCTTGTTTGAAGTGTTGTAGTGCGCGTGCAAAACAGGGCGACGGCGGCAGCGGCCGAGGTTGTTTACGTGGAGAAGAGAATGAAACGGAAAATACGATATCGCAGATATTGGTGTTAGCTGATATAACTGTCACTTTTGAGCACCACGTGGGGTCTTCATCCCACCGTGATATACGGACAGGGAAGACTGACTTTGAATAGGCTATGCATCGCTGTGCGGTTGTGCGCGAACCCGGCCGGAAATTTTCCACATCAGCGCGGGCTTTGTACAAGAGGTCGATTGAGCGGATTCTGATCTCGATAATGTCGTGATATTAAGCCCTGACGATGTTCAATACATCGACCATTGAAAGCCAGCTGAAAGTAGCCTATCCTCCTTTAATTCAATTGATGGTCTAATCGGCACAAAGATGGCCGCGCAGCGCGGTATGCATAGAATAGGTGAAAAGGCCTTCTTCACCGTTGGCTACATTATACTGTCACAGGTGTGCAACATCAAACTAACATTTACCTCTTCTCTCCGACACTTGTCTCCATCCCAGGAAAGTCTTTTGATTTCGGGCCCGCACGCTGCAATTCGATCTGTCAGCTACTTGACAAAGTACCTTTTGGTAGTTTGTATAGCCTTGCCGAGGTTTTACGACCCATACAATGCGGCCTTTTAAACTGAAGAGGACGATCAGTCAGCACTCGAGAAATTGATTACCCCGCACTAAACAATCTGCAAGTAGCGCAATCTGCCCACTTCCATCATCTTTATGGTTTTACGGGTCCTCTGCCACAATTCAGCCAAGTAAGCACGCTTACTGAGTCGTTTATGAAGGATAACAAGACTGTTTCCAGACCCTAGCTGATTCAGGCGGTGGCTAACATCACTGCCAATTGGGGTTTATAAGCAGCATATTGTTGACCTTTATGCTCTGCGGTAGCTTTAGACGCCATCGTAAAGCTGTTTTACGATCTTACATAGCCTGTACATGCTCTGCAAAAAAGAATACTCGTTGTCATGTTGAATGGATCGATGACAGCTGCCAGCGCGCCGGTAACGCATGATTGCCTTATATGGAGGGCGTAAAAGTGTTTTTTTCCAACGATTGCAAGCAATCACCAACTTTTTGCCTTTGCCAAAGTTTCTAGATTGACTTCAGAGCAGCATGCGAGATTGTAATCATGGCTGAGGACGGCAAAGGGTACGAAAGGGGGAGGCGTTTTAATCAAGTGGTTGTTTAAAGCTTTGATTGGTTAGACTTGGCTGGTAAAATCGATGGGGATTGATCTCGTCGTGGGCAGATAAGCTGTGACGGTAATCTGGTTAGCGCCTGCTGACAAACAATAGGGCTTATTACAGCCAACGTGTTGATTAGGAATTTGCCCCGATGAATTGAGCCGCAACGGAACGGGCGAATAAAGGCACAGCTTGCGCTTCTGCCTTGACTTTTGCCCGTTGCACGACAATCTTGGCTTGGATTCTTCCATGAAAGGGACAGCGGTCGTTAGCCAGCTGTGAAATGCCATTATGCAATCAGCCAATCTGCAACATCAAATAATAAATCACTATTAAGGCCTGCGAGAGGGTTTCTGTCGTATTTGTTGTGCCATCAGCTCATCAAAGATTTGATGCGCCGCTTTGGTTTATTCACACTTTTCGCGCCATAGAAAGAGGATTTCTTTAGCCACCTGCAAAGTGACAAATCCTCGCGGGAAACATCAGATTAACATTCCGTCAATTACTGCCGCAAAAACAGCCGCTTAAGATAACACGGCAAGCTGCTCTGGCCATTGTTCCAAAAGACTTTACCCATATTTAAGGTTGGTCTTTTTGCAGAGCTGCCCAAAGGCAAGTCGCCGCCTGAACAAATCGTTTGTCCGCTGTGCAAAGAGACCGTCGGTGGAAAGAGCCTCAATGAGCACTTCATGGAAGAACTCAAGACTTATCGGCAAGAACCCCTCAACACCCGCGTCGTCAGTTCCAGCTCCCCGAATACGGCCGAGCACACCGGTCGATCTGCGCACTCTGGACATGCACCCGGTGAAAACGATGCACGCTTAGAGGTACATGAAAATTTTCTGCAGCATCAAGGTTACGCCAACGACCGAACTCTAATCAGAGCTGGACAAAGGAACTCAGCAAAAACTGTTATCCCAAGCGGCGCACGCTTCCTCTGTTATCCGCTGAAAGCATACGCCACTGGCGAAAACGATCTTGTGGAATTTGACTGTTCTCCAAGTGGCGCACGCTTTCACTATTAATGACTGGTACTATGCGCCACTCGAAAACAGAACAACATAATCCTGTTCGTTTTCCCGCGATTCTTCGGAAGTCCACAAGTCAAGTTGACCTTTATTTGCTTTTCCAGATTTATCTGCGTGTAAGGGGTAATCGCCGAACAAGATGTCCAAGTAACACCTCAGCTTCCAGCTACCTGCCCGGTAACAATGCATCAACCTCTAGAAGGTCTTCCGCTTCCAGCTCTACCGGTTCTACCAGATCGTCGCCAGTCGTCTCTCACCCATGCGCGTCTACCAGCAAACGCTCGAAACACAAGAGAATAGAAGCAATACAGGTGGAGGATGCGGAAGTGATTGTCGATGTGGAAGTAGAAGATGATGGTGAACATCAACGCGATGGAGCTCCTTTGCGGATAGATAGCTCACCCACTGGACAGCTGCCCGTTTCCGACAATAGGTCACCTCTGCACAATTTGTGGAACCAGTCCGACTTGCCGCGCAAGAAAAGACCGATAGACACGGCGGAGGATTTTACGGAAAAGAAAAGCATTACGTCCACGCTCTTTTCGCCGTCACCGTCATCGGATTCTGCTTCCGTCTGAATACGTACCGTAAAGTGCTGATCACAAGAGACACTTTTGGCACCGGGCGAGTGGAAATAATCCGGCCGGTACGGACAGTTTTGGCTGTTGAGTGTGATGTCATATCCATCGGCTGATCGGTGTACATTTAGCTCAGATATTTCACCCACTATCCGGGCGGACTTTTTAGACGGAACCGGTACCAGAAGTGTCCATTGTGATCGGCACTTTACAGCAGCTGCAAGGTTTTGTCTGTGAAGAGAAATCGTGTTGTAATGTATCCAAAGCGGAAGACATTTCTTGCTTCTTCAATTCCACTAGCGTACTGTGAGCTCATTCGTTTCCTTCAAGAATTGCTGCACGAATGTTAAAAATGATCGAACTTCCTGATTACTTTTCTTGCAAAATTACGAGTTATAACGAGAACGTTCCGAAGCGCGATTTTCACTTGGCTTTTCTTCGAAAACTGAGGGAAATGTCGGTTTTTCGGTACCTGCTCATCGGCTTTCCCCGGCACAAATACCCATAATTCGATTGGCTCTTGGAGCCAACGCCCAAGGCTAAAGCAGAGTGCCTTCCGCCCCTTCTCGTCGAAAATTCGCTATGATGTCGGAGTCTAACAGCGCGCTTTTCATTTGCCTCTGTGTGATGCACAATCAGTTTTGGCGGGCTGGCCGTCTCTCGATTCTAATCCACATACCAGGCCTTCACGATGACACGTGGCAAAGTTGGAAGTTTATGGTCCGACAAAAGTCACGTGCTACCTGCAGTAAGTTACGACGTTTGCTGGCTGAGGAGGATACTCTACGGCAGAGCATAAAAATGATCCGTTAAGCGGAACTGAACTGCAGTCAACGGAAGTTTCGGTCCGTTTCCGTTCTGGAATACCCAAAATTATTTCCGCTTTTTTCCGTTCGGTTTCTGACAGAATGACGTTCCGCTCGTTCCGTTCTGATCGGACTGGCTGTTAGAAACCGAAATAATCACGTAACACAGAAGTTAGATGATCTGCTGTACTTGAAGTGGAATTTGGTTGTGGAAGATAGTGGAAAGCCGAAGACATCGGGGAAAAATAGTTTACCGAAGGATGTTAAAGCCTGAATCTTTGGCGATCATAAACTGTTAATTTCTATGCGAACGGTGTATTTTAGTTTCGGTTCCGAACATCGAAATCTTCCGTTCAGTTCCGTTAAAAAATTTGCGATTGATTTCCGCTCGCTTCCGTTTTCGTGTTTTTGGAAAATGTGGATTTGGTTTCCGGTTTATCGAACGGTTTTATGCTCTGCTCTACGGCTTGCCTCCGCAAACAGCTGACTGCGTCGCATTCCATTGTTGTCCGTTATAATCGGCCAAACAAACGCGTTTCAAGTTTCAAGTTCAACTTTCAACTGTTTTCTTCTTCTCCACCGCTCAAAGTCAGAAAGTCATCTTTTATTTTCCAGATTTGCCTTCACTTGTTCTGTTCATTTGTTCAGTCCGGAGGCAGAGCTGGATGAAAGTCTTGGATCAAGAAGGAGTACTCCCGATGCACGAAAGCGTCGCGTCAACGTTTGATTTTTGCACAAAGATTGCCTCTTGCCAGCCGCTCTGTCTCCGTCGATCGCGCAGGTAAAATTCTCCTCATTCTCTCACTTCATATCCAGGTCTGAGCAGTTTTCCACACGACTCTATCCCTAAGGAACCGGGAGAAACACTTGAAGCTTGTACGTTTCATTGCAGGTGGTTAACAGCAGACAGATGCCTCCTAAGCGTGCTGCTCGTGGTACGTCTGCCCGTGGAGCATCGCGAGCTGTTCGCGGAGGTGCTCGAGCTGGACAATGGATCCCAGGTAACACTCCTCAACCTCTTGGTCGGGGAGGACCTGCTGCATTTCTGGGATCAACTTTTTCAGCGGCGATGGCAGGTTTGGCAAACGTTGGACTGGACTTGTTGGGCATGCCAAACCTACAGCCAGATCCAAATGTCTCTTCAGCGGTAGGTTCATTGATTGATTATTGATTCCCCGACTGGATAAAATATAGTGGTGACGTCACATACACGTGGTTTGCACTCCGCATGAAGCGCACTACATCACATGATCTAGTGCACAGTACTTATTCGTTGCAAGGCCACGTGACACTTGTCTACCCGGCGCGCACGTACGTCACGTGCTTTCAAGTGTGACGTCAGCGTTCATTTTGTCAGTTGGATTGATTTGGCTTGATTGGTTAGTTGAGTAGCCTTTTGCTTTGCTGCCTCCATGGAGAATATCCTTGCTTTCCTACAGACGCTGGATGTCCATGGCCGACCTATTCCTGGGTCACATCCTGGAGGACGTCCAGGAACAGTATCTGCAGTCAATCCGGAAGAGGCAGCGCGTCTGGCCGCAGACAAGTTAAGCCACGAGGAAGATGGCTATGTCCAGGGCGATACCTTCATGGAGTACAAGCCCGCCAAACTCAAGATCGGCCTCCCTCACCCTGACCACATTGTCGAAACCACATCTCTGCGAAGTATTCAACCTCCTGACATCAGGTGAGCATTGGTGTCCTCTTTTAGTACTGTTTGTTAGTATTATTGTCCGAGATACGCATGTAGATGGGCTATCGTTCGTGCACCTGGATACGGCGGATGGATGTTTAAAATGATGCGTTGTAGGCAGGTAGCTGACGGTGTGCTTTTTGTGTGGCCCCGCTTGTTTTGTACACCTGCATATCTTTGGCTGTTCGTATAACATGGCGCACGAGTATGCCGGTGTACGATGAGGTGTGGTCACCAGCCCTTGCCTTGCACCGGCACACACCGTGCTGCGTATTTGTAGGGTACAGAACTACACAAGTATGCGGGCTGGTTTTTCGTGTTTGCGGACAATTTGTACGGTTGCTTTTCGCTGTAGGTACGATGTGAAGCTGACGAAGAGGATCATCGAGGAGGGGCTGCTGTCCAACCTGCAGCTGGAAGCTGTGACGTACGCCTGTCAGCAGCACGAGTCCTACTTGGGAGAGGGAACTCGAGCTGGCTTCCTGATCGGCGATGGGGCGGGTGTGGGCAAGGGTCGCACCATCGCAGGCATCATCTACGAAAACTACCTGCGAGGGCGAAAGAAAGCCATCTGGTTGTCCATCTCGGCCGATCTCAAGCTCGACGCCGAACGGGATCTGGCTGACATCGGAGCGGAAATTCCTGTCCATCGCATCGAGAAGTGCACCTATGACAAACCCATTCCTCACCAACGTGGCGTGTAATTATATCCTACAAGCTATTAGGAGTAAAAGTCGGTGATCGTTATGAAGTCCAGATTACGATGAAAATTAATGTCTCTTATCAGGCTTTTTGGGACGTATTCGGCGTTGATCGGCAAGACTAACGCCAAAGGAAGACAAAAGACTCGTTTAGACCAGCTGATCGAGTGGTGTGGGAACAAGTTTGACGGCGTCATCGTCTTCGACGAAAGCCACAAAGCCAAGAATCTCTACCCTTCGAGCGACAAGACCAAGTCCACCAAGACTGGCCTGGCCGTTCAAGCGCTGCAGACAAGACTTCCAGGATCCCGCATCGTCTACGCTTCTGCCACAGGTAACGTATTTGTTTTAACCCAGTCTACCTAGACCATGACTAGGTTTCCATAAAAATTTTTGTCGACATCTTTTAGGCGCTACGGAACCAGCGAATATGGGCTACATGTCACGGCTGGGTCTTTGGGGAGAGATGACGCATTTCACAAACTTCGGCGAGTTCAACGCGTCGATCGAAAAACGGTCAGTTCGACATTAGTATTCCAACTGACGGATGACGTCAGCTAGTAACATTGGTAATGTGTACCACTTGGGGAAACAATCAGACTGACCGAGATTGTTTCACTAAGTCGCGCACGCTTCCAGCCATTGACGCTAGACTAGTGCGCCACTTGGTGAGACGATTATGTGGAGTTTGTTTGCTGATCTCTCAGTTATTATGTTCTACAGATTTCACGGTTTTCGGATATTCTGTTAACAATATGTTTTTGTTTCATAGTGGTGTAGGAGCGATGGAGCTGGTGGCAATGGAGATGAAGTCTCGTGGGATGTACATTGCCCGCCAACTTAGTTTCGAAGGCGTCCACTTTCAGATTGTCGATGTCAAGCTCAAGGACGACTTCATCGCCCTCTACGACAAATGTGTCGAATTTGTAAATCTGGCTTCTCTGTTCTTTCTGGCTTAGTCTTTTTAATCCTCCAACCAAATTTGTAATGATAATTTTTTCTTCAGTGGATCGAGGCCGAGCGAGTGTTCAAAGAAGCCGCTGCTATTGCAAGATGTGGCAAGAAACGATGCTTTGTCATGTAAGAGATGATTTGAAGAGTTTGAGGCGTTATATTTTACGACGAATTCTGGATCTTTCTGCTGGATTTTAGATTTACGCAGTTCTGGGCTGCTCATCAACGCTTCTTCAAGTACCTTTGTCTGTCTGCCAAGATTGAAAGTGCAGTTAATTTCGCTAAGCGGGCAGTCGAGGAAGGAAAGGTGAGTCCCAACGAAAAATTCAGATGCTGTGATTCTCTTTTCCTGGATTTAAACTTCAAAGGTATATTGAGGAAAGTGGAAAGTTGTGCTCGCTTTGTAGTGCGCTGTTATCGGCCTGCAGTCGACAGGCGAAGCAAAGACTGACCAGCTGCGGGAAGCCATGGAAGAGAAAGGCATCGAGTTGGACGAGTTCATCTCCACTGCCAGGTAAGCTTGCGATGCCTCTAGGGGGATTCTCTGTAGGGAATGTTGAAGCTCGAGATGTTTGGGAGTTCGGCAAGCTTGCCTTTTTAAGTGGCGGACGTTTGCTGTTGCGAATGCTATGGCCAGCTCGATTCCTTTTCCAAGTGGAGCACTTTGTTTGCCTTATTGGCTGAACTCGTGGGCCACTTGAGAAACGAGCTTGTCTCGTTTGTCTCAACCGCGGGATGTTGGCGCTTCCGTTTACCACTTTTTGCTGAAGAGTGAGTTGATTTTATTGTCAGGGCTGTGTTCATGGCCGTACTGAATCACTTTCCTCTGGACTTGGACACGAGCGAAAAGAAGAAGAACCCTTTTGTGGCGTCCGATGAGGAGGACTCTGACCTGGCTCGGGAAGACGGTGATGGGGATGGCCTCAATGAGGATATGCTGGGCGAAGAGATGGATCTGCTCGAACTGCTGGGCCTCGATCGAAGTAAGCTCCCATATTTACAAGGCTGAATCGCTTTTGGGGTCAATATGATCAAGCTCTTTGCAGATATTGCTCGTCGGCCCAGAGACGAGTTAATCAGAATGCTGGAAGAGAAGAAGCAGGCGCTGATGGACGAGTTCGACATCTTTGCCGACGACCTGCCAGTCAACACGCTGGACACACTGGTGGGCCAGCTGGGCGGTCCCAGCGAAGTGGCCGAGGTGATCTAGATCGAGTCTGACTTTTGACCCTGGTCATTGTGATCATACGAGTGTTGTGTGAGCAGCGTCTTGCTTGTAGATGACGGGTAGAAAGGGACGAATGGTGGCCGACAAGGACGGCCACATCAAGTATGAGCTAAGGAAGGAGGTGACCGATGTCGACTCGATGAACATCTGCGAGAAGAACCGCTTCATGAATGACGAGAAACTGGTATGCTTTTCTTTTGAATGTTTTTGGGTGATGAGTTTATGGTCAACCTGAGAGTTCTGGGCAAGATCCTGGCCTGCTTTGGCAAGGTTCTTAATCACTTTCAAGGAAGAGTATATTAGCCCTGGATAGATCATTCGGTCAAAGCCTTGTCTTTGCTGGATTTCATGCCCCCGGCACACTTTAGAAAACTGAATTGAGGAAGATACGCTGGCAGTAAAATTATGGGCAATTTGGGAACTCGGTAAACAGATTTGACAGCATCGTTTTTCTAGCTGGCGCACTTTTCTGGCCTGCAATACGAAAATGCGCGCCACTTTAGAAAACTGGGCTGAATCGTTTTTCTGAGTGGTGCACGCCCCGAACCCGTAAAATGGTCACGTGCGCCACTCTGGAAAATTGTCTTGCTGATTGTGCTTTGCGAGTCGCCAGTTTTGTTGAAGTGTTCGACTGAAGAAATCAGCCTATGGAATGTATTGAATTTTGGTGTTGTAGATCGCCATCATTAGTGAAGCCGCGTCGTCGGGTATTTCCTTACAAGCTGACCGTCGCGTTCGCAACCAGCGTCGCCGTGTCCACATCACGCTGGAGCTGGCTTGGAGTGCCGACAGAGCCATCCAGCAGTTCGGCCGTACTCACCGCTCCAACCAGACGTCGGCGCCCGAGTACATCTTTCTCATCTCGGACGTGGCCGGCGAGAAGCGCTTCGCCTCGGTAGTGGCTCGCAGGCTGGAACGGCTGGGCGCTCTGACACACGGCGACCGTCGTGTGACGGAGACGCGCGACCTTTCCATGTTCAACATCGACACCAAGTTCGGCAAGAAGGCACTGGGTAACGTCATGCACTGCTTCATGCGCGAAATGAACCCTCTCGTGCCTTTCCCCGAGTTCCACGGCAACTTTGTCCAAGAAGCACAACGAGTAAGACTTTCAGTCCGTTTATCCAAGAGTTTTACCGAGTGGCGCACGTTTGCCGTAGTTTGGCCGGAGATGTGCGCCAGCTGGAAAAACGATGTGGCTTAGTGATTATTTTCGCGAGTGGCGTACGTTTACAATGTTATGACCTGCAAGCGTGCGCCGCTTGGAAGGATGCTCTTGCCGAAATTATCTGTCGAGTTTCAAGTTGGTGACGATTTTTTCGCGCAGAGTTTGGAAGCGGTGGGAATTTTGGTACCGCAGAGCACTCGTCGTGGACTTCCAGGATACAAGTTGTGCACCGGTTAGTCAGGATCAAGGTTGAATGATGACGAAGAATAGTAATTTCTAGCCGTTATGTTTCTTCCTGAGGGAAAAAAAGTTGTTTCGATCGTCGGGTAGTTGCTCATTTTTCTCGCTGATCAATTTATCAGGCTTCGGCATGGACCGCTTCATGAACCGCATCCTGGGTATGAAGATTTTGGTGCAAAACGCCATCTTCCAGTTCTTCGTCGACAATTTGGACCACCAAATTGAGGAGGTAAGAGAAGACGAGCGCCGAGGATTCCAGAAAGAAAGTCTGATAAACACAGTAAAATAATACAGTACTCTGTTACAGGCTAAACGAGAGCAAAAGTACGACCTGGGCACTTTAGAGCTGGGTCGCGTGGGCGATGAAGCGGTGCTGAAGAAGCGTCTGCACTACACGCAGAAAGACAAGGAACACAGCAAGACCTTCGTCTACCACGTCGTCACCGAACGTGGTATGACGTGGGAAGACGCCGTCAAGCACCTCGACGAGAACCCCGGCGAACGAAATGGCATCTACACAGTCGAGGTACAATTTCTTGAACTAGGCTCTTCATTTGGTAATTCGCACAGTCATTAGGTCGCTGGTCACAAACCTGCATACGCCCTGTAGAGGTTTTGTACCCAAGTGTTGTATGCAGGTGTATGATGGGCTTTGCAAGTTTTGGTCATACGTGTTTTACGGCTACCCTGCCGCAGGGTAGTCGTTTCTATATAGTTGCATGATGTGTCAGAAGTGTGATATATTTCATCCGTTGGTCTGTTCAGGCTCGCGGTGATCGTCCGTACATCTTGATGGCCATCGAGGCCAAGAACACGGGTTTTAGCAAGAAGAGCAAATCATTCGAAATTTACCGTCCCAACACTGGTCGTGCCGCTGCCAACTGGTATCTGGACGAGCTGAATGGTAAGGGAAGGATTGTCAATGACAGAGCGAGGGCCAAGACCCTGTGGCAGGTCATGTATGAACGAACGGCGACCAAGTGTCTTCATCAGTACCTCTACGGTACCTGCCGAACCTACGACTGCAACCACGGAACGCACAAGCGCGAGGATTACGTCTTGAGGTCAGTTTCTCCAACAGGTTCTGGTCTATGATCCCTTCTTTTGTTGATCGGTCCTCTTTTCTGTTTGTAGTGGCTCTGTGTTGGGCATTTGGCGACAGCTGGATGCCATGTTCGACAAAGGGACGAAACCCAGAATGCAGATTGTCCGAATCCTCTTCAAAGCACAGCGCGTCATTGGTGAGTTATCAGATATGTACTGCAGGTTAAGAAAACTCGTTCAGTTTTTCCGCTGTGGAAATATGATACTTGGTCATGGTTGTTTCACGTTTGTCTGAGGTATGGTATGGTTGGTTGTATGGTTTGTGTGACTGTAGTAGAGATGGGGTTCTGTTTGCCCGTTTGGAAACCTCATGATTTGCCACGTTTTCTACATACCGGATTGTGATGGATAAATAGCTTAGGTTCGGGTTTTCAATAGAGCTTGTCCGATTGACTGTTGCTGTTTGCAGGTGTTCAAGTTCCGCTAAAGAGTTTCCACGTCATCAACGAGGCCCTGGAAGAAGTGTTGGGCAAGGCTGTGGACGACACGGCGACCGCTCGCGAAGAGATGAACAAGGAAGAGGAGCGACAAGGCAGGACGGTGGGGGCGGTGGAACGCACTGCTCCGCGACAGTCCATCCAGACGGCGCCCACCTCCATGATGGCCAGCCACCGCCGCCAGTCCAGCCAGCAGCAGCTGCTGCTGCTGACGCCCGATAGCACCAAGGCCCCAACAGGCGACCCCTCGGCGTCATCGGAGGAATCAGCCATGTCCGACTCGTCAGAAGCCACACCGCCACCCTCACCCAAGCACAAGATGAAAGTCCTGCCAGATGTTAAGCCCAAGCTGCAGGACCTCAAGCCGACGCTGAAAGAGCTGATAAGCCCTAAACCCAGCAGCAGCTGCACTTGGCAAGGTGAGACTTTGGAAAGGAGAACATGTTTAATAACTGACAACTCGGCAAAATGATTTTCCCAGCGGCGCACTCTTGCAGCCGAGAACACGGACAGAGTGCGCCAACTTGGGAAAACGAGCAAACTGGCCAAGCTAATCTTTCCTACGTGTGGCACTTTCTCAAGCTTACTGGCCCAAGGCGCGGACAACTGGGAAGGACGATTTTTCGTCGAGTTTGATCGTGTTGCCAAGTTGGCGCATGTTGACACTGTTACTGGCGGGTAGAGTGCGCCACTAGAAACGTGCGATTTTGTCAAAGTTGTTGAGCTTTGATAGTAAATATGATGCAGTCTTTGGATATTTTCGGTTTCATTATTATTTTTCAGGCGGTAACATTGTGGAGAAGGAGCCGTTGCTGGTCGGTGGCGCCCGACAGGGTACATCTTCGCACTCGTCGGCCAGTACATCGTCGTCCTCGGCCACCAAGAAGCTTCCGTTGGAGATCAGCCTGATCAGTGAAGACGACTCGGAGGCCGAGATTGCTGTCCCGTCGCGCCCCGTGCGGCGACCAGTGGTGAAGAAGGAGAACGCCGTGGTCAAGAAGGAAGACGGCGCTTCCATGCGCCAACCCATTACCATCGACAGCTCCGATGAAGACGATGACATTCCCAGGAAGCCCGTCAACAAGACCAAGAAGGTGACTAAACTGTTGGACTCTAGCGACGACGACCAAGAGCAAGCCAAGAAGCCACCAGCCGTCAAGAAGGATGCCTCAGCCAGTAAAAAGGTGCGGAAACATACAGTCGCTAGTCTTGTAAGTCCTTCTTCCACGTCCTTTGCATCCACTTCTGGCTTCGGGTCTTCCCTGACCAACTCTTCGGGCGAAAAGAAGATGAGAATTCTCACTCAACCGAAGCTACAGTTTAAACCACTCAAGGTGATTAAGATTTCAAATTAAGTTTTTCCCCAAGGTTTCTCACGTTGTAAGACGTGGGAAAATCATGATTTAACGCCTTGTTTTATGGCTGACCTTGTGGTGTGTTTCATGCTTGTGCATGGTGCGTAGCGAGGTGCACGCATGGTTTAACGGGTTGATTTTCGTTTGGGTTTTGTAGTGTCCATGCTTTGACATTGTATGGTGGCCTGGTGGAAAGCATGGTGTTTCGGCCGTCGTCTTACACGGGGTGCATGGAAATAGTTGACAGTCATTTTTCTTTCTTTATCTTGTAGATGGCGGATGCAAGTTCTTCAAGGTCGTCTTGGGCTAGTCCGCTGAAGTTAAAGAAGGAACCCAGTCTACGAGCATCCATGTATCGGCCGTTGGCCAACAAAGCTTCCACTGCCGCCGCCGAAGTGGTGACGCTGGACGATTCGGAAGCCGAAGAGGAAGGCCGAGTCTTTGGCAAGGAAACGCCGGTCAAGCCAAAGATGGCAGGTTTCAAGAAGGAAATGTCCAGTTCGTCGCAAGGCTCCCCCTTGAAGACGCTCAATACCGATCTGCAAAACAAGAAACCACCCACTGAGAAGGTAAGGTATCGTGACCGAACATGATGTGAATCAGATGAAGCCAACTTGCGTTTCTGAATTTATTTATTTGCCTAGGCGTTGACGCTGGCTGACGATACGGACGAGATGGCCAGCGATGACGATGGAGATGTGGACATGGAGGGAGACATAGCCGTCATTTCGCGCGGAATGAAGCGTCTGCGCAGCGCCGATGGTCTGTGAGGGCAGACAAGACTTATTCTGTAGTAGACTAAAATTGGTGTAGCGGACTTTGTGCCCGATAGTTTGATGATCTTTCTTGACGATGGTAGCTTTTGTATTTGGACGGAGCCAAAAGACCCGTGGGTGTTGTTGTTGTTGTTGTCGGGCTTAGCCGTCCAGATCTTCTCCAATGGGCTGTGATCGCCCTCCTTTCACTAAGGTTCCTTCAAACTGCCACACTCTCGCTATGCTGTCGTTTAGCTTTAATACTGCTCTTGCTTTTCTTCGATCAGATCACCAAAGAAAGATGTCGCTTTGTACTTCTCGCTCACCTTTTTACCTGTTGTCGTATCTTGCGGTGTATTCTAGTGAGCTCTTTTTGAGCTGGTTGACGGGTTTCCCCCTTCTTTTGTGACTATTCCTTACAGTGAAGATTTTGCCTTCATTAAGAACCGTTTTTGTCAATAAATTTAACATGAAAAACAGGGTAGTCAGATAGAACTCAACTAGATTGTTTCTCCAAGTGGCGGACGTTTCCAGCCAGTAGCACGGGAAACCTGCGCCACTGGAGAAGACAGTTAAACCTTGCGGCAGTTGGCGCAAGACTCTAGCCTACAACAGCAAGAAAGTGCGCCATTCGGGGAAAACAATCAAACTCGACGAGCTTCTTTTCCCAAAGGGGCGCACGGTTCCTGGCATTGACAGCGACAATGTTCGCCACTGGGGAAGCCATCTGTTCGACTTTGTTTGCTCAGCCGTGAAACAGTCAGCCTTCTGTCGAATTGTTCCGTTCGCGTGATATTTCCTGCGTTTCCACATTGACAAGGCATATTTCAACATGGAGGCTGGAGTACCGCAATGTCGCGTGACGAAAGATGAAGGTCGAAACGTGCTCGAGAGTCCTCGAAACTTCCTATAATCGCTCAAAGTTATGCCGACAGGACGAAAATATTGGCCAACTGCTCTTAAATGTTGCGCCTGCCGGAGGAAAAAACCGGTTGAAGTGGGGCGTAATGACGCTGGGTCAGCTCTGCATGCCTGGATGAGGGCATCCTTCACAGAAAAAAACACACCATCAGGAAGGCCTTAAAAAAGCGTGTAAAATCATCGGGGCTACTTGGCGGTCGGTTTCTTTGGGAGGTTGTTTTGTCGGAAATCGGTCGAGAATCCGCTCGGTTTACTTGTAAAATGGCAAAGTTCTTGGTTCCTTTGGCGTTAGTGCTGGCCGTCTTGGCGGCTGTTGGCTCGTAAGTACTATGAGCGCTGGAGAGAAAAAGGCTGAATTCCGATGTTCTGTGGTTGCAGAGCCAAGAAGGGTTTCAAGGCGCCCCCCAACGGAGCCAAGCCGTTGTCCGACAAGGAGATTGACTCGCATCCCAAGCAGAAGCCTGGTGGCAAGACGCACCGAGCTGTCGTGCCGGTGGCTTTCGATGCCCGCAAGGTCTGGCCCAACTGCAAGAGCATCAGCACCATCCGCGACCAGGGTCAATGCGGTACTTGCTGGGTAAGCTTGCGACCCACAGCTCTAGCCTAAGTTTTTCATCGGTTAATAAAAGCTGGCCTTGACTGTCGTTTGCTAAGCCTAAAAATTTGAAGCGGGGCATTTCGTCTGATAAGCATGTCTGGTCCGACGTATACCAGGATAATTTCTTATACGGTTTCGTTGGTTGCTTTTTAGGCTGTTTCAGCTGCCAGTGTGTTGTCCGATCGACTGTGCATTGCTTCCGGGCAAACCATCAACGTTATGATCTCGGCCAGCCAGACGGCCGGATGCTCCGTCGCCGGACAGTCCCCCGACGCCAAGTGCGTAAAGTCCTTTGTGCATGTGTGCCTGATGCTTGTCCTCTTTCAGAAAATATTGAGATGACGGTTGTTTCCATTGCAGCTGCCAAGCCGGAGGAGATGCCTCCAGTGCCTACAAGTACGCTGCCATCAACGGTCTGCCCACGGGTGGTGCATATGGCAGCAACCAGGGCTGCGTACCCTACAACGTCCCCTCCGACAAAGCTGTCCCACAAACGTGCGCTACCAAGTGCACCAACCCCACTTACACCACTCCCCTGCCTCAGGACCTTAAGCTTGGTAAGAGGGCAATTTCCTTTGCTCCGTTGACGTTTAACCTCAATGTGGGGGCATCTCTGTAGTGGATAGCTACTGGATCAACTATCAAAAGGGAGGCAAACAAGCCCAGATGACCCAAGTGCAGATCGACGCCGTCGTTTCCCAAATTCAGCAAGACATTATGGCTAACGGCCCTCTGACCGCCACCATGGAGGTGTACGACGACTTCCAAGACTGGGATGCCACGCAGGGTGTCTATACCGGACCCAAGGCTGGAGCCGCGGACTTGGGTGGCCACGCTATCGTCATCATCGGTTGGGACCGCACACCGGCCGGCGTCCCCTACTGGCTCATCCGAAACTCCTGGAGTAGGCTCACTCTCATTAAGAAGCTCTGCTATTTCCATATTTACTGAAAGTCTCCATGCTTACTTGTCTACAGGCGACCAAGCTGGGGAGAAAGGCATTTTCTGGCTTGCTTTGGGCAAGAATACGGTCGGCATTGAAACTACCATCTCGGCTCCCATCGTCAAGATGCCCAACCCCTGTCTGACATCGTCCTTCTGTGACCAGCCCATCGACCAGGCCATGTCTATCGACGCCAAGAACCCTACTGCTCCCATCTTCCTCTTCCAAGGTACCTTTCCCTTTCGCAGCGCTTTCTCCAGATTGGTCTCTCTAAACCGACCTGCTTCCTCTGTAGGCAACTGCTCACTTCAGGTCACGGTCAAGCCCGACGGCAAGATGACGCCTGTTTCACCGGCGGCACCCATTGGCAAGTCCATCATCGGAGCGCCACCTGGACCGATCACCTCCTACATGATCAACGCTGACAAACTGTGGATGATCAACGTAAGGCCCCGCTAGCCTGTCAACCTCGGGTAGCGCACGTCATCAGCATTGGACATTGAGAACGTGCGCCACTTGGGTTGACAATTGTCTCCAGCTTGTTTGCGGCGATCGGCGTTGAAGAAGCTCAAGGTGTTCTGCACTTGTAGCCTGCTGGCGAAGCTGCTTCGGGTTGCTCGGTGCCCACCGGTGCGACCAAGGTCTTGTGTACTGCGCGTGGCACTGCCTCAGGCGGCTCGTCGGCCCAATCCACTTTCTACAAGTCTGGCGTCATGAACAAGTGGAGCTATGGTAAGGTCCAGATGACACACAAAAGTGGCGCCGACGATGCTGTGCCAGTTGGCCTTCAAGACCTTCTGTGGTTGTAGTCCCTCAGTACACATCGTGGCTGTTCGACCAGACGAACAAAGGTACCAACGCCAACACCCTGCTGACCGACAACTTTGCCTCCGTTAACGCCCTGCAGAACGTTGATGGCACCAAGATGGTTGTCTTTGGCAAAGACAAGGCCGGAAAGGCCGCCGCCGGAGTCCTGACTTACCCTACCAGTGCCACTTCCGGATTCACGGTGCGTACTAAGACATAGATCAATGCCATCCGGACACAATGTGAGCTCTAAACTTGCCTTTCTCTTAGTGGGCAACCAAGCCGGGACCAACCAGCGCCCTCCTCAGTTGCGCTACTGCCGCTCCTGGCCGTCGATAAGCTTCTTGGAGCCAGGCGCCCTCACTTCCTCGCCATGTCTCATAGCACATCCTTTTCTGCTGTAGTTGACCATACGGACATACAGTAGAATACTGTACTGTACAATGCAAAACGCTTCAGTATCATACTGTCGCATCTCGGAGGCATCTGACATTTCAACCCGAACAACCTTACGTATTCTCCTGCTTCTCCCTGCCATCAACATCATGCATGTACGGTTATAAAAAAAACCCCGTTTGAAAGTGGGGGAAACGGCAAAACTTTAGCGGTCGTTTGTGGTCTGGCCAGTGTGAGGCCTTGTCGCGGAGCAGCGTCCTTATCGGCTTTTCTTCGGCATCAAAACTTCCCCTTGCCTAAGTTGCATCGTGTCGCAATGTCATAGGCTATAAAACGAAGGTGTGCTAAAGGTCCTTTCCGATCTCGAACGTAGTAGACTGTAGAAGGTGTCACCCATTTACCAAGGTCACAGTTGGCAGACATTTCGGCATAGGCGTCAGGAGACCCGTTCCTCGGGCCCCGTGACTTGCTGTCTTGTCCCCTGGAAGCTGATTGGACCTACATGTATTGTACTTGGCGTTTGACCAGCCTTTGTTTTGCAGAGGCAGAAAGGGCTTCAAGGCCCCGTTGAACGGATTCAGGCCAATTGTCCCAAGCAGAAGCCTGGTGGCGAAAGGCAACGAGGCGCCAGCCCGCGGGCTTTCGCTGCCCGCAAGGTCTGGCCCAACTGCCAGAGCATCAGCACCATCTGTGATCAAGGTCAATGCGGTACTTGCTGGGTAAGCTTACGACTCTGCTCTTGCGAAAGCTCTCTTGGGCCCACTTGGCATAAAGTGCTGCTGGTTTGCAGGCAGTGTCGTCCGCTGGTGTCATTTCCATCGACTGGGCGTCATCTCTGGCCCAACCGTTAACGTCATGACCTCGGCCAGCCGGACTGCCGGCTGCTCCTTTCTCGGACAGTCCGCCGACGCCAAGTTCGAAGCGATCAGCTTCGAACCTTTCGGAGCCAGTCTTCCCTCAGTAGCTTCCCTCTGTCATTTCAGCTGCCCTGACGGAGGGCACCCAGCCGGGGCTTACAGGTCCGCTGCCCCCATCGGTTTTCCAAGCGGTGGAAAGTACAACAGCAGCGTCGGCTGCGTCCCCTACAACGTCTTTCCCTTTTCGGCCAAACTGTCCCGCAGACATACGCCACTCACTATAGCGAACCCAAATATACCACTACCTTGGCCCAAGACTTGAAAGTCAGTCAAGAACACCATTTTCCCTCTATATTAACGGCCTCTTCCTTTTGAATTGTAATGACTTGTTGCAGCTGAGAGCCACTGGATAAATTATCAGAAGTGGGGATACTGATGAATCAGTCGCAGATTGACGCGGTGGTCTCCCATATTCAGCAAAATACTCTTGCAACGAGAAGGGCGTCCTAATTTTTCACTCATGTCGGCCTTCGCAAACTTTATTACCCACTGACAATTTTCACAATTCTTCGACCTGAAAGGAATTCTACTCTGGATAAGAGATGCTCCGTTTTTGAAGATGGCGCGATAGCCAATGGCTAATTTTTGATCAGATCGGCGTGCTGGCAGCTGACACAAGGAAGCCATGGTCTTCGTTCGACGGAAAGGACATCTGAAGGGAAAAATTCGGCGACGAAATACCACGAAGACTGTATTGTGAGGGGATTCCCTACGAGGTAAAGGACATGGAGTTTTCCAGTGAGAATTTCGGACATGAAAATCTCCAGGTTGTTTTAACGTAGCTGCTGGTCAGATTGCGTCGTACGGTAAGTCAGTCAATAGAGAAAGTCTTTCTGATCATAACCAAGCCGTCTTCCGAGTCATTTGATGGTGCAAAGGTGAGAAAGGAAGGTCTGCAGGAGACAGGGTAAAATCCAATGTTAAAGAGCCTAGACAAGAAATAAAACGTAGGCCTGTGTAGTCTTTTACGGAGACTTACGCCAAGACGTCACACCTCCGTTCTGGTCGACTCCTAAGATAACATAAGTGACTAATGGATGCTCTACAAAGCCTCTGACGCATTTCCGACGCATGTAGAGCATGTCGATTCCATTCAGCAAGGCCAAATTTCACAAAAGATTATCTCGTTAGTCTCTCCATGTTATCGATGATGGCTACGACAAGTAAGGTTCAAAGTAAGCTCAAAACTGCGGCTCAGGTTCATAAGGAGCCGATGTTCAAGGCGACGAAGGAGGAAGGAATCAGGCAGCATGCTACCGCGAAGAAGTTTGGCGTTTCCAGAGTCACAATGCGTAACCGGATGGTGCATCCTAATCCAAGTCCACACGGTGGCAAAGCGAAACTTCCCGATTGGGCCGAGAATTCCATCGCCGACTTCTTGGTGAATTTGAGTTTTTACCTCTAGGTGATCTGTGGGAATCAGGGAATAGTGATGTAACGGAGAGCTTGGTTTTATGGAAAAAGAAGTACAACTGAATGTTTGCATTGCACCGACTATTCGTTACCGTACCACAGATCTTAGCTGCGGTTGCACATTCCAGTCTGTAAGACGTCACGTGACAAAACAGTCAGATATTATGGTGCCACCCTACACCGCAGTTTGGAAATTTCCATGTCCGAAGTTTCCACTGGAAACTCCGAAGTTGCGAGAATATGGATTGGGGAGAAGTTAACTAGAATTCTTCAGTAACACCAGAACGCAGACATTTTCAACTGCGACGAACCTGGAAGCTGTTGTCGCTCTACGCCTGGGGAGACTCTTCTGAAGGTCGGAAACCGGACGAAAGGCGGGAAGCCTTATTAGAACGGATATCGGTCATGTTTCGCTGCTCTGCGAGTGGGGAAAAGCCTCCTCCACTCACCAATAATCGATCGAACACGCCGCGTGCTGTTGCGAAGCGAAGCTGGACTTTGAAAGAGCAGGCTTCTCCAGAGCGAGCAAACATCAAAGCGTGGATAACGCAGACTCTTTTCACTCCTTGGCTGGATGAACGAGAATGTACAAAACAGACGCGTAGATTCTGCTCCTGTTAGACAGCGCGTCCGGTCACTAGGCCGCTAGTCTCTCACATGTGAAGCTCGTTTTCTTGCCTCCAAAACAAACTGGCAGAATCGTTCAGGGCATCATCGAGGCTTTCCAGCCACACAAAAGCGCTGCTAGAACAGAGCATCGCCGAGAAAACAGAAAAAACTTCCTTTCCCCCGAAGAATATGGCAAGTCCCTGACAGCTATGCATTTGGTCAAGTAGATCATGAAGGCATGGTCAGAAGTTGACGCTTCAACTATTCGAAACCGCTCTCGCAAAGATGATTCCACGTTGTATTTCTTCAAATTGAACTTCTGTATCAAATTGTACATGAATTCTGCCGAAGACAGATGATTAGCCAGAAGAACGAGCCATGTTTTGATGCTAAAAACGAGACCAAAAGAACGCATTGTATCATCGATGTCCTCCTACCGTTTTTGCGGCAGGAGGAGGAAGAGGGAGCAGAGAGAATCGATTTCGAACCGCACTTGGTTCTTCTCATAACTTATTACTGGACAATCCTAATTTTCTCATTCTTCCACATTAGCTGGATGTTTCTTCTGCAGTAGCTGGAGTAGCTGGATGTTTCTTCTGCAAATGTTCCTTTCGATTAAATTTCTCCAGACCGATACTGATTCCAGTACTGGAGCGAAGTACACATGAATCCAGTGTTTCATTCAACGGCGCTGTCTGTTCTCTTTCCCGCCTTCCCCAGTTAGCTAACCGAGGCCAAAGAGTTTCACGGCCTGTCCCCTGTAGAGTGGCATTGCAGAATTTCTCGCCTTGCGTGTACCCTTTACTATAACTGGGCAATCGGTCCATAGCTAGCGGAAGCTCTTCCACATGATGAAACGCCGATGTGTGTGTAATCACCCTCGCCGCATTGGCGACGGACTATGGACCGTTTATGCCGATCGAGGACGAGGACGCCACCATCGTCAGACATCAAAGTCCGTCGCGTCAACGTCCAACACAATGTCTAGATCTCCACCAGCAACGATGCAATCATATTGGGAGTTTCACCAGCTGATTACAGTAAGGCAGATCCAATTTATGCAAGAACTATACCGACCTGGCCTTCAAAACTTCAGCATTCCCCTGTACTGAGCCAGCTGACACATGTGGTTATTTTACTGGCCGTATGCATGTTTTGTTTTGGACAAGAAGAAGTCAACAACCCCGGGCCCAGGCCAGCAAGGCTCATAGCTTTGCTGCCCAATTCCAAACTTGAGTTTGCGGTCCGTGTGCATGCGATAAATGTTCGTCAAGAACTGCATTTCATCCCGGTGATGTCACTTCCTTTTCGTAACGTTCGTTCAAAGCCACCTTGCTTTGCGGGGCTATTTGTGCTTTGTGTTGGACGATCGGGTTGACCAACGCAGCTTCGTCCCAAGCCAGTAGCGCCAGCGCTAGGGAAGAATCCTATCAGCAGCCAGCCAGGCAAAGCTTCGTGTCGACTGCCTTGCCGCTATCGATGTTGCCGCCCCAAAAGCTGAAGGCTAACTGCAGCTCGTAGCCCGGAGGGAAAGAGCGGCAAGGCCATGGCCGAGGCTTTGGAAGTTCCAAGAGCAGCTGCTGGCCACAAGGCCAGTAAACCCTCTTGCAAGGCGCCGGAGGATGAAAGTTGCACCAGCGGCTACACCATCAACTACATGAACAAGCAGTCCAGGGTACCCGTCAACCTAGTGAGCGGCTTGGTGGATGGTCGGTACTTGAAGCTAGAGCACGGAATCTGGCCGTATGCGCTGCTCTGCACTGCAGCTGTGCTGCAGCACAGCTGCAGTACGGAAATCGACGAAATTTGTGCGGCACAGCACAGCATGCAGCCGGAAGCCGAAGATTGCCGTGCAGATTCACGGACAAACACTTAACAAAAATTGGTACTTTTGGGTATTCGAGTTTCAGGCATCTGAGTTTTGCCGTACCGTATGGCCACGTTTTCCCGGTGGACTACCCATTTTGCCGACAATACTATAACAAAAGTCAGTACATCAGCGTGCAGCGCAGTTGCAACAGGTCCATGTGCATCTGCAGCGCAGCTGCCTAGCCACTGGGCATGAAAGTTGTGCAGCACAGCGCAGCGTACAGCGACCTGGTAGCGTGTGCAGCACAGTTGCTGCGTAATTTTGGACCTGCGGCCCAGTGCTCTACTTGAAGCTGAGTTTTCGCTCTCACGAGGTGAGCGATACGCTCTGACTGCCATGGCATCCCTCCGGCACAATCTCCTCCGGGTTCCTACTGTCTCTTCCAACATGGCTTGTCGGAAACCGGCCTGGTCACCGACAACTGTCCCACTGCCTTCAAATGGCCATGAATCCGATTGCATTAGATGACATTACTCATACGGAGGGGAAGGTGTCACACGGCGGCCGTGCACCGTCCGGTGAATATTTTTCCTTTGCCACCGTCCAATACTATTGCTGTCGAGAAGATGGCAGTCCCGACGCCGAAGTTGTCCTACCGAATAAGACACCCTTTATTCTCTTCCCCACTTCTGTCGTTAAAGCTTGTCAAAAAGTAGCGGGCATGAATGCACGAAAGTCAGAGGTCTTTTACGACACCGCTGATGACGATGCCTGGAGGAACGGATACCCGACCGCACCAGAATTTCCACCGCCCGAATACTACATCGACCAACTGAAAGGATACTGGGGTACAGGCCTTCATCTCAAGGTACGAGGTAAAACTAGCGGACTTGTCCATGTAAAATCGTATGGTGTACTTGTCCACCCCAGATCTGCTCATCCGTTGATCAGATTGTGTTATTTTTTGGTTTATACGACACGGAAAAACCCCTATCTATTTTTCAAACATGATAGGCAGGAAAGAAGAGCGGATTTGTTGAGAGACATCTGCTGAGAAGAGGGACGGTCAACGCAATGTTGAAAAGTCAGTTTTTGAAAAATCAGCTGATTTTAATTCATCAAGTCACGATAAACGTCCTTGTGCAAACTTTTCGGGGTGGACAACTTCACCATGCGATTTTACATGAACAAGTCCGCTAGCTTTACCTCGTATCAACATTGGTCAAATAACATTGCCGAACCGTGTGATTTTTTCCCAAGCGGCACAGGTCTTGAGTGTTATTGGCTGGAGGCCTGTGCCACTTGGAAGACCGATCCTGTTCGCTGTCAACTGGCAGATGTGAGGGCTGCAGACGTTTAAATTTTGCGAGCTCCGCCCAAAAGGCTGGCATTCCAGCGAAGCTTTAGAATGAATCATGGACCACTTGAGTCATCGTAAAGAGCTATTCAGGCATTCTAAAGCCCTTAAATTGGGGCAAACTAAGGCAAGCCTGAGCTTATGGCGGAAGATCAAGGAGAAATTTCTTGGCATTGAAAGTGGCTTCTACCATTTGTCATCTGTTGTACGTAGAGGCATAGTGCCTTATTATACCCTATTGATCGTGCAGTACCGTCAAGTGGTACTATCAACAGGGTTATCAATTCCGTATTAATCAATACGCCAACATCTTCGAATGATCTTCGAATTGATTGATCAAATCCGAAATCACGACTCATGACTCATCAAAAACTTGGAAAAATTCGTCAAAAAAATTAAAAAAATCAGAAATACTCAGGGAATCATCCTGAGTTAAGGATTGTGCTGTCTGGAGCTCGAGCTTCCTCTGATGAGTTTGCGATTCAGAGTCCCTTGGGTATATTTACAGATTTGCCACTATTCTCCCATCAGCCGATGGAAAATACGACGCGGTATCGGTGACGATGTCGATACCTTCACTGGAAACCGAAGCAGAGAACTTTCATATTACCGAAAATGAGTAGTGGGCAACGTAACTCAGGTGTCACGTGGTTTAAATGCGACTTGTTGAGCAATTGCGGACGAACTCTGGCGTGGATGTTTGACGTCATCGTGTCGTCAACAGCCACTTTTTCGCGCCTGAGCTCGCTCGCGATCTCTCAACAGACCCGATTTCGTGACGTCATTTCTGAGTTACTCTGCCCACAGCTCAAATATAGCTTGCGATCCGCAGTGCGCCTTCTACTGGACACCGTGCATCTTCGAGATACGGTCTTTTGGCCAATCAAGCCGATCAAGCCATCGTGCTTATCGTGCTTGTGACGTCAATGACGCTTGCCTTAGCTTAAGGGAGAACGCGGATACCGCTAAGGCCGCGAATGCCGGGAATATTCCCACCCAAACGAGTCCAGAATTACAGTGTCGGGAAAATCCCACTTAAAATTTAGGCCCGGGAACATCTGCCAGGGAAGACCGGAAACGCTAATTGGGGTGAGAATTACACTTAGAACTAGTAATAAGTATAAAAAGTTAACGCGGATCACGAGTCGATCTCTTGACCTCCACGTCTCAGAAATGTCTTTCTGGTGCTGCGGTAGCGTTTGTTAGCGTGACTAAAATTTCTGCTTTTTCGCACTGATTATTGTTGGGTCAGGTAGCGTTCACGCTATCTCGGTAGATAAAGCCGTACGTCCACCTTGATTGCTGATTATAAGTAAGCATTCCAAGCTAGCGTGACACACGGAACGACTTTACACCACCCACAGCTCAGTTTTTCCGCAAATACTTCACATTGTTACCCACGCTGCCTCCACCCTTTGCAATTCATGTTGTGTATGAGTTTGTACTCTTTCCCTGATGATTTCGTGGCTCTGCATTGTTGCCGCCGATACAGTGTAAGGCTCGCAGAGCTTACTAATAAACCTTGCATGCGACTTGATACCCCACGTTATCCCATGTCAAACCACTTCAGGTGATCTAACATGGGTTTTTGGGCACGAGCTGTCGCTGCGGGGCTGGTTTTGTTCGTAAGTTTGTGTTTGAACCCCTCTGCTGAACTTTGCCCAGTGAAGGGCAAAGTACAACATTAGTGGAGATAAGCTTGTGAATGGAATGTGACTGAGGAGAAGCGAAAGTAGGTCACAAAAGAAGGAGATAAGGCTATAGCATTGCATTCTGAGTCACAGGGAGTAATTCAATGGTTGGGAACTTGGGATACGCGCTGCCATCATCCCAGTTCCCGTTTTCTTCCCTTTTAGCCTCCCTCGCCGGCAACAGTACCCGTTAGGACGCCGCCCCGCGAATTCTTCTTTCTATCCCTAGAATGCTCACCTGGACAATTAACGGCGAGCAATACTATTGTCGGTTTGTCGCAAGCCAAAATCAGTATTTAAATGGGCAGAACTGGCGCTACCAAATTGAAGAAATTATTTTTGTGCTAGCAGTTGTAGAACGGGTAGGACTATTAGCCCGTTTGTCACGCATCGAACCCATGTAACGTTGCACGTCCGTACGCTGCACTTAGCCACAATTGAAATTAGCCTGTTCCAAAAATCGGCGGATTGTTTCTTGGCCGACCCAAGCTGACGGCTGTGATGACGTAAGGGGTCATACATCTGAGATCTTGCTGTTGTCATAACGAAAGATCGTTGTTTGCGCCTGCATGATACAGTCCAGTCGCTCGAAATCCGTACCAAATTTGTTGATCTTAGTTCAGAGCCCGCCATACATTCACCATGCAGCATGCCATGCTAAATGCCAAAATTACATAACACAAGCACTACACCCTGTCTTAACTGGTGTAATCAAATAATCAAATGGCAGATGACCGGCTGTCTGAGCATGGCGAGCACCGAGGATAACTTTGAATGATTTTCGCATTCTAGAAATGTGAAAATTTGCGAGTTGCAAGGAAGTCAGAAAAGATGAAGCACTGCAAGTGAAAAAAGCCAGCCCAGTCGACTTCTTGGTCCCTGTTCTAAACTTCTCCACTGACAGGTCCTACGCACGAAATCTGATTCCGGTGAGCTCGCAATCAGCGTCAAGTTAGCTTGTCATGTGATTTGAGCAGGTTTTTGACCAAAAAAAGCCAGCAATTGGCACAAACGAAGCTTTTAGTCCAAGGCAAACCTGTTATATGGTGAAATCAGCTTTTCTTTCTGGCTAGCCAGCGATCCGGCTAGGCTGGTTTTTACTTTACTTCCACGTTCCTGCTCTCGCTACGTGTGTACCTCAAATCTATTCATGTTTGTTGTTCTTTGACACCGGAAATTAAATTTCTTCAATAGCGGACATCAGTTATCATTGTCTTGAGCAATTCGCCACTTTGGACTTGAAACATGAGACTGATCAGTGCAATGTTGGTGGTCGTTCTATTGCTGTGTGGAGTACTTCAACAAACGGTAGGGCGACTTTGATATTGCGGCAGTTCTGTAAACCTGTTCGAGGACGGAATGGGACTGCGTAGGGTGCTGTGTATGATCTGATGCTTCGATTGTCCGTTTTGGTAGATGGCGCTGGACAAGAAAGGTGGCTCGTGCGAAGCATCGTGTCGGGAAGCTGCTGGATCCTCCTCCGTCCAGTGCAAGAGGTGCTGCAGAGATGTGCGAGGAAGTCCTCAGAAGTTCCGTGGTGGCATGTGCCAGGGTCATACCTGCCGCTGTCTTGCCTGAACCAAGCTTGGCCCACCTCCTTTCTTCATAATAGCCTACTGGGTGGCCCACTACCCGCGACCACATGCCCAAAGTTTTCGCCAGCACCTTCTTGACAGTATCTGGAGGTGTGTGCTGTACAGCTATAATGCAGTTCTAGTGGGTCTGACAATGGTTAAACGATAAGGAAGTGGAGATTAACCTTGTGCATGTGCTTTTCCAGTCAGATCAACTTGTCTTAAAAGCTGTGGTCGAGTGGTATCGTTACTTCAGCACCCAGACTAGGGAAACACAACTGCAAGGGCCGTCAAAGATACCCTTCTCTAGCATGATCGAACAGGCTCTAACCTGAAAGCGACCTGAATTTTACCTGGATCGCTTCATATAATAAATTCTCCCGTCCAGTAGATTTTACGCTTATCTTAATCTCCTAAGTTGCTTGAGATTAGTTGGTCGCCAGTTTGGCATACTGACCAGTCATAACCTTTCCTGTTTTGCACAGTACGACCCAAAATCCATCGCAGAGCTGCGGGCATTAATCTTCAGCAGTGTCAACTAGGAAGCCCGGGGAAGTCAGCCAAGACTGCAATTCAACCATTTTTAGTTACCGGTCCACGGCATAATATCTGCACTGACGTCAGTGCGAACTTGGGACTGCCTTCGACCACCAGTCTGATTCTCACCTGTACGTGTGCCAGTATACTTTGAGCCATATTCTACTGTATCACACCTTAAACTTGACATACTAATTATATAAGCAAGGTAACTCAGCTGCCACGTGGTGAAATTCCCACTCGTTGGAAGATTGCTTTTGCGGCCAAACTTGACTTTGCGAACTGACGTCGTTTGGGCGTTAGGTCGTTTTGGTCTCCCAAAGAGCAGTTCCAGCATGAAGGGAAAGAGCGACGATGACGTCATCGACGTGGAAGACATGCGGCTCGTAACCTCCCGACAAGTCGGATTTTTACCACGTGACAGCTGAGTTACTTTGCCCACTGCTCATATTCGGCGTTGTACAATGGAACTGAAGCACTTTGACAAAGACCGATAGATGCAGTAACAATCTCTCCACCAGTCTCCCTCACTCTCACCTCGCGGTCTTTTCGACAGTTCAAACTCCGCTGGTCAACGGAGGCCTAAGTCATTACACTTTGAAATCTTACGACTTTTATAGCAGAGAAGCGGCAAGTTGATCGCACAGTCTACTGATGTCGGTTCAACTACTGTTCCACCTGGCATTAAGCCTGCTAATTCTGTCAGCCTTTTCCCGCGTCCTGGCCTTCCCTTTGTACCGGAAAGCTTCTTTGAACATTGCTCCTCTTTATGCTGCCAATATCCTGCCTCTCTATATTCCACAGCAGACGGATATCGATAGCCATCGTCATCGCCGGTTCCAGCACCGCAGAAGTACGTTTAGGCTTCGGTCTTCTAAATGGATTTCAAATTGCAATCCTCATTGCTTTTCTAATCCTTGGACGGATGGGTCATCCAGAAAATCAAGTTTTCTTCATCATCGTCGTGATGCAGTCGGTCCAATCTTGAGCAAGCTCTTTTACTTTCCTGTGTGTCTAGCATCGAGGCTACGCCAGAGGGTGATATCCTTCAACATATGTGATCTTTTACAGGTAGACGGCACGCCCTGCAGAACAGCTTCATAATGTTGCTGTTCGAAGAGGCCAAGAGTACGACCAAGGTGTCGGAACAGCAAATGGAAGCCAAACTGCGAGACCTGGCTTCTCGATGGGTCAAACCGATTCGCGTGGGATAGCAGCCTTGCCTTGAGGAAACATCTCCATACCCGGGTGGGCGTTTGCCATCTGTCGCCCTTCGACAGCACGGCAGACCTACGCACACGTGCTATCTCAACCGCATTGCAATGACATGACTTCGTTCACCGTAACGGCAACACACCCCCACGTTCCCGCCATGTCCGTGTCGTCGTCATCGATATCTTCGCGGAGACGGACCACGCTTGTAGCTACTGTGTAGCACATAAGCTTGATCATCTGCTGATATCCTTCGATAGCTTTGCCACATAATACGTATAAAGAAAAAGAAACAAAGCAAGCGCCGGCATTACGAGACCTTTGCAGTTTGGACCTTCTGTGCAAACATATCACCTGGCATTGTTATCGAGTTGGTAAAAGTTAAATAAATTAATCGGTGCCAAGGTTTGTATAACCCAAACCATACCTAGGTGGTATTCAACGATTGTGTAAAAGGATGAAAGATAACAAGTGGCTCAACAAAACAAGCAGACGAAAAAAGCGTCATAAGAAAACACTCAACGCACTGACCATACGCAATGGATTACGGAATACAACATACATCGGTATGACCAATGTGCCCAAAAAGGGGTCATTCTCACTAGCTGACAGTAAAGCCCGGAAAGGCTGCCCGCTTGGCGTTGAGAAGATCAGTGAGGTAGTAAATCGTACCAGCCAGACCTATAACAGAGGCCGTTGTGGACCTTGTTCAACACTCATTTGTGCAAAGTGAACAACGAACCTTCGAACAACGACGCGGGTCGATCGGGAGTCCTGCAATTGTGCTGCCCGTAATCCATACAGAACTGCCCAAACTAAAAACAAGACCCAGCCTTGGCACCAGCAACATCCTTTGGCAGCTGAAAGAAACTCGACAGATGGTTTTAGGAATTGGCGCACATCCTCAGCCAAAACTCCCGAAAACGTGCGCCACTTTCGAGAACAATCAAGCTCGGCAGAATCATTCTTCCAAGCGGCACACGCGTCAGTCTACACCAACGAAAGTGATTCCACTTGGGACGACAATTCTGACAATTTTAACGGTGTGTTTGCCAAGCTGCCAATTAATAGAGAACGTATCTCACTTTGATGGCTCGGTACAGGTACTTTGTGTCCCTCGTTGTCCTGAACAGTTCCAGAAAGGCATAGCCGTTACCCGCTACGCCATGACAAAGACCATAGCCCTTCCTCAACAAACCACGGTCCCATACGCAGTCCGCTGCATCGTGTGCGGCGTCCAGGTACTTTTGCTCGTCGAAAACCTACAGAGATAAGAGGCGAAACGCCTGCTCGTTCGTGCGGTGAGGAAACATATCAATGATGTACCTACCTCATAAGCTTTACAGAGCAGCAGTACAAAGCCGGTGGCGCCATGACACCATTGTACAAGCTTGTCCGAATTGTTGGAATATGAGGAAGGATAGTTGCCAGAGGGAAAGCGTAGTGACATCAAGCCGTCGATCGTCGGCTTGATTAATGTGTCCAGGTACTCTTCAATCAATTCTCGCCTGGTCTGCAGACCAAACACGTTGAAAAAATATCCGTAACTTCCGGTAGCAATACTGTACATCTTCCGCTTTTGCCCACACTTTTCCAGTCCACAGTCGCACGCTAAACTTACGAAACTTTCCCTACCTGCAGGAGCATGTAGAGAATACCGCACATTCCGTGAGCAGCACCCAGATAGTGCTTATTATGCCATTTGTATGACAGCGGCAGATCGCTCTTCTCTTCCAGAGCTAATCCCTTGCCTGATGTGATTATTGCTTCGATTACCTGAAACAAGTAACACTGCATGATGAGAATGTATCAACCCAGCTTCCCAACTCCTCGTCGGAATGAACAATGGTTATTCCGTGCTTGGGAGCTGGGCAAATAAAGTCGACAAGAATGTTTTCTCAAGTGGCGCACCCGTCCAGTGTTATCGGCTGAAAGCGTGCGCCAAATATTGGAAAACATCTTGTTTGTCAGCGATACATTTGGATTTGTCGTGAAACGTAGGTGGTGCCTAGAAACTTAGCGAGAGAGATTTCTTACCGATTCGATGGCAGCACTGGATACAGCTCCAGAATCGTAGTGTGTTTTGACGTACAAGAGTGAGAAGAGGTAGCCTGCTCTGCCGTACAGTACTTCGTCGCACATCTTGTCGTCAATGTCTGACACTTCGCGGTGGAATTTTAGCAGGCTATAACAGAAACAATCTTGTTGGAGAACTGGAAAAAGAGAACCTTATGGAGAGATGCAGTCTCACTTTTTGACGCAGTCTTCGGCTTTCTCCTTCATATTCAACTGGTTGAGCAGGACAGCCGACACAGCTAGCACGCCGGCTTCTCCACAGACGAACGAGGGCTTTCTCAGCTTGATGTTAGATAGAAAGGGTTCCACATGGGACAGAGCTGTCTTCAGGTATTTAAACTTCTGGAATGTGGGAACGTTTTTGTACAGGTGCATATACAGGAATGCAATGCCTGCAAGCAAAAACGCCAGTGAAAAGAATGCATGAGCTTCGCACATAGAATTCAAGGTGAGCCGAGCCGCGAAGCCATGAAAGAAACATCGGTTTCTAATCAAGCAGACCATATGGGATATCACGTATCAAATGGCACAATTCGTCACGACACTGCTGTCAGGACACTGCTGAACAGAGCATCGCGGCTGCCAGCTCATGACGTCCCGCGCAGCTCTTCACACAACAATTCTATATTCTACCGTCGCGCGATATATTGCCCCTAAAGTCTCCTCAACATTGATAGTTAATACTTTCATCAGTATCAAGGAAGACTTCAACCTTACCTGGATGTCCCGTATAGACAGTAGAATCACTTCTGCTCATTTCGTCTGCTTTCTTCTCCAGTTTGATGCACAGGCGGGAGATTTCCGTCTCCAGATCCTTCTTGAAGTCTTCTTGAAGCTGCAATCAAACACGAAGTAATCACTGAGAATTTAGACCGGACATGTTAGCTCACCTCTCCATCGTCCGTGATGAACCTAGACGCGGCAGCAGGAGAATAGTCCTCCTCTTCGTTCCGGATACTCCGTGATTCTGACATGGCGGAGCAGATGTGTGTCGCTTCCGCGCTACCGGTCTGGTTTGTATTGAGAGATCCCGCAACCGATGCACACACGCTTCCACACACCCTTAACGCAGTTAAACTATCGAAGGTAAGTACAACGGTTCCGAATTATGGCAATAAGGTATATCCACGAACGAAACTGGGAGAAAGAACATGGAATCACGGAATCCGAAGAATCGCAGAAATGAATGATTAACATCACTGCCCAATTCCGGAGATTGCGATTAGCCAGTAACGTGCGCATCATGGAGCGCAACACTCGCTTACTCTTGCAGCACAATCAGTCAATCAAGCCTTTATGCATCGCTAACCCACTGCATCGTTAACTCAGTATGCAGGTGCAAGAGATGGCACTTCACTTTTTTCTCGTTTTCTCCTCATCTGATTTTGTTTGCATTTTCTCTTTTTTTCTAGACACTGCCTTCCCAAAAGATGGATGTTTGTGCCAAGACCAAAGCCATACCTGGTCCTAGTTCCCGTTACAAGCGGCAGAAGAATGAGGAAGCGAGCCAGGACGAGAAGACGTTCCAGACCATCTGCGAAGTGGCTAAAGAAAGCGGATTTCTGCTGTACCGTGTGATCGACGACGAAGATTCCGACATTGCTGCTCTGTTATGCGGACTTTGCCCAGAACATTTTAGCACCGACGAGGAGAGGGCCTTCCAACGCCACATCCTGCACCACTTTGACGAAGGAGGCGTCTCGGGAAAGTTTGTCTGTCCCTACAGCTTCACCGGATGTACCTTCTGCGCCAGCGAAGCTCTGGAGCTGGACCGTCATATCCGATCCCATACCGACCCTCGTCCGGAAGCCCTCGCCGCTGACACTTCAGCACCTCCAGCCCACAAACTAGTGCTGCACTTCCCCAAACCCATGGATGGTATCTGGATCAATCTGGAAGAAAAGACCGACAAGCACGACTCTTCGGAAGAGCCGACTAGTATGGAACTGTAGTCAAAATCCCAGCTACTGTTTACCATATCTATGATGGCTTCACCTTTTGTCAATATTATTTTTCTGGGGTGGCAGGCTTTTCGGATGGACAGTAAGCTTTTGGGTCGTTTACGGTTATTTTCTGTTCGAAAATTCGGTGTCGGGATTAGCAGTACGTTTATCAGTCGTCGCAGAACATTTGGTATCGGGACGGTGGGAGCATTTCCTGGGCATGCGTAGACCAAATTCCGCCTCCTTTGGCCGGGGCCGACCGTGAGGATCCCTTTAGGTTTTGCGGACCACAACACCGAGAGCATCGATAGCAGGCGGGAAAGTCAGCCAGGATAATCTGATAGATTCTGCCCGTAGGATCTGCTACAGGCGAGCGGAAGACGGTCAAACTCTCGTCCACCAGAGCCATTCTCTGTAAGATACACGTTCCATAGTTGGTCGCAGTACTAAATCCGCAACCAAGCGTATACTCCCGGCTTCCCTATCTGATGCTTGAACGTTGAGCTAAGTGGAAAGTCCGAAGACGGCCAGCGAGTCGTTGACGTAACATCCACTTGATTTTCGCGAACCGTGAAACTTACGCCGGGTCCACACAACCAATGTTCAGGTTCACCATGAAATGCTCCAGCGGCAGTCTGTCCTTGTCGAACATTCTGTGTTTATCAGAAAAGCGGTTGACCGCCATATAAAGTCCGCGAAGATTTGGCACAGTATCGAGAGTTCCCTTCCCGAAAGTTTGGATGTCGTTCGAGATTTCGAATAGTTCAAGGTTTGATAACCCTTCGAAGCTGTCGATCTTGATGGAGAAAAAGAAATTTGCCGGCTAGGCTAAGCCGTTGAAGGTTGGCTCAGGCCTAAAGGTTTCTCTGCCTATAGATAGACGGAAGAAGGTTTCGTCGAAGGTCCAGTGAAGCCCCCAACGTATATGAGCTGCTGTGCAGGACTGCAGGACCTGTCGACAGATGCAGTTCTTTTAAACAGGCTCACACTCTTAGCCGCCATCTGCCGCAAACAGAGCCTGAAGGATTGCACGCATTGATGGGTTGTTTTGTACCTGTAGGCGGTGCAATATCCATTTACGACACAGCTCACTGCTCATAATATCATAGAATTTTCTAACAGACGGAACCGTGTGGAAAGCTGTTGCCGACATTAGCGGCCTCTCTGTAAAGGTTGTGACGCAGATACGGGGGTTCTGCAACGACATGGTTTGAGGAAGCCCGATGGAGTTGGGTCGAGGTCGTTTCCGCTCAATACAATTCGATCAAGTGTCTGCCAGCTATGTCCATTCCGAGGGGGAGACGTCGGGTTGCGGTGTTGAACCTATCAAGCAAGCTGAAACTGCCTGCTCGCAGCCGGATGAACAGATGTATTTGGCCCGAACTTCGTGATTGTGATCTGATCTTGAGTGTCGGACAACAGGCTGCACCACATAGCAAGGTGTTCAGTACAATGGCTGGGTACCATGCAACCACCCTGATGGAGAATGGTTGGCCTTCGAATTTCCGCCTTGTTCGATTTGAACAAAATATGCTCAAAAATAACCAGTATCTGCTAAGTGCTGACAGTGCAAGTTGGAAAGGTGGCTAATGTTCAGGGCAGCTACTGTTTTGTTGCTTTGCATGCAATTTTTATGCGCCAAGGATTACTAGAGAGGGCCGCCGGAAAAACCTCCAGCGTAGTGAACTCAAATACCCTCCAGGCTCCAGACTGTGACAGTTGTTCTCTACACATCGCGATTGGTCTGTCACGGTTTGCTACGCCGAAGCGTTTCTGAATGCAAATCTGTGAGGATCTACGGGTTTATAATTTACACAATGCCCCGAAGTATAGCACGATTTGACTGGTCAAGACAGTCAGGTAGTCACGGCAGCGCTCTTGAGTCCGCGAAAATCCTACCATCAAAGTGTGAATCTGTAGATACCATGCATACGAGTCCAAACAAGCATTGCCCACTGCAATTTTTGAAAACTAACGAATACTTGAGTAATGTGACGTATACATGGGAACCTGTGAAATAATCTGTCATCATAGTTGAGCATCGTCAGGAGCGGATGGCACAAAGATATAGTGAACAGAGGAGGCCAAAGAATGGCTGGAGGTCTTGGTAGGCAGCAGTGGTGTCTGCGTCGCTAGACTCCGCGACGACGTCATGACAGGTATGGCTAAACCATCGGCCAAGACCACGACGCTGTTGTGTCTCGTCCTGGCTGGATTCTCTTCCATGGCAATCTTTTGCAGTGCCTGCAGCGACCCATACACAAGGTCGGTGGCGGTGTTGGGATCTTTTAGCCGAGCTAACGTCATGGAGGCTAAGGGAAAGTCCTCCATCAGGTCAACCGATCTCTCCTGCTTTTTCCTTCGGTGGAAACTGAGGAAACGTCGACGGGGAATACTGACGTAGCTTTGGTTGAGAGTGGCAAGGTTGTGCGGGGCGGAGGATGTACGATGAAGGGAGGTCAGTTGGGTCTTTGGAGGTCGTCGCGAAGCTCCGCAGTTGCGACACGTGTCATCTTGGCGGGCAGAGGACTTTCTTGAACAGAAGCGACCACAGCAAGAAAAGAGACAGCGAAAACAGGCATTGGGTCGAGGCTGGGCAGATGGAGACGAGTATGAAAGGGATAGCGGGGAAGAGTTGGGCAGGACGGGGACTCGTTGGAGCGAGACCGGCGTGGAGGAGGAAGCTGTGGGGCTGGTCACAGTGAAAGGTTGGCGCTGTGGTTGCAAGGTCATTTCATAGCGGAGGTTGCGCTGCCGTTTGGCCTTGGAGATAAATGCGCAGCAGAGGATACGCTTGAAAGCGCGACGGAATTCAGGCGAGGCGGCAGCGTAGATGAATGGATTCTATGGAGAAGAATAATACGCCTGAATGGATGGCTGAAAGTCCAGGTCGTGTCATCAGGATCGAGACAAGTTGGGGATTTGGGCAGCCCGTCAAGCGCATGCCACGGCACATGACAAAGCATTACCAAAAAGAAAGCATATTCACAGGCGAAATGTGAGAAGATGATGAATTATGAAGCTAAGCTTTGTCCTTGATAGAATAAACGCCAGAGGTAAACAAGGAAGAGATATCAAATGTGTGTACTAATCGATTAGCGCACTGATGTCTTCATGTTGAACACTTGGTACATAAAACATTGCCAGGGTATCTGTGCGTGAGGATGGACTGAGATGGCACCCTTATGAGACGCCTGAAGCAGGGAAGCCGTCTTTGAAGCAAGTTGAGGGAAAAGAGACACGAATAATTGACATGCAAAGCTGGGGAAGGAGCAAGATTTGATTACCGCAAAAGCGAAGGCAGTCAGTGTTGCAAATGCGGCGGACTCTATGCAAAAAGTATTCAAAGGGAAATTTGGCTAACTCTTGAGGGCAACTTCAGATAGCAGACGGGAGAGAGTTGCTTACCATTAGGCTGTTACAGTATCCCAGCCAGAAGAGAATCTTCCACAGTATCACAGGGATTTGGCAGGAAACTGGACAGAGCACGCCTGCGGGAGAAGAGAAAAAAGCTTACTGTAGAAGGCGCAGTGTTTTTCATGTCTCGCTAACTGCTTCCATCGTTTTGCTGATGCCTGCATTACCATTTCTCCCCCCCCCCCCAGCATTACATGCCTCACTTTGATGATACGCAACGGAGTCGCAAGTGGCACTCAGTGCCAATCACGCCCCTTGATGCACTTCCTGACCGACTTTTGTCGACAGATTGCATTAGCCAGCTCGACGTCCAGCTTTCCGCAATAACGAGGCCCGTTTTCTGGCCGACGCTGAGGACTTCATAGACCTGTTAGCGCTCAGCCTCGGACAACTCCATTAGCGATCGTAAATCAGGGAAATTACATGAGACTTCGGCCTAGAGATCATTTTGTGCTGTAGGCTGGCAATCAACGTCTGATAAGTGCCTATTAAAGTCGTCTGCAGCCCCGCCCAGCTAAACACGGGGTTCTTTAATGAGCGAAAATTTTGAAACTACTTTTAAAAAGTTGATATGTGTCGTGGGTTCGCAATAGGGGTCCTTAATTTTCCTTGTACAAGTGCCTCGTGAGTCGAGCATCATAGGGTGAATGAATTGTAGTCCAGTCTGCGCATACCGGAAGGCGGGCTTCATTGCAAAGTTCTGGAGGATTTACGGCTTTGTAAATTAAGCGTCTTGAGATTGCTGCATGTCATCAAGTATGATGGTTGATAAAATCACTGCTGACTTCGGGCAAGTGGGACCGTTAGGCTGCGTTTCGTAAGTCAGAAACCCTAGTTAACAACCAGCTTTTGCATACGTGACTGGTGACATCACGAACAGGGTAGGAGCTGGGTTAATGGTTAACTAGCATAAAAAAGGCTAGTTAACAGTTAACCCGATTCAATCAAGCACGAGTAGATCACACTGCAATTTGATTGTTTAAGGTCGTCTTTTTCAAGCATCTTTCCAATGTTCGTTCTCAGCCGTAACGTCATCAATCACGTATCGGGTTGTCAACTAGGGTTGAATTACGAAACGCAGCCTTGAATTGTCGTACGACTCGTACGTCAGGAACAAGTCACAGCTGATGTCTGTCGCGATCATTCCATCTCGTACGATGGAAACCACGATTGGGACCTCGATCGTAAACGGGCCACAACTCGAACTGAGTAGCCTTGCGCGTACTTTGGATCTTTGATGCGTTTGGATCTTTGATGGCGAGGCCAGTTTTCCATCAGGCGATCCCACACTACCGGTATATGCTCACGCCCATACATAATAAATTATACTTGCATACGAAGTCGATCTAGTAAATCTGCAAAGCGGTAGCTTTGTCTGGTACGAGTGGTGCTGAACGGCCACGCTTTCTTCTCACACACAGGTGGCGTCACGAGCGGGCATGGACAAACATTTTCTACTGCCTCTGAATGTCCCCGAGATAAGAATGGTTTGGAAGACAAGTGTGTCTGGTCAGTCCGGAAATAACTTCATAGTACTGAATGCAGTGATGCAACGCTTTGTCGCAGTTTGTAGGTTGCTGGAATGGTAGGGGGAGGTTCTTTGTTTAACGGACAGATCGTTCACGGCTTTTGAATAAACTACGGATAGCTATCGTAGTTTGTTCGTGGTTGGGGGGATAACAAGGTCTCCGAACCCCTGCTGGTTTGTCCGTCCAGCTTATACTCCAGATCAGAGCCGCTGAGCTTCTAGTGGAACTTGGCTGGGACCCGGAGAATCAGGGGTCATCCGAGACGTCAGAAAGACTATTATTCCACACCGGAAATCGCAACGGCGGCCACATCACAGGCTTCCCTGACAATAGGAGCTGAAAGGTTTCTAGTGCACTCAGTTTATGACTAGATTGCGAACAAATGTTTGCGTATAGGTTGAACTTGCGGTTGAGCGATTAACTATACGAGGTAAAAGTTGTAAACTTAGCCACCCTATACCAAGTTTGTAAAGTTAGCCACGGCTGTAGCGTCTATCGCTTGATTGACTATTTGATTGTCAGTCTTGGCTTTTTAACATGAGATTTCAACGTTCTTTTAATTGCGGATCTCTCTGATTCTCTTGACTCCTCGTGTTGACTGTGCTTAACACTATTCAACAGCTCATTATTTCATCTATCGATCTATCCTTAAAAGTTGGGATTGAGTAGTACAGAACAGGCGAACTTAGACGGCTAACTTTACAAACTCGGTATGGGGCGGCTAACTTTACAACCTTTCCATCGTAATCGAGGGTAAGATTACGTGCTTCTACAGTAATTATCAGGGGCTTCGTCGAATGTAATTACGGAAGCACAGATTTACGATGCATTCTACCCAGCATGACATTGCATTACGGCACTGCGCGGCTGCTGCTAGAATTAAACTGAAGAATGGGGCGCAGGAACTCCACCCTGCCGTTATAGACACAGAATAGGGGAGAAAAAGAGATGATGCTGCCAGAAACGCCCGATGTTGATAGTGGCGATCTGGACTTTTTCTTTGTTGAAAACGCTAGTCTTCAATGGAATTAGCCGGAGTGTCAAGTGGCACACGTGAAGGGTAACTTGATCTGACAAGTTGTTGACGTACGGCTTTTCCAGAGTACTACGCTGGTTGTGGCTGGATGTCATGGACGTTTTGGGGCGAATGTAGCAAAGAGTGTAGGTGGTACTCACTGAGGGGAAGAATGAGGAAGAAGCCCTGCCACATGCAAATAAATCCAAAGATGATGATGGTGAGGGTGATGGTGGCTTTGCGCTGCTTGGCGAAGGATTTGGACAATTTGGCCGGTTGTTGAGGAGGGAGGTTGGCACTGGTGCTGGCGCTGGCACTGGCACTGGCACTGGCACTGGAGGGTGTGGCCAAGAGGTGGGAGTTATTGCTGTCGCGACAGGCCTGTTCCGAGGTGGAGGAGGTACTGCTGTTGATGGGGCGTTTATCGAACTTGCGGTTGTGGACGCGCATGGTCATGACGGTGCCGTCGTGGTTGAGGAGGGAGCCACGCTTGAAGCCGCTGCGCAGCGACTGGACGTGGCGACGGGCTGTCTGCCAGATGCGGGCGTATAGGATGAGGATGATGACCAGCGGGATGTAGTAGGATACACTGACGCTAAACAAGACGTAACTGATATCCGTTTGGACGTTGCACTTGTAGGGATTGGCTTCTTCCGGCGTACTCCAACCCATAAAAGGCACCACCGAAATAACCAGCGATAACGTCCAAATGGCGCAGATCATCCCCAGCATCCGCTGACGCGTCATAATCCTATACCACCAGACATACACTCAATTAAATTTGAACCAATGACCAGTCGCGATCGCGGTATGCGTTTATTCATCATTGTGCATTTTCTTATTTACGATCGACTGAGCATCCCGATATGATGAATCAGACTGTTCTTCACAGATACATGAGGCACGCTTCTAGTCAAGAACACTGGAAACGTGCGCCACTTGGGAAAACAAGCGGTCTTGACCAGCTCGTTTTCCCAAGTTACGCACTGTTCAACTAGTAGCATGGAAAATGTGCGCCACTAGAAACGACGATGGGGTCGAGCTGGCTTGCGTTGGTCCCATCCGTTATCAACTGGGAGCAAGAAGACACGTGGATAACTTATTTGCGTCGCGAAACTAATGAGATGAAAGTCAAGGATGGTTGTTCCGGCACACAACATGTTTTGTGTTGGAAACGATGCATGGATCCCACTGAGCGCTATGCGGAGTTGCGCACTAATGCTAGAATAGAAGTGGGCGTCGTATTGTATTGACACAGTGATGAAGTTTTAATAAAGACGAATGAAGGCCTATTATTGATGAAAATTAGTCCAAGATAAACTGGGTGTCGTTAGCGGGCCCGGGTGTCATAAACTTGTCATTGAGACAATAAAACAAGGATAACATTGGAACATGCCTTTACTTCACAGCGGAGCCAAGTACACTTCATCCCGGCTCTTGCGGCTAACCGTCCCCTCCTTCGCTAACCACGAAGACCCGTGCCAGTAACTGTCCAGTTTGCATCGCAGACAGTCTTTTTCATTCATGATGTTGGCGAAAGAGAATGCCATGCAGGGACGGGCTGACTTTGCTGCCAGGATTAATTATAATGACGCCTGATCTGGTAATGCAGCCAGACAATCCCGACGGATAACGAGCTGTAATCCCTAATCCCCACTATTTGTGGACGAGAAGTTTTCTCATGACGTAGTCTTGGAGCTGTTCTTGTTATTCTCGCTCGCTGATTTCTAAAACCAATTCATCGCATGGAAAATGGCCAAAAATACAAATTTTGAAAGTTGCATGGCGTTCTGCTTCGCGATGATTTTCAAGTACAGAAGCCAAGGTTTCTTTGAGACCGAGGAGGCCCTGACACAGTGCCGTACACTAATTCCTAGCTGACTGCGATTCTGTCGATTGCGGAAAATTGATAGTTTACTTTTGATAAGCTCGGTAGATGGGACAAGAACGTACCCGGCATAGGCTAGTGGTCGGGTGACGCCGACCAGACGATCCAGCGCAATGGATACCAATGACCTGTTGAGAGAGGAAGACCGTGTCTTTACGGGGAAAAGCCATGTGTAAAGGGAGTAGTGATCTGTGAAGGGTAATTTAGCATGGTCAGCAAGAGCAGACACAGTACCAACCAGATCGATCCGGTACAGCACAGCACATCCACAGCTGCCCATACCGTACAGAAAAACCTCCCGAAAATCCATTGGTCATTCAAGAATTCCAGACTGGCCGAAAACGGGAAGACTGACCAGCCCAGCGTCATATCGAAGACAGCCAAGTTGGCAATCAACAATGAGTGTCGCTGGGCCCGCAACTGCCGGTCAGTGGCCACCGCCATCAGTACCATCAGGTTTCCCCCCACCGTCAACACCGTGAATATGATTAAAAGTATTCCAACTGGCACGGCGTAGACCAGGTCTGGCGGAGAGAATCGGTACTCGGTGACATTCAATGTGATGTTAGGCAGGTTTGTAATAAAAGAAACCGTTGCAGTGGACATGTCGGCTTTCCTCTAGCATGATTAGCTGCGATAGATAGATGGTCGCCACGACGTAATTTTATAGATCGTCAATAATCAATTTAAAACCGGGACATACAACTTTGATCACTCAAAAGCCGACATCGGCACTTGGAATTACCCATTCCAATCTTCGCTTGGATGAAAATGATAGAGCAGGGAAGCATTGCTTGTTATTATAACAGTTATAAGTTGACGATGGATAAACGATGAGATCAAGTTGCAGGAAGACCACCCAGAAGCTAAGAAGTAAAGCAGCCGTCTTGTCAAGGGGATTACAGCATCTTCTAAATAGGATATCCGCTCGTGCTATGTGCAGATACCACGTTGAAGACTTTGTATCGACGAGAGACTTCCGGATATCTCTCTTCTGTCCATTTTGCATGCCTATCATCTACTAGATCTCTGCTGTTTCTGTAATGCATTACGTGCTTGCACTGTGTATCGTTCTTGATTTCGAGGACCGTGGATAGCCCACTGCGACTACAGAGCTGTAGGGTACTCGGGAAGAGGGCGGCCCTTCCGCCTTAATTCACTTTCCCACGGTCGGCCAATGACAAGATGGCACATTCACATGCCATTAAATCTCATCAGTGCCCAACTCCGTTTCATCATTACCAAGACGCGAGACGGCTTTCTGATCATCGCCACATGTGGGAGGTCCGCAAACGTAACGTGCCGCATTAGTGCTCCAGATGGCGCACGTTCCCCTTGGAATTGGCTAGAAGGGTGCGCCACTCAGGAGAAATAATCTTGCCCACTTTCACAGTCTTTTCAAGTGGCGCATCTTCTCGATGCTATGGCCTTAAGTCTGCGCCACTTGAAAAAACACGCTTCAGCGTTTCGTTTGTCGGTCTCCCATTTCGATTTCCGCGTGAAAAAAGTTTGCAAACTGAAGTGTCGCGTATACAGCTATGTGGCTGTGAGGAATGCGGTCGCATACTGCCAGCGACGAGTTTTTTGATGAGTCGAGAAAGTCTCGACGACAACGTGTCAAACATGATCTATGTAAGCTGAAAGGAAAGAGCCAGAGAAGCAAAGGCAAAGAAATGCGCGTAGCTGCCAGCAGATACCTTAACACGTTCCAACTTTCCTGTATCTCGGACCCATGTACTGTACGTCCCTTCGTTCCAGCCACATACAGTAATTATTTTAGTGTAGACGAGTTCGCTGAATTATGTAGGATGGTTTCTGGTACGCTGATTGATGAAAATCCCATCAAATGATTGATGTCATTAGCGAGTGGACAAGTTGCTTGAGTGTAATTGGCTTTCAGACTTAGCTAAACCAACTCCAAATCCATTACAATGGTCCGAGCGCAGAAACTTCCGGCGAAGAACCTAGTTTGCCTTCTACATGATTTCGTTATGCTCAAAGGAGAGCTTTCTGTCGTGAACCAGTGGGGAACTTTTAGCTACAGATCGATCTCTGTTGTAACGGTTGGGCTTCGAATAAATATAATTGCGGTGGGAGAAAAAATTGAATTTAAAATTTGGTAAACAGCTTTTGATCCCGAGAGAAACCCAACATGAGTGAAGTCAGTCAAGCGAAGCATCATGGTAAATTGCTCAAGGCTACGAACGACAAGGGTAGTCGTTTCTCACCCGCAGTGAAAACCTCAAGAAGTGACGAAGCTCGGTCCTACTGTACGAGTACTGTACTTTTGCGTGCCAGTTGGACTTTGCATTAAGTGTGCTGGGACTAGGGAATTCATGAAGGCGACAAGTTTGTGAGCAGCTCATGTCTCGCTTTATTTTTTAGCCTAACGACGTTATAAGCCTCTCATTGATTTTTTCAAGAGAGCCATGTACTATGCTGGGCTGTGGTCCGTCACCGTAAAATGGTGGTTTTCTGCTCGACAATTGGCAAGATCAGCTTGTGAGTGTATTCAATCACAGCTTTATTGATTTTACTAGCTGCTCCTTTCAAAGACCATCAAAAGACACCATGAAAGACTTGATGGAGAGACAACAAGAGCAACTCAATCACTTTCACTCCCTCTTTTTCTTCCTTGGCCACCAGGGTCTTCCTCGCACTTGAACAACTTTGGCCGCAGCCGCTTCTATCGCCGAACGAGGGACCGATGGCGGAAGTGGCCTGCAGCTACAGCTGCAGGCGACAGGACTCGACTTGATTGCCAGCTAGTTAGCTTGTGGAGTCGCCACCATAAATTGGCCGGTTAATTAATATACTGGTGTAATGGCGCTCGTGACACTTATAGTCCCGTCCATGTCGAGATGTGCCTATAAATCACAGCTTAGCCCAGTTCATTCCCTGTGTTCAGCCAAGCAGCTCAATGGCGTGCCCCTGCGCAAAAGGGCGGCAGTCGGTAACCAGTACTGACAAAAGTCTGCAACGGAAGGGGATGCAGCCCTTTCTTGACACAAAAGGCAGCTGATAATTCACCAAGCTGCCTCTATCGTCGAACATATCATTTCCGTTCTTCTTCTTCCACATTCGTCAAGCCTCACCATCGTCACGTTGATATACTGTGAGTGTGGCAAGCAAAAGTGGCGCAGATGCCTACAGCGACCTCCGCACTTTGGACATGTTACTGCGCATGCGGACAGGTCAGCGACGTCAAAACAAGTGTCAATGTTCTAAGCGTAGGACTTGGCTTCTGTTCGTCGAAAGAAACAGAATGGCTTGATGGTCATGCCAGTTCCGAAGCAACTCTTGGTGAAACAACGCGGCAGCTTCCAGTGCAGTACTATCTAACGGTGAAAGATGCGGAACCAGAATGCCAGCCAGCTTGTATGTCCGCTGAAAACTAGGCTTCATAAAGTAAAATACGCCCAAGATGGACAGAACGTGATGGTGCACGCGTAAAGCCCTTTCGCGCACTTGGGCTTCCGCTGCACAAGGGGGCAGCACATATCCAATGACATCAAACTGTAGGATATTAATATCTCGCAAAGGTTAATATTCCAGTCGATGACGAGTATTCTTTTATGGAGTTCGTACACTTCAAGCGGATGACGCCACTTGTCTGGACATAGCGGGGGTGAAGCGGCTGCCGGACATGGGACGGGCATAGGATGGTGCAACTGGCGGCACCGCATCAAATGTGACAGTGGCCAGCGGCTCAGCTTCTTGGCCCTCACTTCCCTCTCCGTTCTGGAAGGCGCACTTATCCGTGATGGAAACGTCGGCTTTCCTGATGGCAACGGCCACCGTCGCCGCGCCGACGCAGAGGGAGATGGTGGCCAGTCGCATCAACAGTAACAGAAGGACGGTGGCCCGTTCGGCACATCTCGACTTGTCTTCCGGATCAGTGCAGGCAATTAACAAGTTTGTTACGTCGTACTGTGCATAGATGAGCACAAGGACGAAAGCAATAACGGAGGCCACCGCCAAGATCAGGTTGAGAATGATGCAGGTGATGAGCGAATTCCTGGCTGGTCTTTCGATACTGAAACGAGCACAGTATACGGCCAGGCCGCCCAGTGCAACGTTCAGCACACCGGACCAGATGCGGGAATAGGACAGGTCAATGTCATTGACAATGGGGTAGGGAACCACTGAAATGGAAACAGATGAGCAGAAGGAAAGCATAGGCGAACAATCTCGACAGGGTCGTTTTGCCCAAGTGGCGCACGCTGTCGGCCAACAGCACCGACAACATGCACCACTTGAGAAAGCCATGTTGCCGACTTTACTTGCCGTGCTCCCAAATAAACGCTCTGACACGAAGAAAAATGCGCATTCGGAAATTTAAAGTCAAGCGGTACCTGTGAGCGTTAGCAATAAGGAGAAAAATCCAAGGAAGATTTGTAGGAAGCCCAGACCCTTGAGGTTTGCTCGTCGAGTGCATTCTTCGACGGGGAAATTTCGTCCAACTGAAGAGTTGATTCTGCGCACCGTAGTGCGGACGATACAGCGTTCAGATGGAGATGGTGCTGGACGTTGCATAATTTTGGAGAGGGCGCGGATAACTTTTGACATTGTTCGGGCTCCATCCACCGATGGTGGTCTGCAGAGTGCCTTTGGCAAAAAGTACCAGCGGAAAGTGGCTCTAATAGACCGTTTCCGGGTGCTGATGGTGCATGGCTCCTCTGAATTGAAGTTGTCATTCTCCAAGTTTCCGTCTCTGATGCTGTCGCTGCCTCAGCTTCCTGTACTTTTACAGTACAGCGAACCGTTGCGTGTAATGTCAATATCGTTCCGCAGAAACATATGTGTGTACCGTAATTCTTCGCAGGCCGTGGACCACTGAACTTTGTTTACGGCTGGCTGGCTGCAACTCTCGGTGCACGTCTGAGATGCCACTTGTTCGCCTGTTTTACGGGTGTCTCGTAGTAGTTCACACATGGCTGTAGTACACTGCCTATCTTGTAATCACTGTCAGTGTCGAAAGACGTTACAAGGTTCCTCGTTGCGGCATGCAGGGCTCTGCATCTGGCAGCTCATACGTGAAACTATGTCCATTGCAGTTCGGCCTGGCGGCTGTATCAGCAGGGAGTGGAAAGAGTTATTAATACTGCCGTTCGCGTAAGCCGAGAGAACCGTGCTGACATTGTCGGATCCCTACTCTTGGCAATGTGCCCAATCAAGTATGGAAAGTGCGCATCCGGTTCATGTGGTGCGTAAAGAAAGACATGCACAGAGGTCCCGTTGGATGCGTTAATGTTGATGAACATGACGATAAGGATGGAGACCATGCTCATCATGCACGATGCTAGCAATGCCGAGCGGGACGATTACAGAGGAGGAAACTCCATCATACTTAGGGGAATCCGGCATGGCTTCTCCATGTCGAAAAGTGGGCACTGCAGTCATAACTGGATGGCGAGTGCACTGCACCCAAACAAATGGTGAGCCCCCCAGAATATGTGACATCGGTAGGTACATGCCATGCCTAATGCCTATTCAGTTAGTGGTCCCCCAGCTGTACAGCACGGTGATATCAAAAAGATTGAACGGTCCGATCGCTGATTAGAGTACAGGCAGAAAAACGCCAACCCACTTGTGTATGCGCACAGCTGAGCGGGAGCATGTCAATATGTGTGTGCTTGTCACGCCCTACTATGAGCTGAGGATTCACCACGCACCGCGATACACGAAATGGCAGGCGACACGCACACGTTCGAACGAAGCTTCAGTGTTTCTAAACCAATCGAAACCTTGTGTTTCCACGTTGCGACAAAGCCTTGTGGGAAGTTCGATAAAGCTGATGCCATTTTAACCGTTCGAGCAACCAACCTCCCAGACTAGTACTGAATAGGCACTGGTACATGTCTCATGGCTGATAGATAGATCTAGGCTTCTTTACTTTTACATGCCATGGGAAAGAGGGAAAGACGCAAACGAATCAGTGACAAAAGGGCTGAGCGCCTGGAGGAACATGACACAATTGGACTGGAGTTACTGTGGATCGAGTTTTGCGGTCCCCAACGCCCATGACCGTCACCTGTGTTTGCTTTGTGTGGCATTTGTCCTGTATGTTGTATGTTGCAAACTGTGGCTTTACCTGCCGTTCGTCCAACGATCTGACCACTACACTCACTGAGTACACTCAGAGGGGATGAAGCGGCATTAAGTGTATGCAGATAGCCATTTTTGGTTTCTTGCCGAATATAAAGCAATGGCATTGAATGGCCTGTTGGGCTTGACAATGGAAACCAGCGATCCTGGCAACTTTATCGAGCTGCCGACCGTCAGCGTTTTGCTCGACAATGACTTCGGCGAAGTACTTCTCTGACCAACTTTGGTGTATTTATGTTGCGAAATCTGACAGTGGACGTACAGTATGGCAGAATATGTTTGTCACTTTGTTCCCCAGTTGGACCACCTTTGAGATCGTCAAGGTTCCACAATAATTTCAATACCTTCTATCGGTCTATACCTAAACCCTCGGACTAAACTGAAGTCCTTCGACCTGAGCTGTAACCCATTCCCCAATGGCTACAAATATTTCTTCGAAGGACTACAGCGAAAAAACCTGAAGTTGCTCAACTTCAGTCTTTGCCAGAACTATACTCAATCTCCACCCTTACTCGACCTGGAAGACTTGTCCATCCTGCCACCTTTGAAGAGTCTCATACTCAGCGCTGGCTCGTACAAGAAGTGGATCTCCACTCTGTTCTATCTGACCAATGGAACTTCCAACAGTCTGAAAGAACTCCACCTGGCCAAGTCGACAATTGTATCACGCACCTCTATACGAAGACCGTACCATCGTCACACTCACTGGAACTTCTCAACCTCGATGGCAGCTTTCTTCAGTCGTTAACACCAGCAGCCTTTCCCAAAGCCCCGAACCTGAAGACGATGAAATTGAGCCGCAACAAGTTCTCGTCTGACGAAAAGGGTCTCCAAAAAGTTGGAGAATTTCGATTTGGCCCACAACGACATCGATCGGATCACCCGGTGGCGCGTCCGACAGACTTCCAACGTTAAAGAGTCTACTTGTCGCGATCGGACGGAATCCCGCGGAAGCGCAGGAAATGTTCATCGACGGTAGGAAAGAGCTGCTGTACTTAGGTATACTGTACAGAATACAACATTTCGTGTCTGAAGCCCGACTTCTTCCAGCAGTCACCGCAACTGCGCTGGGTTCCACCCGTCGTGTACAACCTGACCCAGGTCGACCCCGCACTTTATGCAGCGTAACGAGTACTTGTTGTCGCTCATCAACATCAGCATCACTACAATTGTGGTTCCTGACCACGACTTTCATCGCGGACTGAGAGACTTTATCAGCGTGACTATCCTCAATGCCGATGTAGAGGGCCAGTACCGTAACCGATCATCGCGGCCCGCTCACCGCTGAATTACTGCCCGGTCGAAAAATACGTTACCAATCTGCATAATATCGTTTGTGCTGCAAAACCACCGTCGACCTTCAGCGCGAATTCAAAGATACTTAAGTATTGATTAGTCAGTGCTTGATTTGAACGTCCAGCGTTCTGCTGATTTTGCAGTAGCCTGAACTTTGTGCAAGGGTGTACGTATAAACTACATACTGAAGGTGCTGCTGTGGACTGGAGAGCTTAATCACTCTGCCCATCCTTACCATCGAGAAAGACTGTAGAATACGGCAAAATAGACAGCGGGAGTATGGTTTTTCACACGCTGGTCCGCTTGCTAAAAAATATCGATCTCTGGTGTGCTGAACAAGCACGATGGGAAATTATGAGACATTTTAGATTATGGGGCAGGCGGAAAGGATGGCTGGATGGAAATTCGACCGTAGAAAAGTGTCGAAAAGCGTATTACTGTGACCCTGTTGCTACGGCCCTCAGATCCGTCGCTGAAACGTCCTGGAATCCCTGAGGTTTCAGCTATGGTCCAAATACAAACCCAGAGGAAAACCATGTTTCAGTTTGAATTGCATTTAAGATTAATCGGAATCCCTCGTGTAACAGCAATTTGAATTGCAGGTACCTCGTCCTGGCTGGATCATCAATTACGATTAATTCAAAGTCAAGTTTCGACAACAATTGAAATTATTCGAATTACTGGGATGGTGTTTTGTTCGATACCACGCGTCGGATGGGTAAGCGTTTAGATTAACCCTCTGGTATTTCGCGGAGAATACTTCGTTCCCAAGGTATCCAGTACGAATGGCTGTCGTCAACACGGACTGTTATGCTCCATGAAGAAGCCACGGTGCGTCGCATAGGCGTAAACTTGGACCCCACTGGAAAAAAAGAACCCTAGCAAGGCCCGTCGGGTGCTGGTCACGTATACGTCATACAAGGACGAACTGCAGCTTCGCGAAGAACTTTGTACGAGGTACGCATTCTGATTCTGCTGTGTACGTGCACCAGCGCACCATTAGTCACTCAATCAAGCACTGAAGGTGCTTCACAAGAAAGTGATATATCCACGTGCATTTCGCGTGCTTCTTTCGTGTCAGTTATTACTCGAATTACCAAAATCTTGGATTTCAATTGTACATTAAAATATCTTTCCGTTCTCGTAATTCCGATTAATATCGAAATGACCAACCCAGAATTTGCAATTTCAATTGTCATATCGAAATTCGAGAACCGTCAAACTGGGCCATTTTCGATTACGAATTACAATAATCCGAACAACACTGGCCGAGGTTTAGCCACAGAAACATTAGTATCATTCAATATTACGCCAAAACGTTCAGAGAAGTAGACAATATCAAATTTGCCTGGATGGCGTGACG